>JAHREE010000277.1:242765-355398 GCA_033628505.1 Tringa tobata
TTCCACTGCTTGCAGTGGAAGCGGGGATCGGTTTCCTTCGGGCAAATTTGACTTGCAGTTCTGAAATGTTAAAATACTTTATAGCTGGTTATCTGGGAAGAGCAAAAGCTTAACAAGAATAAAATAACCGGCGAGGCTGTCAGAAGGCAGCCCGTAGGAAGAGGAGGGTTTTGGCTTGCTGAGCACGTGCGGATGCGCCGCTGAAAAAGAAACGCTGAGGCTGCTTTTTGGTGATGTGCTCTCTGCTCCCAAAGGATGGGTTCCAGGTTCAGTTGTTCTCAGATGTTCAGGGGGGTGTGCTCAGTGCAAGAAGACAGGGGTGACATTTGCCCATCTTCCTTGTGACCTGTTGAGAAGCCCCGAAATGAGGTGTGGTGAGGGTCAAATGAATATTTTTTTTTCAGTGCCGTGTAGAAACAGGCTTCAAGTTTATACCTGGCACTTAGGAACTTGATTCCGTTTCGAGTTGGCTTTTGATCCTTGTCTGTCCTACTCTCTTCGTGCTGCTGAGCCTGGTGATGTGCATCTGCTTCCTTCTGTGCACTTCATCACCATAAATGTGCTCCCAAAGAACTGCAGCTGCACCACTATCTCCGATGGAGCAGTATGGAAAATTCTTTTCCACTGTTTTATTTTTCTAACAGCTTAAAAAAAGAAACAAAACAAAACAAACCTACCCAAATTCCCCAAAATTAAGTACCTGAGCCTTTTGCTTCAAAGCAACTTAGTATTTCTGCATGTAAATATCCTCCCTTCGTCTTCGATCTTCTTTCTCTTCCAGAAATGCAGAGTTTGTTCTCCTTATGCAATATGATTTGAGCTCTTAAATGTGTTACTGGGTAAACTGCTGACTGGCAGAAGCATGTTCCACTCAAATTTTAAGCCCAAACTGGTAGTCTTTGGCAAAACTACACGGTTTTTCCACTTTGACACTAATCTTGTAACCCTCGACTAGTCATGCGGCTAAAAAGAGAAAGCTTTTAGCTTTTTTTTATTCCTCCCTATCTGTACGGAGGAGTAAATGAAGTGTTTATGTTAGGAAGGATATGTATAGTGTATGGTGTCACAAACTATGTTTTGAAGATGCTGAGGTCAGAAGCGTGGTGGCAAACACTGTAAGCAGGGCAAGGGCAGGCTCTCTTCTACATGAGAAGTGCCAGATGACTGGTGACAGCTGATGAAACAGCTGCAAATGTCACGCAGGAGGTCGCCCAATATGTGGCATAGCCTGACTGTGTATCACTTCTTGTATTTTAGGTTTGCTCTGAAAAGATATTATGAATAAATCCAGATGACTCTGCTTTATTAGTCCAGTTTGAGACGTGCTCGCTCACTGCTTTTCAAAGTTGATTATATCTTTGGGTTTAAAGACTCGACTTGGGGTTTGTGATGGAACGGAAATGTTCTGTAAAGATCTTTGCTTTCAGCTTGGTTTGTCTAGGGAGAGCTCGTGCAAAACAGGTCCAGAGGAGGCCACAAAAATGATCAGAGGGGCTGGAGCCCCTCTGCTGTGAGGAGAGGCTGAGAGAGTTGGGGTTGTTCAGCCTGGAGAAGAGAAGCTCCAGGGAGACCTTAGAGCCCCTTCCAGTACCTGAAGGGGCTACAGGAGAGATGGGGAGGGACTCTGGATCAGGGAGTGGAGCAACAGGACGAGGGGGAGTGGTTTTAAATTGAAAGAGGGGAGATTTAGATTGGATACCGGAAAGAAATCCTTTGCTGTGAGGGTGGTGAGAGCCTGGAACGGGTTGCCCAGAGAAGCTGTGGCTGCCCCATCCCTGGAGGGGTTCAAGGCCAGGCTGGATGGGGCTTGGAGCAACCTGGTCTGGTGGGAGGTGTCCCTGCCCAGGGCAGGGGGGTTGGAACTTGATGATCTTTAAGGTCCCTTCCAACTCTAACCATTCTATGATTCTGTGTTCAGGGTGACAACAGATCTGGTGCTTGTAGGAACTGACCCCCTGGCACCGTGCTGTACCCGGCAGTGGTGTGTGGGTGCTTTGGAGGTGCTCATCACTCTTCTATTTTGCACTGACCTGAAAGTCTAGTTACCCCTCGCTTCACGTTGGTCATGGTGTGCCTGTTGTCCAGAACTGCAGTGTGACTATCGCTTTAGGCACCTTCTCGTGTGTCAGGTGTGGATGCCACGTGGACTGTAAGGATTTGTGTAACTTGCCCTGAAGACCTTGCTGCTTGCTTACAAGCTGCGTTTAAAAACACAAACAAACAAAACTAACCAAACAAAAAACCCTAGAAAATTGCTATCTGAAATATGTATGAACTGGTTGAACAATATCTCCCTTCTCCTGTACGTGTGCATGACTTGTATTAGTTGTTTGCTACATGCAGTAAACTGAAACTCCTTAAGGGAAAAGAAATCAGTAGTACAAATGCACTGGTTCAGAAAAATAAATTCATAGTATAGTAATCCTCTCACTCATCTTTGGGTTTTTTGGTTTTGGTGTATTGATGTTTATAATACTTTGCAGTTACCTCAAAGCCCCTGATTTTATCTCTCATAATTTAAAAAAAAATAAAAGTCTCTGCTCTTTCAGCTTGTGGAGGGTTTTACAGAACTGTTGATGTTTTAGCAGCATGGACATCTCTGAGCTGCCCTAATGGTATCAGCTTTGATAGCTCATGAATTTGTTATTCGTCTTGTTCTTGTTTACAGCTATTAAAGCTGCCACTAGATGATGGCTGCAGAAATGATGGTGGCAGAAGCTTGAGACACCACAACTGTTGCGAAAGGGATTAGTTGTAACTCCACAAATCATATGTGCTATTAGCAACAGTTTTAAAACAAGCTGGCTGACTGCATGCTTTCTCCTCTTGGTGCAGTTTGTTCCATGGTTGTAGTGGTCACTTCTAAGATGGCCATGGTGCCTTCTACAGAGAGACGTGTCGGCTGTACTTGGCTGACATGTTAAGGCAAATAGAATTATAGACTCATTTAGGTTGGAAAAGACCTTTAATATCATCAAGTCTAACCATTAACCTGGCACTGCCAAGTTGACCACTAACCCACGTCCCTCAGCACTACGTGTCTTTTAAATAGCTCCAGGGATGGCCACTCCACCACTTCCCTGGGCAGCTTGGCAACCCTTTTGGTGAAGAAATTTTTCCTAATATCTCATCTAAACCTTCCCTGGAACAACTTCAGGCCATTTCCTCTTGTGCTATTGGTTGTTACTTGGGAGAAGAGACCGACAGCCACCTCTCTACACCCTCCTTTCAGGGAGTTGGAGAGAGCAAGAAGGTCTCCCCTCAGCTTCCTTTTCTCCAGGCTGAACACCCCCAGCTCCCTCAGCCTCTCCTCAGGAGACTTCTTCTCCAGACCCCTCCCCAGCTCCGTTGCCCTTCTCTGGACCCACTCCAGCCCCTCAAGGTCTTTTTTGTGGGAAGGGGCCCAAAACTGGACCCAGCCCTTGAGGTGGGGCCTCACCAGTGCCCAGGACAGGGGGACCATCACCTCCCGCGTCCTCCTCCCCACGCTGGTCCTGACACAGGCCAGGATGCTGGTGGCCTTCTTGGCCACCTGGGCACACTGCTGGCTCGTGTTAAGCCCACAGGTGACCAACACCCCCATGTCCTTTTCTGCCAGGCAGCTCCAGCCACTCTGCCCCAAGCCTGGAGTGCTTCATGGGGCTGGTGTGACCCAAGGGCAGGACCTGGCATTTGGCCTTGTTGAACCTCATCCCATTGGCCTCGGCCCATCCATCCAGCCTCTCCAGATCTCTTTGCAAAGCCTTTCTACCCTCCAGCAGGTCAACACTCCCACCCAACTTGGTGTCCTCTAGAAACTTACGAACCTGTGCTGACTGTGCCTGATCACCTGGGTGTCCTTCATGTGTCTCATAATGGCACTCAGGATGATCTGTTCCATGGCCTTCCCAGGCACTGAGGTCAGACTGACAGGCCTGTAATTCCCTGGATCCTCCTGCTGGCCTTTCTTGTGGATGGGCGTCACATTTACTAGATGCCAGTCAGGTGGGACCTCCCCGTTTTGCCAGGACTGCTGGTAAATGATGGAAAGTGGCTTGGTGAGCACTTCCACCAGCTCCCTCGGTGCCCTCGGGTGGATCCCATCTGGCCCCACAGACTTGTGTGTGTCTAAGTGGTGTAGCTGGTTGCTGATGATTCCCACCTGGATCATGGGGGCTTCATTCAGCTCCCTGTCTTCCAGCTCAGGGGGCTGGGCATCCAAAGAATGACCAGTCTTACTATTAAAGACTAAGGCAAAGAAGTCATTAAGTACCTCAGCCTTTTCCTCATCCTTTGTCATTATGTTCCACCCCCATCCTGCAGAGGATGGAGATTCTCCTGAGTCCTCCTTTTGTTGTTAATGTGTTTATAGAAACTTTTTTTTTATTGTCTTTTATGGGAGTGGCTAGATTAAATGCTAGTTGGCCTTTGGCCCTCCTAATTTTCTCCCTGTATAACCTCATGACATCCTTGTAGTCCTCCTGAGTTGACTGCCCCTTCTTCCAAAGGTCATAAAAATCCCTTTTTCCTCCCTAAAATTCCAGCCAAAGCTCTCTGTTCAGCCGGGCTGGTATTCTTCCACGCCGGCTCGTCTTCTGGCACATGGGAACAGCCAGCTCCTGCACCTTTAGGATTTCCTTCTGTTCAGCCTTCCTGGTCTCCTTTGCCCTTCAGAATCGCCTTCCAAGGGACTCCTGTCAACCAGTCTCTTAAACAGGCCAAATTTTGCCTCCTGGAAGTTCTAACTCCCGCCCTTACTTCTCCAAGAATCAAAAGCTATCATTTTGTGGTCTCTGTGCCCAAAGTGCTGGCAGTCTGTGTTGTATTTTAAAGTCAGTAAAGGAGACCTTTAAAAGTCTGTCTGGAATTTTATTTGGTTCCCCAGCTGTGCCAGGTTAGCAGAGTTGTAAATTCTGCTGTTGTGACAAAAAGCAGGAGAAAAAAAACAGGATTCCTGTGATCAGCTTGCTGAGATGTCTTGGATTTTTGTTCTTGCAATGTGGTTAAATAGTATGTTGTGCTAATAGTTCAGTGCCACTGAATATTAGCACAATACTTCGTTGTGCTAATACTTCAGTGATTTTTATCACGCGAGATTCCTTTTAAGGGTTATGGAATATCTTTGGTCTCCATCAGACTTCTCTTGTCTGGTGCTATAGCGCATAAGAGAGGAAAAGAAAAGGTGCTAGTCACCCAAATGGCTGTTGTGAAATATACCTTCTGTGAAGAGGCAACACTGACACTAGTTTAAAACCTCCATTATTATCTCAATCCTCACTACAAGCAAGCTCTTTGCTTTTTCTGACCGTTCCCAGTGTCCAGGCAAAGCCAGTTACTGCACAGAAGGCAGCTAATCGGGGGGACACGTCTGCTTGAGCAAACTGATGGTTCCAAGCTCTTCGTGTGGTCCACTGCTAAAGAGAAACTTGGCGTTAGTCTGGTAGTTGGTAAAGCCAGAAAGGTGGTTAGCCCTGCTGTTGTACAAACCCTATGTGGGTGCACGTGGTTGGTGTAGCTTGGGTTCCCATTGACAGGAACATCACAAGCCCATCTTTCTTTGGAAGGGGGGACTTGCACGTCTGTTCTTTCTGTATAGCATGAGGCTGAGGTTGCAACGTATCTGGTGACACTCCAACCAAATCATTAGGTGATATCTGATACAGAGCAAAGCAGACGTGAATTCTGAGGAAGCTCAGCTGAGCAAACAGGATCTGATTGCAGAAAGGTTCATAGCTCAGAAATAACATTATAATTTCAGGTGCGGTTCAGTTATGGGCCAGACTGCAAGATGTTTGCTGTTGTGGTTACAAATCCACTGCAAAAAAATCTGGACTTTGTAACAGCCTTTGATTCTCGCCCTGACAAGGAAGGAAGGCTTGGTGGTTCAGAACCAAGGCATAGGGGGAATGAGCTGCTGAGGCAGCTGCTGAGCAGGTAGTTGGCAAAGCCGGTAGCTGTGGCTGCTGCAGCAGAAGGCCTTGGTGTCACAGGCTGGCCAAATGGTTCCTCCATGCAAATTCGTATTTGGACAGAAGGTTTTCCTAGAAGGAGAAAACAGGTGTATTTGAACTTGCCTGTTTATCACTCCTTGATGCTCTAACAATTGATTTGGGCACAATGACTTGTTAAATGATTTCTTATTGTTAACTTCACTTAATTTAGGATCCTTGAAGGAATCACCAGGTAGAATAGGTGGATAAACAGATAAAGTTGGAGCCAATGGGCTCTAATACCCTTTGCTAGGACATGCCACAGGAAGTTTCAGGCTTCAGGGTTGTAAAAATGAAGTATGAAGGCTCTTTGTACAATCGATGCCCAGGTACAGAAAACTGATAGTCCTTTGCTCGGCTGTTACAGCTTGTACGTGTAAGTAGTGCTGTTAAAGTTACCCAGTGATGGTTCCAACATCTAGCTGTTGTGTTGTCCTTTACAGGTCACCACAGATGCAGGTTGGACTAAAGTTACGGCTGCTTGTCTTGCCTCTGTTGTTAAGGATAAAGTGTATATGGTTCCCCAAGTAGTGCTTCCCCAGCTGCAGCCATATGCCTGTACAGTCTAAGGATCAGAGCTGCCTGTTTCTCTGCTAACGTTGAGCATTGCTCTGTCAGATGGAAAAGATGCCACATGTCAGCTAATGATTTGCTTAATAGCGCAGTTAAGCACCAGTGCAATCAATCTAGTGACAGAGTTAAAATTATCTCCTAATTACATTGAGAATCAAAGAAATCCTGGCTCGTGGGGGGAGGAGGGAAGCAGGGAAATAGATTGCATTTAAATGCAATTCTAGGAAGGATTGGGGCATAAAAGGAAGTTTGTGTCACCCTGTTAAGGTGTGCCTGATAATTGTGTGAGTTACCTCTAGCCAGATCAGAAATGAGCATTTTAAGCCTCTTGCTGGACTGAAAACGGTGTGGGAAAGCTTATTGAAATTTGTTTTGGGCTACGCAGGCTTTATTTCTGTTTATCTTTCTAACTTAACTTCCTCGTATAGGAAGCCTACCTGTACTTGTTTTTCTTGCCCACAAGTAAGCCACCACCAAGACTAGCAAGTGTCAGAGGCATCGATTCTCCTGTTCGGTTCTTTTACACGGGGGGCAGTCGTACAGCATCGGGCTATAAATCTCCCTTTACCCAAAAGGGTACAAGATGGACCTTTACAAAATCGCAGGGGCTTGTTTGTGACTTGGTAGCGAAAGAAAAGTCCCCGGGGGCTCCTCCAGCTAATACCAACTTCCTGGTAGGCAGCAAGGGACTGGGATGCCAATGCTATCTGTACCGTCGATCGGTGAAGGAACAGCACCACGGCGTGAAGCCGAGTTGGCTTTGCACCCTCGTGGCTGGCAGCCAGCAGGGACGAGGAGTGCTCTGACTTCCTGCTGTGATATCTGGGGGGGATTCTGGGGGTCTAAACATCGTAGAAGTCCAGGAAAATTACATACACAACTGACACTTTGGGAGGAGGAGCGATTTGGACAGGATGCTTTTCCTAGGAATCTTGCTCCTTTGGTGAAACCAGGTATTTAATCGTCCTTTATCCCTTAGGCAAAAACTTTCTGTCTGGAGGATGCGGAATTCCAAAGCAGGAGTTTCACATTAGCTGAGTTAAGAATAATAAGCATGCATGGGAAAACTCCCAGAAGAAGTCCCCTCATCTGCCGCATCCTTTCTTAAAAACCTGTCAACGAATTTTTCCCCAAACCAGCCTCCAAAACCAAAAAGGTGGTGGTTTTTCAGTGGTCTCAGAGATGATGCTTCTGAATTTTTCAGTGGTCTGGAGGATGGAGATTTGGCAAGCTTTTTGTAATCCAAAGAGTCGTAGTGTCAAACTCATTAAATTTAATGCATCTTCCCTGCCTACAGTAGGCAAGGAAGAAGACAAGGACAGCAGTTATTACTGATCAGACTTGGTATGACAAACTTGCTTCTGTATTATTAAATATGCTGTATATATTAATAACAAATTGTACCTACCATGAGAAGTAGAACACATTTCACTTACTAATGTTTCCAAACCAGTGACCACTAACACACTAAGTTCTAGCCTGTAAAATTATTTCATCTCTTTGTTGTGGCTGTTACTTTAAACGTTTAAATACTTTTTTTTTTTTTTTTTTTAAATGAAGTAGGATATGGTGGCAGCCCCTTGGTGTAAGCAGGGGCTTGTGGCAAACTTTTAATTGGTGGTGGTCTCACTTAGAAAGGCAGACGGGCTTTTCTGGCCTCTTAAGACTATCCCTGTAGAGAAGAAACCTGGGATTCGAGGTTGAAAGAGCTTTAAGTAATTATTAGCATTGGATGAAAGGGAAAGTCCTGCTTCCCAGGCCTGTTTACTCTAGTGATAAAGCATTAAAAAGGTTCTTGGAAAAAGAAGTGTGGAAAATAACCTATTCTGCATGAGCTGAGCCTCCTTGCTCGGATTGAAAGGAAATCTTCTAAAGTCCTTGTCTTGATGCATGTTCCTTCGTATTTTTTTCCAGGGAGGCTTTTTTTACTCAGTTTCACGTGTGTTTTTAATTTTCCTGAGAACAATGATTTAATTTTCATTAACTAGCTGAGACTGTCAATGAAAATATAAACTGTAAAGGTGTCTCTGGCAGATTGTATAATTCGGAGCCAAATTGTAAATTGCTGCCTTCTAGGCCACTGAACACCTATCACAATATATTAAACCTAGTTTAATTGATTTGGAAAAGCTTTAAGGAAGTGACCTAGCCAAAGATCTCCCATTACTTTCCATTCCAAATCCCCCTCTCCTAGGATAATCTGTCTTCCCAGGGCTGTTGAGTCTTAAACGGTCTTAATGACTAGGAAAGTGGTCATTTTTCTTGTGGTTTGTTTCCAAGGCTTCTTAGTCTCTTAATATGAATCAAGCCTCAGTGTTCATATTGGAAAGAAGTGTGGACTGCAGCCCCCTTTGTACCATGCATATCCCTGATGTGTGGTTTTCCGATTGTAATTGGGCAAGTAGTTCAAAGTAGCTTTTCAGGACTGGCTGTTGAAAACTGATTTGTTTGGTGTTGGCTCTTCCTCGGGTCTTACTATTTGGATGAAGCTGCAAATAGTTTCTGGAGGAAAAATCTTTGGATGGTTAGAGGTGTAAACACAGAAGATACTGAAAAATTTTAAAACAAAAGTACTTCAGCTGAAATAATCTGAAAAAGTTCAGTTAAATTCCCACTGAGACAATCCTTCTGATCTGGGTGATACAGAATTACTATAAAACAGAATTTTTGAACTGAAACCCAAAAGAGAACCAAATGTTTGAGAGCTCCTTTCATAATGCTCCCTTCTAATCCTGGTTTATCACATCTGCTGACAATGGATAACTTGATCACCATTGAAATCACGTAGGAAAGTTGTTGGTTTGTTTTACTTTAAGGTTCTTTAACTAGTGATTTAATTGAGATGAATTGACTTAATCATTATACAAACTAAAGGTGTGTTTGTGCATAGTGCATGTGCCCATAAAACTAGTTTCTGCAAGACAGAGGAGGGAGGTCCAGGAAGTGACAGAATTAATTGGTGCTGATGAGGACCTGCCCGCAGGCTTTGTGGTGGCACCTAATTGGGAGAAGCAGAGGTTCAGCCCCTTGTCACTGAGCCTGCAGGAGGGATGGACATGACCGAGCTTGCTCTGAGCACGGGGCTGGCTCTGCGATGAAACGATTGACTTTTGTTATGAGCTTTCCTGAAAGTTTGTTTAGCTGTTAGTGTCTCTGTCATGCTTTCGCCTGTTTAAGTGTAATTATGTTATTCAGTGCAGGAGCTAGTGACTGCTACTAGGAGATGCTGTTACAATCGTTTCCTTTATCAGTGGTCAATTAAATAAAAACCTTTTGATTTCTGGGTCTCAAAGAATTTTCCCAGAGATGAGTGATGATGAAGTAGTCAGTGCAGGCACTGGAGTTCCAGTCAGACCCACTGGCTGCCAAGGTTGGGAACCGGATTTGGGGCAGCAGCCCCACAGATGATACATGCTTTTGCCTCCTCTAGAGGAGCAAGACCAAAGTGGTTCTTCTGTGCGTTCCCTGGCCAGGATGGAACTGTAACACGCCAGCCTTGAGGAGCTCGGGAAATACTGCCAAATTTGTGTTTCTGAAATCATGCACAGAATGCTACAGGGTATCATGTGGCCTGTTCCTTGTGCTGTACAGAAGGGGCCAACCCCAGTTTCTTATCTCCTCACAGAGAGATCAGGTGAGATGAGCTGAGGAAAGCCTAACTAGGAAACCCTCAAACTTGAATTTAACGTGCTATTTAAGCATTGGGTTCAAAAGAAGCATGTTTCTGTTCTTACTGCACTTCATTTGTATGTCAATCAAGATCTGCCTCTGCAGAGCACTGCCTTTCACTTGTGTTTAACTTCTGCTGAGTTGTCTTCTCTAGGCACATACCTATGTGCACCTATGGTGAGCACCACGCATTTCCTCTCTCAGGGTGGAGGTTAGGAGGCCATCCTGTGAAATAGTCAGAGAAGCATAGAATTGTCTAGGTTGGAAGGGACCTGCAAGATCATCTAGTCCAACCATCAACCTAACTCTGATAAAAAACCATCACTAAACCATGTCTCTAAGCACTATGTCAACTGATTTTTTTAAATACCTCCAGGGATGGGCCCTCAACCCCTTCCCTGGGCAGCCCAGTCCAAGGCTTCATAACACTTTCTGTGTCAACATTTTTCCTAATATCCAATCTGAACCTCCCCTGGGGCAACTTGAGGCCATTTCCTCTTGTCCCATTGCCTGTGGCTTGGGAGAAGAGACCAACCACCGCCTCTCTACACCCTCCTTTCAGGGAGTTATGGAGAGCAAGGTACATCATGTAGTCAGGTACAAGGTGCATCATTAACTAAAGGATATTAAACATTAACATATAGGGATATTAAGTTTGCATATAAGCTTCCTTGATCTGTGGTCTGGTAGCACAATGAAACAATGGTCTTTGATGGCTTTAAAATATTCATATATTTTTGTTGGATTTTTTTTCATTTTCTTCTATTGCTCTCCTATGACAACTTGCCAGGGACCATAAAGTACAAGTCAGAGTTGCACAGTACCAGTCCTCATAACAGATAGCACATCTAGGGGAAAAATGTCCGGCATCCACTCTTAATCAAATGGAAGATTTTTCCAGGGCCTCATGATAAGATGTGTGCAGGACTAGCAAAAGGATTGATTTTTACCATACTAATCACACCTGGTAGTGAGCTGATGCAAACTGAATGCAGACGAAGCACGCCAAGTTGAACATCCTATGCTTTGGTATTTCTTGCAGAAGAAACCTGGCCAATGCTAATTGACCACAGGTGTTTTGTAGCCATTTACCAAACCTATGGTTTTTTGTCTTAGGACCTGAAATGAATGTGAGAGTATCTGTAAAATTTATCTGATGCTTCTAGCAAAACTCCCTGACGAAGTGCCTCATAAAGAATTCAGTCCTAAAGCTAATTGGGTCTCCAAACCTATCCTGTAAAGCTCATCATCTGGGAGAGAGGAGTGACCTCAGCAGAGGTTACTGACATTTCTGCTCCACTGGTTCCCTTTTTGGACTGAACCCGGTTAAGGTTAGATGGAGAGCTGAATTTTTTTTTCTGTGTGTTTTTCTTTCCTGCATGAAAATCGGCTGGGGATTGATGGCTTAGGACTTCCCCCAGTATTGGGATGTACTGGGCTGCCATGGCTTGCAGAATATTGTACCTCTCTGTATTTCAAAGCATGCGGCTTCTCTGAAGCTGTACGTACGCTGGCGCCGACTCCAAAGTCTGCAAGAGCCTGCTGTTTCTTTTCAAGAGCTGAAAGCAAGGTTTCCTTCTTTCTGAGTTTATTTCCCTGGAAAACCAGTGCGAGTTGGCGGCTCCCCAGCATGCACCAAGGCAGAAGGAATTTCCTTGCGCTTGTGGAAATCTCACTTCATAACTCTACTGATTGTTTCACTCTTGACGTTGTGCGTGCCAGGGATGTGTCAGCTGGCTGCTGTTCCCTCTTTATGCAGTATGACAGCAAGGTGGGAGAAGAGGGGTAAGAGGGGCTTCTTATAAACTGGCTATAACAAAGACGAAAAGGAATTGCCTACTGGGGTTGATAAGTGCTAGAGGCAAAAAACCAAAGGTAAAAAACAAACAGCAAAGCAACAGTCAGCTGCCCTGGGGGAATTGCTGAGGGGAATCCATCTGATACCTTCTCTTTCTCTGGTTGTACAATCTTTGGCTGCGAGTGGCTGAGGGAGACAAAACCACGCACCCTGAAATCAGTGGGATCAAAATTCATTAAATCCTTCAAACTGCTTTTTAAACCAGGATTGGGAGCCCTTTTAATATGAAAAAGGAGGTACTGTCCTTTTCAGTACAGGAAGATTCAAGTAATGAATCTGGAAACTAGGGAAAGGAATTTAGCTCTGCCTTGTCTTTGTGCTCAGGTTTCAAAGCTGACACAGCCTTAAATGTATCATGGTATTTTGTTTGGTTTCTGTGTTTTGAGCCTTCAGAATGCAAGGGAATTAAAATTCTCAGCTTTTTTTTTTTTTCCAGTAACCATGAGGGCTATATTAAAGAAATGGAATTCAAACCATCCTACTCCAGTAAAGCAAAAATATTTTAATAGCAAAACCGTGATCTGGTGTCACAAAACACGAGGGAGGGGTTCTAGCCCCATTTCGGGTTGCCTGCTGTACAGTTAGGAAGGACTGTGCAAAGTTCAGGTGAAAGAGGGAGTACAGTGGTCTGGTGTACCATGGCTGTCATATGCTTCAAGTAAAGGAGGAATAGTGTAATTTTCAGGAAGTTGTTGACATTTGCAATAAAACTAAGAATTTAGACTGAGAGAAGGTTTTTTGGGGGGGGTTTGGTTTGTTGTTTGGGGGAAAAGTGTGGATGGTGGCAAGGAAAGCACATGTTAAAAGCAGTAGAGACTGCTTGACTAATGTACTTAAAGTGTCTGTTAAACTTTCTGTTAAACTTTCTGTTAAACTTTTTCCCTTTCATTACCTCCTTTTCCCTCTCTTGCCTTCGAGCGTCTCTATCAAAGCCATCAAAAGCAGTAATTTACCTGTTACAAGACTCATGGTTGCAGCATCTCCACAGCAGCAGTAACGTCTTTCTTCCAGGCGCAATAAAGAACAACGGGCAGTTCCTTCGTCTCTCCTTTTTTTTCTTTTTTTTTTTTTTTTCTTTCCCTTTTCTGCAAAGAATGAATCTCCTTCCTCCTCCCCCCACCTCTTCCTGGACATTGTGGATTACCTGTTTCTCTTTAGGCAGATGGGCAAAGGAAGCAGGATGAGAAGGGAATATTTATAGCTCACCCCCTGTTTATGTTCCTTTCCTAGCAGATGTGATGAGGGTCTGTACTAAAGATGGAAGAAGAGAAAATTCAGGCAGGAACGAGAAGTGTGGCAAATGAAGACCATTTGCTAATGTGTAGGTCTCTGCAAAGTGCTTCTATATACAAAGATTAACACTTCCCACATCTTACTGGCATTGCCTTTTTTGTGTCCATCTCCTGAGCCTGATTTTTAAAACAAAAAACAAAGAGGAACAGTTCTGCAGTTCAGACGGGTTCTCGTTTGCTTGACCTTCATCCGCAGAAACATTGCCCTACGGAGGCAGTGGGTGCGAAATGTTCTTTTAGGGGCAAAATCTGACCTCTCAAGTGGGCGTACTGGCAAAAAGAACAAGAAAAATGAGTTCAAGACGGTGGGATTTAATCAGGCAAGTGCTCAGGTCCTGGGAGACGAGCTGTATGGTTTTAAAAAAAAATAAAAGGCATCAGTTTGGACTTCTTGGAAATGGGGGAGAAAATGGTGCTGGGGTGTGGGCCTGCAGCCATGCCATGGGATTATGGCTCCCGGGTACAAGGGATCTCCTTGCCATGTTCCCTTCTCTCTTTGGCCAAATCTTTGGGGTTTTTGCATGCCTGTTTGCCACAGGGCAGCCAAGCGGTGTGGTGCGAGGGCTGCTCTTGCTGTTTTATTGCATACCAGGCTCTCAAAAGGAAGCACAGTGTGTACCTCAAAGGAAATACTTCACGTAATATTTACTATGCGAACGTAACAGTAAAAGGTTAGAGGAGATCTAGCATACGAGGTTACTGATTTGAGTTGCATCCCTGGTAAAGTTGGTCTCAGTTTCAGGAGAAGATTGAGATTTTTTTTTTATTTTTTTTTCAAAGGGAAATCATGGAAGCCGGCCAAGGTGTCCGGACAGGGCCCATGTCTTCTCCCTGTCCCCACGCTGTCCTCAGACCCCACGTGAGGGACTGCTTTAGGTGTCCTCTTCATCTGAGGACTGGAAGGGTCTTGTCTGTGCTTGGAATCATGCATTGGTTCTTAAGAGAAGGACTTGGCAACCTCTGCTTTAATTGTTGCAGCGTTGGGTGCCCAGCGGCTGAGGGGTGTCTGTGAGGAGAGGCTGGGGTTGCCTCAGGCCGGTTGCACAGCCACAAAGGGCTCGGCCCCTCAGCCCTGATGGTGGTGCCTTGGGGAATCTGAGGTAAAAAAAAAAGGGGGAAAATGCTGGAAAAAGGAGAGGAATGAGGAAAAAAGTGTGAGGAACAGCCCTGTGAGCAGTTAGGCGGGAGGAGGAAGAGAGGTGGGGTCCTCCTTCCACAGCCACACACAGCCCGGCCCCTCAGCCCCGATGGTGGTGCCTTGGGGAATCTGAGGTAAAAAAAGGGGGAAAATGCTGAAAAAAGGAGAGGAATGAGGAAAAAAGTGTGAGGAACAGCCCTGTGAGCAGTTAGGCGGGAGGAGGAAGAGAGGTGGGGTCCTGCTTACACAGCCACACACAGCCGGGCCCCTCAGCCCCGATGGTAGTGCCTTGGGGAATCTGAGGTAAAAAAGGGGGAAAATGCTGGAAAAAGGAGAGGAATGAGGACAAAAGTGTGAGGAACAGCCCTGTGAGCAGTTAGGCAGGAGGAGGAAGGGAGGTGGGGTCCTCTATGGTCTGCAGTGCAGATGTTTCTAGAAGGAGCTGCTATTCCCCAGAACCCCTCAACGCAGGGGAAGGAGTTGGCAATGAAGGAGTCGGATGGGGGGAAAGGTGTGCCAATTTCTGTCTCTTTCTTGCTATTATCTATATTAATTGGCTGTAAATCAACTTTTCCCTAGTGGAGATTTTTATGCCAGTGATGGTGATTGGTGAGTGATCTTCCCCTACCCATGAGCTTTTTCATCTTTTCGTCCTCCCTCCTCTTGAGGAGAAGGAGGATAGAGCAGCTGGCCACGGTCAATCCACCATGGTTATATGTACTTAAATCCAGTAGAAGCTTACCTACTGGTGCAAAAATACTAATAGTTATGATAAATTATATGTCGTGGAGCTTGGGCAGCAGAGTTCTGGTCAGAACGGGGTTTTGCTCTGTGTCTCCTCTGCTTGGCAAACACATCTGGTGTGAGGGGAAGCAAAATAGGAGGACAAACGGGGATCCAGTGACTTATAATGAAAGTACCGTTTCATAGAGATCAAAATGTAAGGCTGAGTACAGGAGCAGAAGTAGCTGGAGCCCTGAAGTGAGGGAAAAGATCGATAAATGGTGTTCTTCAGCACTTTTGAGGTGGGTGGTTTGGGTTACTGTGATTGCACAGGGAAGCTCGCAGCAATTTTTGTCACTGAGATGCTGGCCAGAAGGTTTTAGGATAACTGCTACTGGAGCCAGGAAAGACATTCAGTTTTTCATGCTGTGAGAGTTGGAATGGAGAGGAAAATAGCTGTTGCTTGTTGGAAAAGGTGAGCTGCTTCATGTCTGACTTAAGGCAGCCTCATTTAAAGGACTCCCTTCATACATTGTAAAGTAAGTGTTGCAGGTGGCACTTGCAAATGTGTCTTTTGAAGATTTCACTAATGGTAAGAAATATTTAAACTTAGAACTCCAGGATATTTCAGGTAATGAGCGAGCAGAATGTTTTACCTGTCTTCTAGATTAAGTTATTCACCTTTTCCATGCTTGAACTGTGGGTTTTTTTTTTCTGGACATCTTCTTTTCTGATTTTAATTAGGGTTTGGAGACTTGGTCCCCCAAAGTTATTGTTACCTTTCTATCTTTAATAATTCTGTAAAATGCAGAAGAGGAGCTCTGCCAGATTGCTCCCTTTTGTCCCATTAGAGAGCACTCACTGGTAGCTAAAAGGCTGTTTTTTCCAATAGGGCTTTGATTAACTTTGTCACCCATGTAGAATTAAGATAGCTACAGTAGGACCTATAGAGACGCTGTTATTTTTACCTTTGGATTGTCCAGTATAGACAAGGCTGGAGGAAGTGTTAGTTTTAGACAAAGGACTGGGATTATTTTTTTTTCCTCTTGCTCCCTTAATCATTCTGGGAGCAAAGCTGCTGCGTAACCCAAGCCTCTTAACATGCATCTTACTGCAGATAAGACAGGAGCGAATGGATGTGAAAAGTGAATTCCTGCATCTGTTCTCTCGAGACCCAGAAAGTGTTCTGATTTTGGTGGTCTGAATTTGGTGCTTTTGATACTCCACATACTGCTTATTTTTGAAGTGGGGGACAAGTCTGTCTTAACTGAAACCTGGATATAGTTATTCTGCATCTTGTTGCTGAAGTGGTGAGCTGTCTGCAGGCAAACAGTTGTGAGATCTGGTCGGCAAAGCTTGAAAGAAGTTCCTCTCTTCCATCCCGCACTGCTTCAGTCCTGAGCTTCAGTCTTCTGACACATTTCTGTCTAGAACTGTTGAATTGCAGATGCGTGATAAAGGGTTCAGACGTTCCTACCCATCTCAATTTTAAAACTACAGCCACCCTTCAGGAATAAAAATGATTGATGATTCCTTAAGCTCTCACTAACCTTGGATGATGGGAGATGGCATTTAGGTCTCTGCTGACCTTGGAGTTGATTTGTTCCTTTTTTTTTTTCTTAACTGGTAGAGACTGTTTTCTTAGATACGGAATTTCTAACGGCAGCCTGTATCGCAAGGCGCAGTTCAGGACTGCAGGAGCGACAGATATGTGTAGTGTAACCAGTGTCTCTTGCCGTAAAAACACTACGGCAGCATACTGCTGTGGGGTTAATGAAACAGAGTTGGTTCAGAGACCTGAATCAGGGTGAAAGAATTGTCAAAGAGGTTAAATCCCAGGACACCTCAGCTTTTTGATGAGTCACCTAACATGCCTTGTTTTTCAACCTGTTTTGCCTTTTCCCCGCTGCTCTTGCCTCTATTGTGTGAGGGCAGGAAACTTCTGGAGCTAGCTTATACCTGTCAAATGCTTATGGCCTTAAGGTAAAGTCTTTGCAAATGCTTAGCTGATAATATCTTTCAGTTATGTAGCTATTTTGCAATGGGATAATGCTGGGTTTAGTAGGTTTTAGAATTTCCTGAAAACTGCTACTAAATTTCTGGGCTGCTGTGCAAATCTTATAGAAGGGCATGCTCTTGATGTGCAGAATTTCAAAAATAGATGATTAATGGTATGTAAAAGAAAAGAGTATAGCAGTGAAAAGCACATCTCTGGAAGTGCCAGCTCTGCCATGGGGTCAGGTAAAATAAGTATATATACAGCGCTTTGTGTGGTGCTCTCTGTCAAGGAGGTTTTGTGTCTCACTGTATAAATTCTGCCCACCTATTGTATTTTTATAAGGATTAAAATTAATCCTGTTGCTTTCAAATAGGAAAAGGTCTTTTTTTTTTTTAAACTTCCCATAGAGGCTTCACCTCCTTAGGTCAAATTTGGTTCGGAAAACTTGCTTACTTGTGGTGCAGCTTCTGATCATTGAAGCTCCTGACTTTTTTATATTACAGTAGTGATTCCAAGACAGCAGAGCTTCATTTGTCCAGGATGTGAAGCTGTATCTGCATTTCACTTGGGTGTTTTTTGAATTTTAAAACTGTTTTTGTTTGGGGGAGGGGGTTCCTGGTTGTTCAGCAGTAACACGTGGGTGTTTGTCAGTCCAGACAACTTGCTATTTTCAAATGTTAAAAAGCAAATTTGCCCTTTGGTTCCCAACACATAGGAGTGTGGTGGGTTTTTTTTAATGTTACTTTTGCCAAAACATGCAACTTCCCATTTCATTTCAGTTACAGTTGTTTAATGCTCAGTTCTCTTTTGCTGGTAGTTGCCTGTTTGACCGAGCTGTAGGAAGCTGGAAATGCAATTGCAAGGTGGAAAATAGAAAATGACTTGACTGATTTTCATTTCTCAGGACTGAGAAAAATGGAGCGTAAATACAGCATAAATGAGAGTGAATTTCCAGAGCTGTCAGTGCACTGACCCCCTGGGCCATAGCTCCTGCTCTCAAGAAAGACTAGTGTAGCTGAAACTATCCTCTATTTGCATAGCAGGCTTCAGAAAAAAAGTGAAATAGTAGATAAAGCTATTTAAAGTAGATTATTGAAAGCAACCTTGCAAAATATGGAGGCCTGGACAATTTGGCAGAGAAATAATCAACAGTCTGTGTTTTGTTTGCAAACTTCTGTTAGAAATTTACCTAAAAATCAAGCCCTACCTGTGAGATACCTTTATAGAAGTGCAGGTTTGGCAGCTGTATTTTAGAAATCAACAAACAAACAAACAAAAAATCCCAGACCATAAGAAGGCCCATGTTGGATTGCAACTGGTGAAAAATCTGAGTGCTCGTCACTGAAATATATACCACTGTAGCCAGATGAGACCTGGTGTTGTACCTGGTTCTTTTTAAAAATTGGGGTTTTTTGTGCTAGTATTGTAATATCAGTGTGGGGGGGTGATTAGTATATAACTAGTATAACTTATTCTAGAAGACGGACTTTAAATCAGTCTGATTCTCGCTTTTCATGAACACATTAGTCCCTTGCAAAGGCTGCAGAACACAGGAACTATTCCTGAGCTTTCTTCTCCGATTACTCTTTTTTTCATATAGCTCAGTATCACAATTCTTGTTTTCATCTTGCACAATTTGTTCTTCTATGAACAGGCATGTTTACTATTTGTATCTTAGAGTATGGTTTCCCTCTGTAAGGCAAGAGAGAAAGTACATGTGAGCAGAGAAAACAACCTACGAGAATGAGCCTCTTTATCCACAATTCCCTAGCTCTTCCCCACTGTTATGCTAAAACTTTTTTTTAAAAAACCTTTAAAGACTGACGTTTTCTGTGATTTGTACTTTCCGCGTCTGTGTAGTAATCGACACTGATTTCTTAAAACTGATTAACTCAATGTGGCTTTAAAAATACATTTTTACATTAAGGAAAAAAAAAAAAAAGAAATCACAGCTGTTCTGGTATACGTTCTCACTTTAAACTATGTACGTTGAGAGCAAGGTGTGTAGAGGTGAACTTGGCTGAGGGGGGAAACCCTGCTGGGTGGCAGATGGTAAGAGAAGAGGCTGTTCTTGACAGGCACTCCTGGTTTGCGGTTACCCCTGTGGCGGATGGGAGGAAATGCCTGGCACAGGCATTGGGGTAGGTGATGGCGAGAGGGGGGGGACAGGAGGTGGCACTGGGGTGCGACTCTGCCAGACTGTTCAGCGGCACTGAACATTTGTCCTTTTTGCTGTGCTTGTATTTTCTAGGTGCATCAGAGGCTTTCTCCTTGGCAGAGTGTGAGAGTGGTCTATTGCAGTACAGTAGTGCCCTCTGATGGTGAGTACCGACGTGGAGAAACTCTTGGCTCGCTTCTCACTTCACTAACTTAAATCATGTTCACTGACCCCTTTTCTGGTTGAGGCTTTTTTTGGCTAGGAGGTAATCCAGTTTTGAACTAAGGAAGTGACAGAGAACAAAGTCAGTCAAGATAAATTAAGGAAATGCTCGACTCTTCTAATAACTGTCCTTAAAAATTCAGACAGGCTTTATAAAGAAAGATTGCGTGCAAATGTCCAATTTTTTTTTTGTCAGACTTTTTCTTGATATGGCTGTGAGACCTGTGTGATGCCTGCCTTTTGGTGTACCCTGTGCCTGTTAAATTTATGTAACAACAGTGCGGTTCACACCAGCCACTTGCTCAAGAGGTTGAAAAGTACTGTTTGCTGCAGTGAATAAGTTGTGAAGCCAAGGCAATTTTATTCTTTTATTTAAACTCTAGGACAGCTCAGACATTAAGCTTTTTTAGTAAGTTTGTCATAACATAAAGCAATAGAATGGCCTAGTGGAACTTTAAAAATCTCAGTTATGCTACCATGCAAAGATGAAACAAGCAGCTTTGAGATCGCTACCTGCTTAACATCTGTATGTCATGCACGAAGACTAGAGCTCTTACGCTGACAGACACAAGCAGTTAGTGGGTCCTCTCCCCATTAAAGCTTGTTAATAAAGCCTCAAAGTTAATAAAGTAAGGGGTTCTGGCACATTTGCTTCCCCTGCCAGGACAGCAAGTGTGTGCAAACACAAAGAGAATGTGACTGCTGTGAAGAACTTGAAATAAAAATGTGAAGGCTTAAATAGACAGTAGTGTAGAGGACAAATGTAAGGTTGAGAGGATAATGTAAGTGTGTAGCTGATTTTACCTCTCCTCATATTGTGCCTGGATATTTCTCTTGTCATTTCTTCCAATAACTTGACCTTTACCAGCAGTAAATGTTCAACAATGACTTCTTTGGCCATACCCTTATTTTACTGTACCTTGTTTTGGCCTAATATATTGCTTTAAGTTGTTCTTATTCAAGAACAGAAATCTTTAAAAAAATACTAACGACCTGTTCCTGGTGCACATAGGGTTGAGTCAGAACTTTGTGGTGTTTGCATGCAATTCATACCTCAAAGCAACTTGACGCTTATATATGGCACATAAAGCTTTTAAAATCCTCCGTCGTCTTATTTAGCAGCATCCTTGGCCATGTTGTAGGTGCCTGTAAATGTAAGTGAAATACCGTTGTATACTATTACTTTCTTTTACTTGTCCTGTGTATTTAAACACTGGCTTAAAATGTAATCAGTGAAGATTAGTCAAAATTTTAGCTCTATAATTAGTAAAATGCCAAAATGCTTTATCCGCTTAATAACTTGCAGTTGCCTTGGTGCAGGCAATGCACAGGGCTGTCAGAGCAGAGGAGAGCAAGGCAGACAGCTGTATTGCGATGTCTTGTTAATAACTTTTACTGGAGCTGTCTATTAGGTTTGTGTTACTGACATGTCCTTCAGATTTTTTTCTTTTTTTTTTTTATTTGCCTCTGAGCTCTTCCCTCTCCAATGCAGTAAAAATCTGACCAGACATTACTTGTGTGGGAGGTGATGAGAGGATCAAACTGGAATTATGGCCTTTTCCCCACCGGTGAATTAGGCTAGAAAATTACTTTTACAAGCTTTTTTGTAAGGAAAACGTAAAGCAGCCGTAATTCCAGACTTTACTGAGCCTGTCCTCTGAGAGAAATAATTTGGTCTTTAGCACTTCACCTTAGCTGGAAATCTTTGAGCAAGCTTTTGTGTGTGCTACCAATGCTGATGGCCCTTGGCGCAGTGTCACCTACTGCGTTTTGTCACTGTGGTCTCTCTCTGGTCAGCGGAGGATTAAACTGCGGCAGGGCTGGTGCTGGTGGGCACTTCCTCTACAGAGCTGCGGTGATTGTGTTGTGCCAATGGGGATAGGCAGAACAGCGTTGGTGGAAACGTTGTTATCTAATCCTCTCTACAGTAAACTGGCTTGCTGCCTGTATAATCAAGGTATTTTAAATAATGTTTTCCATGATTTGTGGTTACGTAGACAGTACACAAGTTCATGTTGTATATGCTGCTCATAGAACCACAGAATTCAATACTTAAGTGGCTATTTTAAGCCTCTAAAACATGTTGATCATTCCATCGGAGCCTGCTATCACAAGTGTAGCTAATGCTATTCTGTTTCTTACCAGTCTCTTGCTAAAATACTTGAGTGAAAGAATGCAAAAATCTGATAGCTGGTGTCATAACAGTTGCTGATAAGGAGGCTGAAATTCTGTCTAACTGTCCAAATAAATTGGCAGTTTGCTTTATTTTTTTTTCAGTAAATATCTGACTGTTGTCTCTGAGCTTTAAGCTTCGAAACACTAAAGCTACTAAAATCCTCTCAGGAGTCTGAATCTTGAGAAGAGGCATTTCTAGGCTTTCAAATACTGGGGCCTCTTGGGATGCTGTAGTCGTTTGAGATGTCCATACTTGGTCACTTCCACCTAGTCTGTAAACATGACATGAGGATATCTTTGTCAGCACTAGATAGCAATCCCGTGGAAGAGGGGGAAAAAACATTTGTGTGCTTGATTCAAGCCATGAAGGCACATGACAGTAAACTGAAAAGGCTGAGAGAACTCTTCTGGCTTTACAAAAGTGTTCTTGGCGCATCCTTTCTCAACAGCCTCCCTTTTCAGGAAGGCATGTTGCCCCAAGACTTGTCCTAATATGCGAATGATCTTGGGATAAACAATTTCATCATCTGGCAGCAAATCACTGAAAGGAGAAGTATAAAGGCCATTGGTGGCAAAACTTTCTGAACAGGGGCATGCTGAAAAATAGTTTCCTTCTTTAGTTAAAATTACATTATTTGCTTCTATTTCTACTTCTACAAGTCAGCTTCTTTGACCCAGCTAGTTTTGATGTTAGCTGCTTAAATTGACTTGGCATGTCAATACGTGAGTTAGAGGAGTTTAAGTCGATGGTGGGGTTCACAGCGTTGGCCAAAGCCACAACAGGTGGGAATATGAAGCCAGATGCAGCGTGGGTGGGTGTGACTTGAGACACGGCAAATGCTCTGTGCAATGAAAAAGACCTTACATTTTTACATAAGAAAAATACGTAGCAATCCAAAGTGAATCATTTTTAGGTATGCTGCTATATCTTAGCAACTCCAGCACTTGGGGAAAATTTCGTCTGTTTGTGACTCAGTAGAGGGCTTAGGGAATATGAACTCTTAACTTCTTTTTTCTGTGTATGCGTATCTTGCAGCACACGGAGTGGGCTGTCTTTTTGGCAGTAAAATAATAACTAGCTTCCAGTTTGTACAGGTCAGTACCATAAATTTTAGAGGTGCACTGAAATCCTTAAGAATGCTCTTGAAAAAGCTCCTGACAGCACTAAAGAAATGGAAAATGTTTTACCTGCACCTAAATAGTAATGTCTGTCTTCTGAAGTACAAAGTGTGTCGATCCCATGAATTTTAGATGAAATGACCTTGAAGCTTAAACTCAGAGCACTGTTCCTACAACCTCATACTCCTGACTGCTCTCTTAAATATTTGTTGTCTTAGGAGAAAGAGGAGGGAACGAGAAATAAAGAAGAATAAAAAGGTTTGAAGTAGGTCCTTCCTTGATGTTTACTAATATACACAGTCTGCCTTTGTCTTATGGGCTATAAATCCTGATAAATTGCACAGTGTTTTGTCTTCTCTAGTCCAAAATACTTTGATTCTCAAAAACTAATCAAAACGCACTGTGATGCCATGTTGCAGCTTTTAGATACCATGTTGCCTTTGGTATAAATGTGATTGTGCTTAGACTAAATGTCTTCTACTTTTCCACAAAGTACAGAAAGTTTAGCAGATACTGCCAAGTAACGGGAGTGAAAACCTCTGTCGTCTCTACGTTTTTCTTTGATGGGCACATCTCTTGATAGAAGATGAACCAAAGATTTAAAGTCTCTTTCATGTTCCGCTCATATGTTAATTTTTAATGATAAACTTGCATTTTTGTCGTCTTTGTAGAAGTGACAGTGGTTTACCAAAACGGGTTACCTGTGATTTCTGTGAATCTTCCATCCCGGCGTGAACGTTGCCAGTTCACGCTTAAACCCATCTCGGACTCTGTTGGTGTGTTCTTACAACAGCTGCAAGCAGAGGACCGAGGAATTGATCGGGTCGCAATCTACTCAGCAGGTACCATTGTTTACAAACTAATTGATTTACTTGCTTGCCAGCTATTTTCATCCAGCGTTTTGCTCTTTAAGTAAAGGCTCGTGATGGTGCGAGTTCTTGGATGTTCCTGAGAAAGGAGAAGGTAGAAATGCCATTCCTAAAGTAAGAATGTTGTGAGCTGTCCCTGTCAGGGGGAGGCAGTCAGGTCTGCCAAGGAAATCTGAGTGTAGAGGGGAGGAGGCGGAAAACATTCATAACATTTAGCTTACCTCCGTTAGGACTAATGTCTATGTTTTTGGTGAGTTTCCCACTATTTAGTATGAAAGACGCATGTAAATTGGACCTATGTAAATATTCTAATCAATTTGTAAGTAATTGGGTATAATAGGTAGTACAAGTAAAATGGTATCTTGCTTAGCTAGGAAAACTCAGTCATATTTCACTTAATGTCATATTTTGCTATGTTTTGCTTAGTTGCTGTGTGTCTGCTAGCCACCAAAGCTCTGAAACATCGTGAGGATGTCTTATGAAAGTCCTATCAAAGCAGATATTTCCTTAAAAGTCTTGGCATGAGAGGGAGGTGTTTGCTAGCTTAGTGATGTCAAAGCTGTCCAATACCAGAGATTGGAATAATGATTTCTAATGCCAGTAGGGAGAGATGAAGGTCACGTAAGTGGATTGCATTGCAAAACATAGTAAAATATTCAAACTGTGTGGGATGATGTGAACTGCTTTTTATAAGGTGACCCAAAATATCACATATTTAGTAAAGCAGCTGCATACATAGCTCAGCTAGTATTTGCCATGTTATGGTTTCCCAATCTATGGACCTGTCTTGACAAAGAATATTGTCTGTGGGAAAATGTGGAAGTCCAACAGCTGGATTTGAGATGGCATTACAACTTGCTTAGCTGCCATATGTTTAGGTACTTGTTTCTACTGTTTAATGAGTCCTCTGTGTTTGCCTTGCAGATGGCACGCGTGTCGCCTCCTCCACGGGCATAGATTTGCTTCTGCTGGATGACT
Source organism: Tringa tobata (assembly GCA_033628505.1). Classification (NCBI taxonomy): domain Eukaryota; kingdom Metazoa; phylum Chordata; class Aves; order Charadriiformes; family Scolopacidae; genus Tringa; species Tringa tobata. Next base: position 267,508 of record JAHREE010000277.1, read on the forward strand.
TCAAACTGATCATTAATGATGTCACATATCATGTTAGACCACCAAAGAGAGGTAAACCAGCCAGGTTCTGGTAAACGTCAGTAATAAATTTCAATATTCAGTTCCCTGTTTAACTGCAGGATGCTTTATTAACTTGTAAAGCACATGAAGTGTTATTTCTAAAGGAAACCTTGCAGTTTCTAATCCTGCCCTTGGAGTCTAATTTAGTGATATCCAAGTAATCAGAGTAGTCCGTGATGAAAAGCAAATATTCATTCTGCTTAAAGCCAGTACCTGCCATAAAATAAATAAATAAATGTAATTTCTTTTAATTTATAATTTTTTCTGATTACTTTTCAGTAATTGTGGAAAAAAAAATTAATTTAACTCATTCTCAAGGAGTACAATATAAAAAGCACGAGCTTCCCACGTGCCTGTACTTACCTCTGAGAACTTAAACAAAAGGACCAGTTTTGGAAACCTTTCTCTGCTTGTTGCTTGGCTCAGAGATAGTGGGGGATTTTTGTCTACCTTATTGTTCTCTTATTGCTGTGGGCAATGACATGAAGTTCGCAAGCAGTATTTTTCTAAAAGGAATTTTTAGGCCTGTAGACAGAAAAACAAATTAGTAAGGATCTATAACTTGGCCTGCATGTCCAGTTGAGGTTAGATGGTAGAAATGCCTTCCCCTATTTATCTGGATGTTTTCCATAGTGTTTAGGCCTTCCTCACTTAAGCCTCTCATCAAGCAGTAGACAATGAACAAAATCATTCGTAAGTAAAAGCTGTGAGGGAAGTGTTAATGTTCCTTTTACCATCTTGGGCAGCCTGAATAAGACAACACGATGAAGGAAGTTGATCTATCAAAAATCAGGAGACTGACCATATCTTTTGGGTCTCGGACTACTCTGGGTGGCTGACTTCTAGGAAGATCTGCTCATACATGCCATCTTCCTCTGTAGATATAGATAGCTTCCAAGGACATTTTTGCAATGAAAATAATAAAAATATATTCTAGCCTTTTACTGTTCACAATACAAAAAAAAAAAAAGTAAAAAAAATAAATAAGTATCTCACTTGGGGAACTTAGTGCAGCCACTTGTCTGTAGCGTGCAGGAGTCTCTGGAACTGGGAGTGCAACATTGGGTGAGGTGCTGTTTCTCCCCAATCTGTGGATTAGACTGACCTCCACTAGAAATGTGTTTTTTCTAATCTCCTTAAGAGCACCTTGATGGAAAACTCTCCATTAAGACTGGATATCTAAATCACTGGACATTTCACACACACAGAGTTATTCTCTGCTCTCTCACCCTGCTCTGTGTCCTGAATGGGGTGTTTTCACACACACATAAGATATTGTAAGCCAGAGAAGTGGAGTGAGTATTTTAACAAGCTGTCTCTTCCAACTGTTAGCCCCTGAGAGTGTATGATGGTATCAAGGCTAGCTGGTCTAGTCTGTAATTTTTAAAACAACTAAATGAGAACGCAAACACAGTGTCTGTTTCTGCACTGGAGAAATTGCTGTCCCAAGGTAAGGCAATCCATACGTTCCACTTACCTAATGTTTGGGAGAGCAACATTTGAGCCAGTGAGTCAGTGTGGTTTTGGTTAGTTTGCTTGTGTGATATACCCTTTGTGCGCTGGTATGTTAGCTCGGGGATCACCTAGGTTACGTGAAATGCTGCCTCTGATTCATTTGCCAAGGAGATTTCTATAGTTAGCTTGTATTAAAATGAATGTGCCCATAAATAGGCACTGGGATTAGTTCTGTTAGACTTTGCAGCTATTGCTTTTTCCATTTTCACAAAATCGCCCTGTGTATTTTGAAATATAAGTGCCAGAACACTGTAATCTTAAGCACTAAGTACTTTTTGATGGTCACTTCTGTGGGAGCACATGTTTTTTTTTTTTCCTCAGGGGGAAGAGAGGAAAGCAGCCCTTTAGCTGGGAGGGGGGATATGGTGTGCTTTGTGTGCCGTGGCACAGACAACTGAGACGCTTCTTTCCCCTGAGCTGCTAGCATTAAAACTTCAGTTGTCCAGAGCTTTTTATGAAACTGAACTCTTTCACTTGTTGCTCATTTGAGAGTTGCAGGCCAAGTCTAGATGGGTTGCTGCACTTTTCCATGTCAGTTCTGTTTTCTATGTTGATAAGTCATATTTTGATAAGACAACCTAAGGGGTACAAGCCTAAGGAAGCTAAAAAAAAAAATATATATTTTTTAGATTATTTGGCTAATGTCAAGTTCTTTTACCTTAATTAGAAACTTGGGGGGTTTTCCGTATGGAGTGTGTAATATACCACAAGTCACAACTCCTTCACAAGTTGATTTCCTTTAGGAATTTTTTTTGTGTTGAAATGCAGGAATAAAGGCAGTTTCAGTTAGTGGCCCTATTACTGTCTTTATTTAAATATACTGTGAGGGAGAATTTAATTGTCTTGTAGGCACCACAGCATGGGGTTACCCACAGAGAAACAATTCCTGGCATTGGTACTCAAAATAGTTACCATAAGACTGCATGTTCTGGGGTCACTAACCCAAGATATTTAGCCGCCATCGTCAGTAACCGTGGTTACTGATGGTCTGAATTCTGGCTGTTTCTTGACAGCTGGTGTGATGCATCATACAAGTTTAGTTGTTTACTTGTCTGTGTTAAATCTTGTATATAAATATGGATCGGAAGTAGCTGTTGATAATCTGGCAAGCTAATAGTATGTATTTCTTTTCCTTGTTCTTACCAAATTTTAGGAATATCCTGTAATAAAGCCTGGTTTTATTTGGAAGAAATAGTATTGTCTTAGAGTGCTGGAGCCTTTCCAAAGGCTTCTTTGTTGAAAAGATAGCTTCCTGCATTTCCTGTGTAGACTAATAGCAGTTTCTGAAGAGTACATGAGAAGTTCCATGGATAAATGCATATAAAGCAGTCTCTTTTTTTTCCTAGAGCTCTTAAGCCATGAAAATGCAACGACGCTGAATGATGTCAAGACATTGGTTCAGCAGTTGTACACCGCCTTGTGCATTGAGGAGCACCAGCTGAACAAAGAGAAGGAGCTGATAGGGAGACTAGAGGAATTGAAGGAGCAACTAGCACCACTAGAAAAAGTGAGAAGTTTCTCATTGTATTTTAACTATCTTCCAAATGCAGCTTTAATTTATTTCAGGGTTTTATTTAGGTTCCTGGCATGCTTCAAATAGTTTTAAGAATACTGAAGCAGAAGATGCAGTAAGTGTATACCAAGCCATGTCTGTTTCTGGTTTCTATGGAAGTATTTTGTTTCCTTGCTTTATATAACTGGAAACTAACTTGGTAGTAAATAAACACTGGGACTAATGCAACAGAGCATCTCTGAACACAGAGAAATAAGCAGCTTTGCAAGGTATCCAGAGCGTGCTCAGAGTGAAATATGGATGATGGCAAGATACTGATAGAAAAGGCATCTGGATTTGTTTGCAAAACCTAGATTCAAATCGTATGTCTCAAACAACTTAGGATTTAATATAAATACAAGGTGTTATTTTTACGTATCTCTTAATTCTGTTAACATGTTATTTTTGAGAATATAAAGTGTGTGCTTCTGTCTCCTGCAGGTAAGGATGGAGCTCAGCAGGAAAGCAGAGAAGAGGACAACCTTGGTGTTGTGGGGAGGCCTGGCTTACATGGCCACTCAGTTTGGGATTCTGGCCCGCCTCACCTGGTGGGAGTATTCTTGGGACATTATGGAACCAGTCACCTATTTCATCACCTATGGTAGTGCCATGGCAATGTACGCTTATTTCGTAATGACTCGCCAGGTAGGACTTGTTGTGCTGATGTTGACACTTCAGTAGAAGACTTACTTTGAGCTCTACTCCCTAGAAAAATAGGAAAATTGTGCCTGTTTGAATTCTCTTTGCCCCTTCCTTATCCTGTCAGAACCTAGATGCCACTTGATTTAATTTGTGCTGTCCAGGATGGTGGTCTATGATTATGGGGCCTTCTGGTGGTGGTCATTGCTGCTTTACTGGTTGTCTTACTATAAATGCTTATGTATGTTGTATGATTTACTGCTTTAGCTATACAGGTTCATCTGCTGACAGGTAATGGTTTCTGCACCCACACACACGTGCAGCCTCACACACATTGACTTGCACCGGAGGCCTCCAAGTGCTGTGATTTATCAGCCCAAATCAACTATGGGTGCATGAGGTACCTTCTGAGTTCCAAGGAAAAACACATTCTGACATGAGATGCTGGCCTTTTTAAAGAGACAAACGCACAGGGATCACATTGGAAATGCTTTTGTGTAGGTGTTTCACAGATCTGGCCTCGCATCCAGACGAAAGATTCTTCTCTGGATCCTTGTAGTTGTGACAGACTCTATGTGAGTTTCTAGTGCACGGTTTGTCTCATCACTCCCATTTATACTTCATAATCCCACCTAAATAATGAGGGAGAGAGGGCTCAAAGAGTCTCTGCTGTCAGAAGATCATCAGAACAGATGCTGCAGGAGTTCCAGAGTGGTTGTCCCAGGGGTCTTTTAGCTGCATCATTTCAAGGGCTGAAGACACATGTGCTACAATAGCTTTTGCCAAGTGCAGTTGGAACTTCTGCCATGTTTGAACTCAGATTTGATGTTTTAATTGTCATCTGTATCTGCTAGTACCTCTTCTGCCAGACCTTAAAATCTCAGTGTTTCAGGGTTGGCTTGATTCTGGATGGAACTGTTCTCCACCTGACAGCCCTGATCATTGGATGCATATCAGACACACAGGTTGTGTGATGTTCCAGTGCAAGGGAGAGTTAACTTCAGCAGAGGCAGACCTGTGCTTTGTAGAGGCTGTGTGGGATTTGGTGTGAACAGCTCTGTGCGCTCTAAAAAGCTGTGACTTTTTGCAGTACAGTATCCCTGGCAAAACCTGTGGTATTGGGTTCTTGTTATCGCTTGCATAGCTTCGTTAAGATTAGCTATTGCATGTTTATGACCTTACGAAAAAGAGAACAAGGGCCATCTTACAAAGGCTTATTCTGATATTTATAGCTTTTTCTCCCTTTCTCCCCACAAACTTGTCAGCATTGGAGCTCTGAAACGTGTTAAGTTTTGTTCTCCCTGCATGGAAGGATTCACACGTTGGGGAGGGGAGGGAGAGTGATGGTAACTCACTGCTGGAGTGTAACATACTGGTAGAGAAGCAAATGCCTGACTGTACTGGGTCTGGCTGGGATGGAGCCAGTGTTCCTCATAGCAGCTGGGTATGGTGTGTGTTTTGGATTTGTGACCACAAATAACACACCAATGGTTTTGCTATGGCTGAACAGTATCAAGATCTTTTCTCTTTGTCATTGCTTCCCCCACGCCTGGGAATAGGCTGAGGGTGGGTGAGGTGTTGTGAGGGGACGCAGCTGGCACAACTGGCCTGAGCTGACCAAAGAGATATTCCATACTGTATATCTTCATGTTCAGCAATAAACTGGGGGGAAGTTTCTCTAAAGTAGCTGTTGCTCAGAAACTGGCTGGGCATTGGTCTGCTGGTGGGAGGTGGTGAGTGGTTGCTTTTGCATCACTCCTGTGGGGTTTTTTCTTCACTTATTAAGCTATCTTTATCTCGACTCTTATGTTTTTCTTGGGTTTTGCCCTTTTGATTCTCTTCCCCCATCCGGCTGCGGGGGAGTGACTGACTGGGTGGGGGCTTAGCTACCGGCTGGGGTCACGCCGCCACACTGGGTGAGCTCAGACAATGCTGTCTGGTCTTGTGCCTTCTCTGGCAGAAACTAGTCATCCTCCCAAAACACATCTGTTACATACTGTGCTAATAGTATCCTGTGTTGCATTCTGTTGTGGCTTTATTCCTATCTTCTCTCATTATTTTTTTTTCTTTTTAGGAGTATGTTTATCCAGAGGCCAGAGACAGACAGTACTTATTATTTTTCCATAAAGGAGCCAAAAAGACACGATTTGATCTAGAGAAATACAATCAACTCAAGGATGCAATTGCTCAGGTAACAAGGATTTTTCCAGAAATAAGACAAAGAAATTACTGCTTGCTAGTTCTTAGCTGCTATTAATAGATGCACCTTAAACAAGAATGGATGTATCTTAAGTTTTCAGCCCATTTTCTTGTCACAGCCCCAGCGCAATCACTGAATCGGTTTTGATACGCCCAGGAATAGAACTGCTGGATGTGTAAATCAACGTGAAATGGTTGCCTGTATCTATCTGTAAGGGCCATTTAGAAACTGCTGGCAAATCTCGAGTTGCTTCAGGCACTTCATGCCTCAGAGGAGCCTAATTCAAGATTTCCTTTCTTCTCAGCTCCTACACACCAGATGGATTTAGTGAGAAATGAAGACTTGCATCCATTCAGCTCATATCTTTCTGACATAGCACCTCAGTGCACTGGGTTGCAGTCCTGGAAAATAATGTTAAAAAAAATTAGCTGTATTGTTAGAAGCAATGGGGGCAGGTTTCTCATATTCTGGAGATGGACGTTTTTGGCAGACTGTCCACATGGCAGGATCTGTTCAACAAAGGAGTCAGGTAGTGATCTTTCCTCATGTTTCTGAGAGCCTTTCTGAAGAGGGATGGCAAAAGCAGAAAAAGCAGAGCTACCACATCCTTTTTCACTGCTCTGTATCATTCTCTGTTTATTTCTAGGCTCTGGAAATGAGAGTGTAGGAAATCCAGGGCAAGATGTGTTCTCCCCCTGTCTTGGAGAAGGAGCTGCGCAAGGAGTAGAGGGAGGTCAGGGCTAGGCTCTCTTGGCTTCATGAGAAAACCCAGAAAGAGCTCTGAGTTTTCTCATGCCATGTTGAATACCATACCCTTGGGTAGCTGTGTTTTCTTGGAGCTTTTCTTCTAGAATCAACCATTCCCATTAATCTAGTTGTTTGGTGTTTTGTGGTTCTTTGTTGGTTTTGGTTTATTTGTTTGTTTTTAAAAAAAAAAAAAGTTCTGGTGAGTTTATGGGCATCAAATCTTCCCTACCATATTCCTTTTAAGTGTCTGCATGTAGACAATTTTAGATAAGTACAGAGCAAATGTCTTTCAGTAAGTGCTGAAAATGGTTTTCCCAAATACAAGCCTGTGACTTTGCTTTACTTTTTGAACATTTCTCTCCTGGACAGGAAAAACAAGGAAATACGGAAAAGCTTTCCATTCAGTAAAGAGGAATGGTATTGGATGAAGGTATATTGAGAGCTTGTTCTTTATAATGTATCTTTTACTTTTAGGCAGAATTGGACCTTAAGAGGCTTCGAGACCCGCTGCAGGTTCACCTGCCCATCCAGCAAATTGATGACAAGGACTGATCAGCAAAGAAGTTCTGAACCCCGGCAAAAGACCTGTTCATAGCTCTTGCCTTTTTATTAAAAGCATTGCAGGTGGAAGCTGGGAGGTGGTGTGGGGGTGGAGGGTTTTTACCTTGAATCAAGACAAAGGACTGTAGGGGGGGCATCTCTTAAATCTGAAGATGGGACATTGTGGAATGTTAGTTCTCAAAAGGGCTTGGCAAATAGTCACCTTTAAAAACCGTCTGAATGGCAATTATGTACAAATACAGGATTGGGGGGTTCATGAAAAGAATGTAATGCTGGGGTGCAGGGGTGTCTTCTTCCAGCTTTGCAGGGTCTGCCTCTCGATAAGACACCAGCAGCCTGCTTAGCTTTTTAAATTTTCCTTTACCTGATTCAGATCTCTCTTTCTCTCTCTCAAAAAAAAAAAAAAAAAAACAACAAAGGAGAAAAAAAAAAAGAACAAAGAATCCAAGCCACCTGGAGCTATGGCTGGTGATCAGAACTTGCACTCCACCGCCATTAACACGCACACTTCTGATCAGACCTGGTCTCTTTTATAGAGTTACTACAAGACTGCTTTCTACTGGAAAACCGTGAGCTTCCTTTTCCCAGCCCACCCCATGTGCTCCACTGACTTCCTCCTTTGCTTATTTGTAGCACAGATTGATTGTAGCCAAGTGAGAGAAGGAATGAGTTTTCTTCTGGACATTTGATAATTGATATTTTGGATTATTCCATAATAACTATATAAACTTTGTGTCCCAATGCCCTTGAGCTCCTTCTAGAAATCAATGGCAGCATTGCATGAGAGGTTTTTTTATATTCAGTCTTAAGGGAGGGAGATTCTCCTCTTCCTACCCCAAATCTGATAGCCACCTGGACTATGAAATTATGAATGTTTAAAGGATTATGAAACTGTTGCAGAATCGTGACTCCTGCTTAAATGAACAGTTTTGCAATGTGGATATTTGACTGCTTGTGTAATGGGATAAAAAGTCTCATATGGTCAAATAATTTTCCTTACCCCAGGAGCTTTTTGAAAGCCCGGGGCTTTTACACAGTGCAAGACACAGAACTACTGCAGTTCTCTAGCACTTTCCCCGACTTAAGTAGCTTTAAGTGAACTTTGCACCCACAGGTCAGAAATTCGTAGGAGTGGCTAATGACATCTCCTGTTCTTAGCTAAAAGAAATAGAGGAAGGAAAGTCAACCCATTGCCCCCTCTTCTAGCCAAGGCTGGCTGATTTCTAAGCAGATAAACATCTCTTCATTCAAAGCGGGTCAGTCTGTTTTAGCATCCTGCTGATAAATACTGTGGAGACAGGATGAAGGCAGGAGAAGGGCACCAAGCTTTATATACAGAAAGGCTGGCTGCTTTTTTGATGTTTCACTGCTACTCCTCACTGTGTCATGGAAAGAGGCTTCTGGGTTTTTTGGAGAACCATGTTTTAAAAAAAAATAGGAAAGAAAAAAAAACAAATCAGTATTAACTAGACGCCAGGTGCCTTGCAGATGTGAAAACACAACTGGGATTGCTGCCTTTTCTCACTCAATGGCATGTTGGACCGAATGGGTGCATGTTTCTAAGTTGTTTTTTTTTTCCCTTCCCCTTTTCCTCTGTCTTTCAATTTAATTACATTGTGTGATTATTTTTTTATCTGTTTTATCCTGTTTGTGTGGTGAGTTTTAAGGGGAAAAAAATGAACACGATCCTGTAGCTGAATCCTTGGTGTGTGTTTGGGATGAGGGAGGGAGCATGGAGAAAAGTCCTTCTTTAAAAAACAAAAAACAAAACCTGAACATGTGTAAAATCCTGTATCATTTATGAAATATGTATAAAAGAGCAATGTACTTCTGGAACAATAAATAACTATTCAATTTTTGAATCAGTGCTCTTGAATAATGTTATTTTCCCAATGTGAGAAGAGCATATTGTATGTGTGGCAGCTGTCTCCTGAGTTTCCTCCATTTCTTTTTGTTTAGGTTGTTTCTTCTTCACCTTACATCACTGAGGCCACGATGATGCAGATAATAGCTTTCCTGAAGACGCTCGGATGGAGACCTTGCTGCCATGCCTAGCTGCGTAACACAGGGATCTCAGGAGCAGTTGAGGTGGTGAGGTAGATGTAGAGACATTTGGTCTAACAAAGATCTGCCTTTGTTTGACTGGCACAGTAGCTCCATGTGGAGGCTGACAAAACCTGGAGACGTGGCGGGTTGCAGGATAAGAATACGTATGGGTGTGTAACGCCCAGCAACCTAAAATGTACCAAGTGGCGTCAGCGTAGTTCTGTAATGCATTCAAGTGCTGTTTCAGAGGCAAATGGAAGCTTTAAGCTTCTATTTCTTTCTGGGCCCTTGAATGGCTGTGGTCTGATTTGTCGTGGTGACATATCATTTGTTCATTAAATTTGGGAATCAGCAGACCATACTTTGCCCGAACTTTATGGGATGTTATGTTGAGATGTTTAGTGCCAGAATATTTTTATCATGCCCATTTACTGTTTAAAAAAAAAAAAAAAAAATCTGTGATTGGCCAGTTCTTAAAACAGCCAACTCTCTCCTGTGTTTTTTGAAGTCAGAGAAGAGGGGCTGAAAGCTGTTAGTTGTTCTGGCCTACCTTAAATCACTGTTGAAATTTAGTTCAGCAATGCTGACGCTCTTCTTCCAAGCAGCCCTCAGTCTGCCGCTGTGTGCAGCTGAGCTGCCGCCCTCCCTAGGCACATTGCTTGGAACAGTTGCATAAGGGCACATCCAGAAGAAATGAAGACTTTGACATCTAGCACCTATTTTTATAGGAAAAACAATGGTGTGGCAAAATTGTTCCTGCACATGCTTTAGTATTGTTCTAGAGACGATGTGGGAAAAGGAGTAAAATAAGAGTCAAGAATTGTAGCCTTAAATATGGGCTGTCTGGTGGGTCTTGTTAGTCTGTACCTCTGGAAGGTGGCTGTCTCACTCCACCACTAGTGCACACGTGGTCTCTGCCAGGGGTGGATAACACGCCAGAAACCTAAAACCTCCTCAGTGCCTCTGCTTTTGTTGCCCTTGAATGCTAATATTGAAGGAAAAGGTGATGTTTGCTTTCTTGATAGACACTGTTGTATATCAACATCAACAAACTCTCTTGCAGTGACTATTTCATGCTTCAGAGCCAGGCAGTAATAGGGTCCTGTCCCACTGGCAGCACTATGGAGCAGGCAGTGCTGCCTGAATCTTAATGTAATGCTGCATTCTTAAGACCCTGTGAAGGATAAACAACAGTGTGCATTGCAATGTCCAGATGCTGCTTTTTCTACCAGTTTTGTTATTCATTTGGTTAACCTATGTTCCTTCCTTTTGCTAGGAGGGAGCTGTCAAATAAATATATGTCAAATTCAAAGTTGTCTGGAGAAATGTCTGGAGGAATTGCCTACAGACAGGGTTTAGTGATGGTTTTTATCAGAGTTAGGTTGATGGTTGGACTAGATGGTCTTAAAGGTCCCTTTCAACCTAGACGATTCTATGATTCTAAATGTATTAGGTTCCCTTTTTGCCATGCCTGCAAGGCTCTGCCTTGCAAGCCTCTCCAGGGGAGGTGTTCATGGCTTCTTTTTCCTGAAGGGCAAAGAAGAAACCCTTTTTCTTTTCCCCTTGTAACCATTCCAACCTTGCAGGCAGTGACGATGGTCCCCTTGCTCCAAGCTCTTACACCTCCACGTTGTCTCTAAGAGGGTTTGCATGATGCTCTGAAGCTGCTGCTGGCTGTCAGACCTTGGCACCATGTCAAGTGAAGCTGGCCAAGTTGCCCTGCCTTTCTGAGCCAGTGGAACAATTTCTTTGATCTCTGTGGTTTTTGTGTAGAGTTGTAAGTTCTCCTCGCTGCTTTTCTCTGTGCCACATTGTATGACTTGATTTTCACCTAGGAAGGAGATTTTTATATCTTAAGTATTTTTCTACCTATCCCAAGAGATTCCAATTATTCCCTTTGAAAAAAAAATCAGTTTCATTTCTATACTGATATTAAAGGGGTGAAAGATAAAATACAGGAATGAAAATCAAACTTGCAGTGTATCCAAGCTCTAAAGTATGGGAGAAGCTGGTGTTATGCTGTCTCATTGTGGCTCTGTGAACTTGTAAAAGATGGGTCCTACTACTGTTTCTGCCCCGACTAGTTTTGCAATTGTGGGTCTGCTGTCTGTGCCCCAATTCCTCCATCTAGAAACTGAGGATCATGGAAAATTCACTGGGTTATGTAGGACCTGTGGAAAAACACTCTCAAAACACCGCATTCTGCGTCACAGGGCTGCACTGAGGGAAAGGAAATAACTGGTACACTTCACTAGGAATTATATACTTGTCTGATTTTAATGGGTTCTTGGTGTTTTACTTGTTCTTGTGTTGAGTTTGCTCATACTTCAAACTCGTGTTCACTCCCTGATCTCAACAGCCCTTCCCATTGGCACCGTGTCCTGGAACAAGTTGTTTACAGAAACAAGGCCTATCTCAAAGTCCTTGACATTCATGCAATCCGTCTCAGCAGCCTGTCAAGGCTCATTGTGAACGTACATCCTCAAATCAATCGCAGACAGGGATCCTGTCGTGTGTGTCGGGTTCTCCTCTCTCTCAGCGACAGGAAATGCTGATTAGCTCTTCCGCCTGCTCCTTCTGGGCACCAAGGGCTGTTCTTCACACACCTCATTTTCATCAAACGTTGGTGTGTCTTGAGAGATGACTCTGACCAAGACAAGGCCAGCTTCAGCAAACACCAAAGCATCTCTATTCATTAGTCCATTACTAAGAGTGTGGGGCTTTCCAGCCTAGATAATGCTTTGAAGAATTTGAGTTCCTTGTGTAAGGATGGTAAAGCGCTCCAAATCTCTGGAAGGAGAGAGAAGTGTGGTTCTTACCTTCCTTTTTTGCATTAAGAACAGATATACCTGGACTTAGACAACAGCAAGTTTAGAAGATCCCATCTCTTGGGTTACCAAAATAAAATCTCAGCCCTCTATTTTAATATCGCTTTCCCTCTTTGTATCTTTTAACCCATACTGATGAATACTTTTAAGAAATATTAACTTGATCCCCAATTCTTCTTGCTTTTTGGGAAGTCAGGCTCGGTCATCTTTGGGTTGGGGAAGTAGAGGTCAGGAATAATGGATTTATGAGATCTATCTAGAGAGTGCAGGCCCTACAGCGTCTAGAGTACTCCATTGGAGTTACATCCTCTCTCCCAGAGGGTCTGTTTGTAGGAGGGTTTTTTGGGTTTGGGGCTTTTTTTTCCTCCCTTTCCCCTCACAGGAATAATTACTTTAGCTCCCTAAGGCATAGATTTGCAGTAACCTACTCTAATACAAACTACTGTTGTTTGTGGGGAAACTGGAGCTATGTGTCACCTAAAATAGCTTGCAAAACAAAGAGCAAGTCCTGACAGAAGAATTGCCTCTACTGGTGGTTCTTCTGGAAGACTGAGATGAGCTTTGTCTTTTCCTGTTGATCCCAAAAATGTTGAGAGGCAGCACACTGAGTCTTTTCCAGCTTTAGACTGTTTCTTTGAACTAGATAGTTACAGGGATTTTGGGATAGTGTCATCTCTGGATATGCCGGCGCATCTCCTCCTTTAATCCCTTTTGCAGAACTTGATAGGGCCTGTTTGTGACACCTTTGAGGATCAAAACTGCTATGATGTAGTTTATTTCCTTACCTAATTGTCAGTTGTCAGTCACTTAAATATAACTGTCAAAACATTACTAGAGTCAGACCTGATCTACCACCTACAAAAATGAAAGCTGTTGGTAATGAAATGGTTCAGAGAAATATACGCACCTCTAAGACAAATAGAAAATTCAATTGAAGCTTATCGGTTTTATTTACCCAGGATCTTATGTATGAATCAAACTCTCAATGAAAATGGCACAATATAACTTCCTGTGGCTTGCTGTATTATTTTCTGTTCAATTTTAGTTTCTCTTCAGGGAATTTACATAGCCACCTTTTGAGGGTTATCTGCCTTGCTAGCCTTGCGTAGTGAAATGCCTTGCTAGCTTTTCCTGTTGTTGAAGAAACTTTTTTGGTACTGCATAGCCGTCAGCACAATATAGCCACAAAGATATTTTTTTCTTAATTTGTGGTGGTGGTGGTGTGAGCAATGATAGTCATTTATAAAGCTTCCTTTGTTGTTCCCTAGAGTCACTCACCACTGAAAATGTCTGCTCTGTTGGGGTGGAGCAGGCCAGCACACTGCACTTCACTGCCAAGGGAACACCTGGACAGAGAGGCTGTTGAGAACTTTCTATAATGTACCATCTCCACAAAGCAGGCAAATACCCAACCCCTTGTCTCATGCAAACTCAATATGAAAATAACATAGCTACTTTTTTCCTACTGCTAGGTTTGAAGCTAGAACATCAACCTTGATGCTATTCCTTAGGCCAGCCTCCTGCAGAAATGTAGGGTGCAGAGGAAACAGGGAAATGCCTACATTTGCTTGATTGTGCAATTACTGTAGTGATGGTTTTTTTGTCAGAGTTAGGTGGATGTTTGGACTAGATGATCTTGAAGGGCCCTTCCAACCTAGATGATTCTATGATTCTGCTCTTTGCTGATGGAGAGTTTTCTGCCTGCCAGAAATCCAGATGATTTCCTGGAGCGTAACCGTTGTTCATAAGCAGGCAGGGACCTGTAGATGTGTATATGTATGTATATGTTAAAACCAGAGTTTTAAATCTATTGTCTATAATAAGAGCTATGGCTAGTGGGATGAGAGGGAAGATCCCTTTCTGCTTATTCATGTTGTCCTTGATATCTCTCAGTGCCTGTCATGGTGCTTGGTAGAGAAGAGATTCAGGGTGCTGCATCTCATCTATAGTCAGTGCTTGTGGTTATGACCTGCAACTCCACATAGCTCGGTTTGAAACAGTAAGGTATGAGTTCCTAATTACTCAGTTTGATATGGAAGTTAATTCAGTACTGTTGGGTTTCTTGGTTGTGGGTTTAGGTTTTGTTTTGGTTTTTTTTTTAAAAAAAAGATCATAAGACTACTGCAGAAAAATGTCTTTATTTGCCTTGTTTGATAATCTCGCTGCTATGGTCAGGTTGTGTGACTAGGAATGGAAAGGGTCTTTGTGTAGCATAGGAATAGTTTATTTCCCTGTGGGATGTCAGTCTTTTACTTTGACTGATGTTCCCATTGTAGCTCTGCTCCACGCACTCATCTGCAATCTCTGCTCGGAAGGATTGGTTCTCTTCCTTTGGCCACTATTTCCTGCAGTTAAGCCCCTCTAGCTGGTGTTTTCTGCCTGTAGGGAGCCATGAAGTCATATGACTTGTGGAAGGAGCAGAGATAACAACAAGCACCCATCTGTTCTTCTTTTCCATTCCTTCGGGATGTCCGGGTGTCCCTAGTTAGAATTCTTCTCCAGATAAGATAGCAGAGGTGTCACTATGGGGCGGTCAGGCCAGAAAACAATAGCGGGTTGAGTCCAAAAAAGAAGATTGATCAGTATGTACATCTCTATTGTCAATAAGAGGCAGAACTGCTCTGTGGAGGTCAAGGCTGGAGCTGTACCTCACATCCCTTCAGCTTCTTCCTCTGATAAACTTCCAGGAGAGCTATCACACTTGCTCTTCAGAAAGCTTGAGGTCAGAAGCTCCAACCGAGAGGAAGGCTGCAAGAGCCACAGCGTGTGCAAGGGCTTTCAGGCCTCTGTTCCTTGAGTGGCAACTGTTCCTTGGCTGAGTGGAATGTTCCAGTACTTGTTTTTCTTTATCTGCTTCATCATCCAGTTGCAGCCAGTGTCTTCGATGGGTGAGTAGAGGCATCACCTTCAAGCTTATTCCTGTTTTCTACCTTTAAGGTTCATGCTGAGCCTTGGTATTCTTAGGTGAAAGACTGAGAGACATGAGAAATATCCTTTTTCTTTGAAGGTGGGATGAAATTCTTTCCAATTGGAAAGATCTTTCTGTCACAGAGCATGAAGCCTCCCACATTGGGAGAATCTCTACTGTCAAGGCACTGTGGGATTTTCCTCTCCCTTTGGAGGAAAGACTCTAAGAGTAAATATTATGCTACTTTTTCACCTGCTTCTTTGACAAATCCTAACTGTATTGAGTGTCATAATGCAGTGCTGTTCATTTCATTGCTTAGTCCTGCCACAGCAGAGACCTCTAGTTACACAATACACACAGGATTAATCTCTCTGCAGAGTGGTGGGTTTATGAATGCTCGCTAGAGCCTGATTTGTCATCCAATATATATGCTAGCATGTCAGGTAGAGAACTAATGATATCATCAAGATTACAAATTGAAAAGCTTGACTTCATAGCTAATGCTTGTCAGGCTGAATTGCTCAGGCCATGCAGGAAGTGTTGGGGAGGAAAAAATTGAGCTAAGAAAAATGAAAACCAGAGGGAGTTGGAGACAGGTATATGTCTTGTGCAAAACCCCCATGCTTTCATTGTTTGGGGAGAAGAGATGAGACGTTGATTAGTTGCTTCTGTATTTTTGTGGAGTTTTTTTCCTTAGAAACTTGAATTATTTTTCAGTAAACTGTGCTGCCAAAGGCTGCTTGGTGTCTGTAGGGAGGTTGGTTTGGGGCAGTCCGAGGGTGGCCATGAAGCTCTGCAGTGTTTGAAAGAGCACTGTCTGTTTTTTCTGCTTGTCTGCCTCCTCTTCGCTCCTGCCTGAAGCTCTCAGAGAACTGAAAGGTGGGAGGGTGTGCTGCCCTGTTCCCTTGCTCCCCTTCTTCCAGCTCCCTCTGAGACGCTGCGTATTCATTTCTGTAAATTATGTCTCTAAATTATCTTCTGAATGTTTAGGAGACAATGTGATCTCCCTAGATGATCGTTTTCAGAGTCTGTCTACAAAGGATATTTCATAAAGTTAATTATACTATATGAAAGCTAATGAGAGTGTGTGTATTTTTGGTGCTCCCCAGCTGGGAAGCTGACAGGGCATTCCTCGCTTCGCCTCATTTGGCTTTTAACAACAGAAAAACCTTTTAATCTTAGTCAATGACTCACCCTAAGGCCACACCGAATCATCTTGTGGAAACTGAGCGAGTTAAACTGAGGGAAGCCCAGAGGAAGCTCTCTTCAGCTTCGTGCAAAGACAAGGCAGGACCCATCTTTGCCTATTGCAAGAAGTCCTCCAAGCTTTTGGAGGATGGGATTTAACAGTGCTGCTGCTGTCTGTGGGCAAGGGGAGGAAAGGAGAGGCAGGTGAAATCGAGAGCTTACGAGGGATTTTCTGGTGAATCTCATCAGAGATTTCCTGCTGGGGTTTTCCCTCTGCTGCTCAGGAGAATTAAGGGCTGGTTGTGGTGGGGGGTGAATCTGCTTCTCTGTCTGTCTGATGAATTGTGGCACTAGAGATTCCCTTTGCAACCCAGACCTCCGCTTCCTCTGCCAGCTTGCAGCTCTGCAGCACTCTTACTGATCACTACATCAGCTGCTCCTGCCTTTTATGCTGGATTTGAGGCCAAACAAAACATGCCGATAGCTGAGGATGTCGCAAGGGTGTTTGTCAAGAGAGTTGTTGTATTTGTGAGAAGGTACAAGATAGCATGTCAGCGAGACAGGTATTTACAGGGGTTGCAGCTAAATAAGGGTGACTTGAAGTCCATTCTCTGAAGCACTTGTAGTTCCCACTTCAAAGGCAGTGAAGCAAATCCAAATAATGAACCGAGAAGGTTTGTCTGCGTCCAGAGCATTCTAATAGAAGCAATATAATGTCTCCCCCCATCCAAATTGCATCGGCCTATTGTTTAAACCAAATAAACAGAGAAAGTAATTGTAGAACTTCAAAAAAAACCATTGTGTGGGAAGTACAGGGTATTCCAGTCTGAGATGCATTTAATCAGAATGATTGGTTTTATTAGCCTAATTCTAGCAAATGACAATCAATTCTCCTTATTCAGGACAGTATTAGCATTCATTTTGCTTAATAGGGAATAGCTAGTCACGGGTAAGTGGTGCTTAATCACGTATTGGATGTAAGTGAAAATGAAACCTCTGGACTTTTAGTGAAGAAGCTGCCAAATTGGGGTTAATTAGGAGAAGACTGAAAATGTAATGAATACTTCAGTTCTTCATTTTTTGTCTCCCTATGGTATTCTTATGTTTTAATTGTTTGCAGAAGGTTCAGAAAGGCCTCTGAAAAGGGACACGCTCTTTGAGCACTGCACAAACAGACATGCATATACCAGGAGGTCCTTGTGTTTATATCTTGTCCTCATAAACACTCACTTCACTCACAAACATCTGATCTCCTGTGGACATCAGGAGGGTTTGTGGGCTTGCAAGGAACATGACTGCGTAAAGAATTGGATGTTTTGCTCCCCAGAACATCCTGATTCAGACCTCCAAGGTCTCCTAGATTTTAAGATAATAAAAAGATTTCAGGAAGCTGTTTCAGATGCACGGAGGCAGCAAAGTCTCATAAAACCACAATAGATACTGTGAATCATGGAGGTGGTTAGCATTTGGCAGAGAGGGAGGCGAGGGACAGTCTGTAAAGGAGACCAGGGCACATCTGAGTAGATCTGTAAATACAAGGGGCTGCCACCTTTCTGTCTTGCCCCAGTACAGAATTTTACCGAATGCACGAATTTGAGTTACAGCTCTTTCAACTCACCTTGGCATAAATGAACATAGCTGTGGGAGAGCCAGTGGAGAACAAAACTCCTGGCAAATGGAGCAGGGTCTCTTTCTCCTATCTCACCGCTCTAAGCATGCACTCTTGGTTAGAGACAGCCTGCTAGTAGGCTATAGATCAATTTTATTATGACTTGGGATAGCAGTTCTTATATTTAGCTGTTTAAACTTGTACCCTGAAGTGAGTAGGAACTGACAAATTATGCCCTCTAATTACCATTATATAGAGGTCTAATAATTGAAATGGAATATTTTCTTTCTGCACACTGTAAATGTAGCTTTTCTGTTGCTTATCTTGCAGTTCATGTTTTAATTGATGCTTTGCAAGGAGATGTCTGGCTTGTGGTTATGGCGACTCAACCGTGAGGGCTGACGTGGGCTACGGATTTTTAGAGAGGATGCGTAAATTGTTTGAAGTCTGGCCCTCTTCCCCAAGACATGGCGGAGGGTTACTGGTGACTTCAGGAGGAGCTTGCAGGTGCTCAATTAGCACATCACCAAAGGGTGGATATCCTAGGTTTGATCCCAGGATGTTTTTCCCGTGGCAAAATCACTCCCCAGACCTCAAGTTTATTCATATTACTTTTTTTCCCCTGTTGTATTCTACAGCAGCTAAACAGCATGTCAGACTGTTGCATAATGTTGTAAGAGCTCTGTTAATTTACTTTCTCTTTCAAGACCTTTAAGTCGAGCTGTCAGAATTTTCCATGAAGCAGTTAGTTAGCTGGTATTGCCATTTTTCCCTGGGGATCTCTATCACAATGATTCTGTTAAGTCAGGACTAGAAAAATAAATTATCTTGCATTCCTTGCAATTATCAGTCAACAACTTGATTTGATATCTACCAGATGTTCTCTCTTGTGTCTTGCTGCATGTCTCAGCCCTGGACCCCTGCTCTGCCTACATCAGCCTGAACGAGCCCTGGAGGAACACAGATCATCAGATAAACGGTTCCCACGGCCAGCCAACGTGCGACAGTCAAATTGACGGGGAATGGTATCGCTTCACTGGCATGGCTGGCGATGCTATGCCTACCTTCTGCATCCCGGAGAACCACTGTGGCACCCATGCTCCCATCTGGCTGAATGGCAGCCACCCACGAGAGTCAGATGGCATCGTCCCACGCCAGGCCTGTGCCAGCTTCAATGGGAACTGCTGCCTTTGGAATACCACCATTGACGTCAAGGCGTGTCCGGGCGGGTACTACGTGTATCACTTAACCAAGCCCAGCGTTTGTTTCCATGCATACTGTGGGCGTAAGTAATTGCTGAGATGGCTTTTCTGAAAACCCTTTGTCCCTGTGATGCAGGAGAGGCAGTGAGCATCCATACACGTGGCAGAGGCGGTGACTGCTTTCTGGCTGTCTCACCCAGAAGTGTGTTAGGTGGTGCAGTGCACGTGGTGGCCTGTCTATAAGAGATCGATTAGACTGTTTCCCCTTGTTCAGCTAGGGAAAATATAGCTGACCTGGCCACACTGATTTAATGCTCTCTGTGGGCCCTGGGGTTTGTCTTGGCATGCTACCAAAGCCAAAATTTGCATCGCTGACTTAGAGTAATTAAACCAGATTGTTTCTCATCAGCTTCAGTGGTTCAGCTTTTCTAGTGTGGGCTAGGTTTGTAACTGGTGGACGAGACAGGGCGTGAAGCTGTTGGGACAAATACAGTATTTTCTGTGCAAGCTCAGTGGTTTGTGCTGACAATGTTCTTGTCATGCCCTAGATTTTTATGACATCTGTGATGTGGTGGATTGCCAGGGCTCCTGCCTGGACAGTGACTGCACGTGTTCCCTGGGGACAACACTAGGACCTGATGGACAGACGTGTCTTGGTAAGGCTTGAAATAACTTGTGTCAGTTACTGCTGCTTTCTTTCCCCTTTGTTTTGTTGCTCGCATCTCAGCAGTATAAAAAAGAAGTATTCTGAGAGGAGTTTTTCCCCCTTGCTGCCTAGAACAGGTCTTTGATACTGTAAAGGGTTCCAGATCTCTCTCCGCAGGGCGAGATGTGACATCCCATGAGTGACTACATTCTGGTGCCCCTAGAGCTATGCATGTTCAAAGGCTAGAATTGCTTTCTCTGTGGTCCACCTGCTGAAGGCAGCAACTTCACTGTCAGCAGCAGTCTCTTTGCAAGATCATGGTTCAGCCTCATTGGTATTCAGAAACAGCTGTGCGGTCTGTCATTAGAGATTTCCTCTCACCCACTCTGTTGAATGCCTCTCTTCTCCAAGAAAAGCTTTACTGGCTGGCATAGGACTATACCCCAAGCTTCACCATACTTACTGCCCTCGTAGGGCATTGTCCAGGGCCTAGGGTTTGAGGAGAGCCAAAAGACTGCAGGTCACAGCACCGCCTCAGTGGATCTAGGCAACATGACAAGGTGTTACTCAGGGGGCTGGCACTTTGTGACTGCAGTGACAGAGACCATGACCAGAAGGGAGGTAGAAAGCTGTAAGTGAGAGCAGAGTAAGGAACATGGGCTTCAGGGATTTGTGAGGGAATCCCCGTCAACCCCTGAGGGCAAGGAGAGCTGTGGCTGTGTGTGGTGCTGGGAGGAGAGCAGCTGGGTTATGAGGTCTTAGGAGAAGGATGGTCTGTGGGCCAATGCAAGGGGCTGTTGGGAAGCTGCAGAGCCACACTGATGGGTAGGAAGAGGTGGCACAGAGATAGGAAGGGGTGCTAGTGTTTGGTGGAAGTGGGATCTCATCTTTGAGGCTTGATTTGGTGGAAAAGTTGAGAGCGGAGTTGGTCCATCAGGCTGTGTAGCAGATGAGTTTCTTCCATACAGACTATAGCTGACAAAGCAGGCATGGGTGGTTTCTTTCTTCACACTGCTCATGTCTGGGGGCATCAAGGTAGGGGCCACCATCACTACAATCTGTGGAGGGAGCAGCCTGGCCCTGCTGCAGATTTACACTTGCTCACACTGATTCTACAGATCGGGTTTGCTAAAGCTGCTCCACATCTCTGCAGCTGAGTGGCTGACTTAGCTCTCTCAGCTAATTAAAGCATCTATTGGCTGCTTCTCTGCAAGACTTCTGAGTACAGGAGTGCCCTTGATAAGCACCAGCACTCAATAAATGTGTGGCAGGCTCGCAGGAAAGGATTTCCTGCAGCAGGGAGGCATGCAGAAGTCCTGAGTCCGTCTGCACGTGCTGCCTTCACCCCCTGCTGCCAGGCCAGGCAAGAGTTGTGTGCTGCTGCCTATCTTCATGATAACCAGATGGCACAGCACCTCAGCTGTAATAATCACACCGGTTTACCTGCCTGCAGCCTCATCATTCTAATGACTTTCTGTTGTGCTGAGTAATTGCGCAGTCACATACCTGAGAGCAACCGTGCCAGCCTGCCAGAGAAACCAAACAAACCTGCACTAGCCTTTCCTATATGGAGAATATTCTTCCTTTCCCAGCTCAGCCTAAGAGGGGGGCTGAAGATGCTGCAGTAATGCCAAACAGCTCCGTCTGTGAAGCTCCCTGTGCTAGGCTGACTTCTTTCCAGTACATTCTGTGCTTCTGTGCTTCGAATCCCAGAGTAGAACTGCTGATCCTAAGTTGTATTTTCATTTGCAAAATTACTTAAGGGGTTAGATTAGGTCTTTGACTTTCTGTCACGGATCCACCAACTCAGTGCAGTGCCTTTGACCTCTTGAATACCTGGATCCGTGTTGGACTCAGCCATGGTTAAGATCAGTTCAGCAGTCTCCTGACCCGCTCTCAAGAAAACCAGCCTGTGTTCCAGAAGTGCTGGTTGTCACTGGTGCGGAAGAGCAGGGACAGATCTGCTGTGTGTTGTAGAACTTGGAAGACCAGCAAGGAGAATTGCTGGGTACAGCTCTTTACCAAGCCAAGCTCTAGGACCTTCTAACAGCATCTCTATGCCTTTGCCAGTAGCCCTTTCCCCTCTGGTTTAAGCAGCTTTAGTTTTATTGTTAGAAGGGAAAGTATGGAACCTGTCGTGTGTGGAAAGGCAAGTATCAGTGTGTGTCTCATGGACAGGCTTCCTGCCTCCCAAAGCAGGGTACCAGCCATTATTTTGGCTAAAAATATTCAATTGACCTTACTTGTGGAAGGAGACAACACTACCAGCTACAGGTACTGTGTATGTGTGGGACCACTTAATACCTAAGAGAGCTCATCTCTGACCTGTCTCTTAAAATGTTTTTGTTTTGTTTGTTTTTAGCTTCTGACATCTAGTAAATGGTAACTTCTGAGCCGTTTTGGTGAAACCCTATGTGGCCCTTGATTGATAACCTCAGCATTCTGCTCTGCCTTTGAGAAATCATTAGTTTTGTGGCTCAGCGATAGCAACGGCTGTCCCTTCCTCTCTATTTGATTCACTTTTTGCACACAGAGATTAAATCAGGTTGAAGAATGAGAATCTCAGAGAATAAAGTACCTTTCCGAAAAAAAAAAAGGCAGATGGGGCACAGAGGAACTTTAATCTTTCAAACAGAAAATTAAGAGGCGTTTTCAGAGCTTTACAAGGAGATTCAAAAGCATCTGCTGTGCTTTCTCCTCAGTAAATACCCTCAGCACCCTGGAGGGCTGTAATCTAGAGCTGAACGCAGCCAGCACAGAAACATGACACAGGTACTATTCATAGGTATATTGCTGTAGGTTATAAAAACTCAATCCAGGCCCGTTACAAGGTTATTCTGCAACTTTTATCTAAGGTTCTGCTCCAGAAAGCGTGGGATGCCAGCTCAGGCACTTCTGTTTCTTCTGAGCTGGAAAGGTAGAAGCTGCAGCTCTATAGAGGGCTGCAGAGGAGCAGAGCAGGATGGGCTATCGTGTGGCAGCGAGGAGCTGAGTCCTCAGAGGGAGTAGCTCAGAACTGGGCCCTTTGTCTCATCTTTGGTACAGAGTGGCTAAGCAGCTAATGGTTGTGGTGGCCTGTGTGGGCACCAGTGCTCAGGTTAGGTCTCACCATGGTGAGCTGATGTTTGTGTTCTGCCAGAACACCTCAGCTTTCCAGGGCAGGGAGCAGCCAGAGCTGGGGCAAGAGGCCAAAACAATGGAATTTCTCAGGACATGACTTTTATTGGGGAAGCTTCATTAAAATGTTTTGGTTTAATTTCAGCTTTGTTTACAGCTGGTTTGCATTCTTGTGTCTTTTTTTTTTTAAATAAGTCTTGAATAATTTAAAATTGCTGTAGGACAGTTAGCCACATGTAGCAATAGCAGGTGGGTAGGCAGGGATTATTTTTGACTGATTGTGATATTCACCTAGTTTTGCCGTGTGGCGAAGTCATGTTAACTCCATTTTAATGTCTTTGTGAGTGGAGAAGAATTTAGGATGAGAAGATAAATGACATGAACTCCCCAGCATGGGGAACCAGTAGGACTGTGTCTGTCTTCACTCCAAAATCACTGCTGTGTGCCTGTTCCCTTTCCCCTCAGGTCTGCTTTGTTCCTGAGGTAGACATGGCATGGCAGAACACTCTGGTGCTGTCAGTAGATAGAGGTGTTTAGCATTTAGTGGGAATACTCATCTCTTGTAGCTTTGATCCACGTCATGAGACCAGGAAAGCCAGTCCATGGTCCCAGTCTAGTCCCAGTGCTCCTATGTTGCAGCCTGGTTTTGCCAGCTGTGTGTTCACCAGGGGCGTGTTATGACAGTGTGGGTTTTTTTCAGATGAAAACGAATGTGAGCAGAACAACGGAGGCTGCAGTGAATTTTGTGTTAACCTGAAGAACTCCTACCGCTGCGAGTGCGGGATCGGGCGCACGCTGGGAAGTGACGGGAAAACCTGTGAAGGTGAGGTTTCGGCTGTCACAGCCTGCTGGAAAATCATATATGATATAAATCATTCCCCTTCCCTTGCAGCACTGTTTCTCTCTTGGCTCCTTGCGGGGATTAAATGTCACTCATATCACTTCTGTGCTTGCCAGTGGGGTTGTTACTGAAATATCCTTCTAATCAAGCAGAGAGGAGTCTCCTTGTTCAGTTCTCCCTGCCTCGTTCATTTCTGTTAGGATTTGCTTGTATTTATCTCCATGGAGGGAGAGGCAGCAGTGGATCTGGAAGATTGTTTGTCCAGCCAGGACTAGTTATTGTTGGGGATGCTGAGATTTGGCTCTGGAGATTTATGTGATAGTTGTGCGGGGACAGATTTAGCACTGCTGGTTTTTGACAGCTAGTATTAGGTATGGGGTAGTGTCATGACGTTAGACTAGAGTGTGAGGACTGCTTAGCTTCCCAGGATAGAGATTGAGGGGATGGGATGCCAGTCTGTAAACAAAAGCTAGATTTGAGATTCAGGCAGCATTTTGACCGTCTGATTTTTTTTATAAGTGCTTAGTTGTGGGCTCTGCTCTGTGCAACTGCTACAGTTACTTCCCAGTGGTGGCACAGCCAGGCTGAAAACCCTTGATGAGTTTAGACTGGTAGCTTAGCAGGGGCTTAAAGACCAAATTGTAGGTTTGACATGTCATCACAAAGAATTTACAAACGTCTTTGAGCAGAAATATGAAAATCCAGCAAAAATTGACTTGTGCCTGATGTTTTCTGTGCCATTGTAGTTTGGGGCTGGGCTCCACTCTTCTTTATGGTTCACTTGACAGATGGCTGCAAACAGCAGGTTTTGTCCCTGTTTTCCCCCTCTGAGACCAAAACACGATTCATCTCACTTCTATGAAAGTCTTCTCCCTGAGCTCTGTTAATAACACATCACTCAGTGTTGTGGTTTGGGCCGGGTTGGCCAATGACAATACAATGGATGGTGTCCCCCACCTCTCACTCCAAGGAGAGGAAGAAGAGAGAGAAAGAGATTTATGAGTTTAGGAAAACACTCCACTACTTTAACAAAATAATAATAAAATAAAAAGGAAAGAATGAAACAGATACAACATATATATATACACACATATGTATATAAAAAAACATATCAAACTCACAGGGAGATGTGACCACTTGGTCTCAATGAGGAATGGGAACTGGATTCTGGAACACAGTGATGTGGATCAAAGGTAGACGAACTCACAGGGTCTTTCTTGGGCATCAGTCATCAAAGAAAGAGAGCCATTGAAGAAGCAACCATCCAAGGAGAGCCCATTGAAGAAGAGCCATCCTAGCACCTTTGATCCCTCAGCTTTTATACTGAGTGAGGGAGATGGGATGGAGAGCCTCTCTCATTGAACAGAAAGTTGGCTCTGCTCCACCTCAAACCGGGACACCCATAACTTACCTGGGGAAAGCTGCTATGCATGGTGCTCCTTAAATACTGGTTAAGCTGTCTAGTGCCAAAAATGATCTGGGGGCTTTGTCCCTTCCATATCTAGCACTGAGCTGGTGGTGGGGTGTCACACAAACCAGCTGTGCTATGTGGCATTTTTTATTCCCGAGATCTTCTGACAGGGCTGGAATAGTCTGTTCTTGGAAACTTTCTGCGGTTCCCAAAGTTGTGTTTTAGGGCCTTTGATATATCATTTAACTTCCCCTTCTGTAAAAAGGATAGCGACTGGATGTTAGGAAAAATGTTTACACTGAAAGGGTTCTGAAGCCTTGGAATGGGCTGCCCAGGGAATTGGTTGAGGCCCCATCCCTGGAGGTATTTAAAAGACGGGTTGACATAGTGCTCAGAGATATGGTTTAGTGATGGTTTTTATCAGAGTTAGGTTGATGGTTGGACTAGATGATCTGAAAGACAATTCTATGATTTTCATGAGTTTAACATGACTGCTGGGGATTTTTACAGTCTTGTTAGTAAGTTTTATTTCTAAAGGTGCATCCTTAGATTTATGAGCCATTAGAGGATGTGATTTACTTGTGGGCCACCTCACAGCTGTTGCTTTCAGTAAATGCAGGAGATTTAGCTTGATTACATGAGCTGGTGAGGCTGAATAGGGTTAGGAGTATCTCAAAATTTCCCTTATAATGCTTTACCCATTACTTTGACTCACACAGAGTGTTCAGGCTGTTGTTTCCAAGCAGCCTGTAGGATTGAATATGGGATTTCCATTCTTTTCTTTACATTTCAGTGAAAACCACACAGTCATTTCTGATGACAGGCTTAGGGAAGAGATTTCTGTATATTATATGTGCTATTGTTTTATTGAGAACATCTAGCACTATTAATCCCAAAGTGTTAAAATAATTAAGCAGTGAAGGTTATTATTTTTTTTTAATACGATACTCTTATTTTCTTTATAATAGAAAGCTAACAGCAGCTGGAAATGGCATTACTTGCCTTAGATTTAGATGACCTTTCGGGCTCTTTTTTGCAGCTGTAGTCACTAGGAATATGTCATCTCAGGATAGGGCTCTCTAAGCAAACAAGCAAAATTCCTGCTAAACAAACTCCCACAAGCAGAGTTTCATCCTCAGCCTACAAAAGGGATGCAGGAATCCGCTACGCCTACCTCCATCACAGCTGGGAAACCCACAGCCGCAGAGCGCGTCATCTGCTCGCTGGTGTTCCCTGTTGGGAATAGGAGCTGACTGCCTGCAAGTCTGTCCTGCCCAGGACACCTCCCCTGCAAATCTCAGGGCTTTAATTCTGCTGATGACTAAGGGAGTGAGTATGGTTCCACGTTGTAGAAGTTTTCAGAGGATTTTCCCCCCGCCCTTTTTGAAGTAAGAAACAACATAAAAAATTAGTTTAAGAAGTTGTCTCAGAAGTTAGAAAGGGCCAAGCTGAAGATTGCCTATTCAGCTTTCTTATGTATGCCAGTTATAGCACGTGATTTCACTTGGTAAGCTTTTTCACAGAATTCCTTGTTAACTTCATGGTGAAATGACAAACACAGGAAATTGTACAATTGAAAATAGGTTTCCACTGCATTTGCTTGGAAGCAAGCTCTCACCATGCTGTTGCCTTCAAGCTGTGTGTTGGTCATGCTGTGGTTAGTCAGCTGGGAGTATATGGTGGGGCCTGCATCGACGCCACACAGCTGCCTGAGGAGCAGGGTGTGCTGATTTTCCTTTCTTTTGCAGAAATTGAAGGCTGTCACAATAACAATGGAGGCTGCAGCCATACTTGTATTGAAGTGGAAGACACATACCAATGTGAATGTCCAAGGGGACTTGTTCTGTCAGAAGACAACCACACTTGCCAAGGTAGGTCAACAAAATCTCTCCAGCAGCCTCTATGCCAAAAGTATGCCTGAAAGAACTTTTCTTCTTGTTTTTGTCATGTTGTCTTAGTCTGTCCTTTCCAGAGCTTTGTCATTAGCTTTGCTAATGGAGCTTTGTCATTACTGACAGATCATCCAAAACTGAGAGCCTGGAGACATTGCTCTTTTTACCAGGCAGGAGAACAGAGATACAGGACCCAGCTGGGTGCCTCTTGCATCATAGGCGGTTTTGGCACTGTTCACTTACAATTAAGATTGCTTAACATCTCCCATTACATTGCTCTGTTTCATCTATGTATGCCTCTGACAAATTTATGCTATTAGAACCGACATTTTCCATGCTTCAAACTGGGCTTTTAAAATCTCAACTGAACTGGTTCATTCCCTTCCAAGAATGGGGTTATGGAGAGAGGTGGTTTTTTGCCCAAGTATCTCTGTAGCCATTCCAGTAAGCATTCCCATGTCTTGAAGCAGGGCACTAGTTCTGATACTAGGAGTTTCTGCTGTCCCTTGGGAAAGCACCCAATATAGCATCTGAAAACTCACTGTTGCTTCTGCTGCATAGAGGCAGGGGCAACGTTATCCTTGGAAGACCTTCCATCTTAACTTTACTCCGTTCCTGTATGCAGGGAGTCCTTGCTGACTCACATCTACAGCATGCACATGGAATAAACATGTTCCCTGTTTTGGGTTGCAAGAGCTGAGTGAGATTTCCTTTGCAATTACATCCCGGCTCCTGGGGGTCAATTTAGCTCTGCAGCAGAGAGTGCAGGGAGAAGAGGATCAGGGAGAAGTTTCTGAGGGCACTGAGAGTTAAGCAGAGGGTCTGTAGCTCTTCATGCAATCCAGGACTTGCACCGAGAATTCTTCTGGGGCTCATAATCCCATAGCTAGCTGAGCCCCTGAGGTGCTGAAAGCATCAAGCAGTCTGTGTGTCTTATAGAGAAGATGTCTGCTATGATCTGCTGCTGAAGGGACACTGAGGCAAAACTGCATGTTGAGGGGAGCTACGTGGGCATGTGAAAGGCAGACAGAGATAATGCTCTCTAGTTCACCTCATCTGACTTCCCTGGCTACTTCTCAGACCTGTCAGGCTCAGCGTAAAGCTGGATGATGTACGCTACTGCCTTGGTAGAGACAGACCTCATAGCTCTCTCCTGGTGTTCTGCCTTGGTGCCCTCGTGAAGAACCCGTGTGGTTGCTTTCAGACATTTCCATGGGGATTGGCTAATGGGCTGGACTCGGGCCATAGCCAGGGCAACAACTAAAATGCAGTGAAAGGGAGCCTGTCATGGGCTAATTCGCTTAGGCTTTAGATAATACCAGTGAGCTGATGTTACCTGGTGTGCTCAGAATCTCCTATAGTCTGATACATTACAAAGTGCCCAGACATCAGTTAGAGGACCAGATCAAAACTTCGTGGTGACCAACAAGGCAGATATGCCTCAGAGAGGAAGTTGGAATGCTTCTACTTGATGGAATTTCTGCTTTTTAACCTTTTTAGAAATGCAGAGCACTGTTTTTTCAGGGGTGAACATTGCAGACCTGGAGTGTGCACTACTTCAGTAGTGCTTACTGCTGCAGCAGAACCAGGTGGGGAGGAGGAGATGGGTGTTTCCAAGACCTGTAATTATACTTACTGATGGAAGGTCTGATTGATGGATACAGACCAGAAAAGAGCAATGTTCTTCAACCCTGACTCTCTGAGGCAACCCCAGCAGGGTTAGGAGACCGTACATTTCCCAGCCTGTGTTTCTCCTTCTTCTGAGACTGCTAATGAGAGCAGCAGCACTGTCGGGTGCCGAGCCAGGGCTCAGGATATGGCATCTCATAAAGGAAAATTGCTTGTTCCTTTGCATTTCATGAATTTATGTCCCCACACAGTGGTCTGCAATTTCGAGCAGATATGACAGAAGATATCTGGAAC
Organism: Tringa tobata; assembly: GCA_033628505.1. Lineage (NCBI taxonomy): Eukaryota > Metazoa > Chordata > Aves > Charadriiformes > Scolopacidae > Tringa > Tringa tobata. The sequence goes on from JAHREE010000277.1 coordinate 296,393, forward strand.
TCTACCACACATTTTTTATGGCATCTAATCAGGTTTATAGTGGTACGATTAACAGCGCAAGGCAGGCACAGTTGCCTGAAGCAATTGAATCTGCAGCCTATCAACCCTCCTCTGCACTGTCTCTACCTTCAGAACAAACATTAATAATCTTCCACAGAAATCACAGTCTTGGCTACAATTTTCCCACAAAGATACCAGCCAACAAAATACTTGGAATTTTGCAGACCGTCTGAGTACCCCACCTCTTTCTGAAGCGTAGTGGTGAAATGCTTTTCTCCCCTCTCCCGTGCCCAAGCCTTGTGTGCCCCTAAGCAGGGTACGATGGCGTAGTTTAGTTGTGTTTTAGCAGTGGTTCAGGGCTGCCCAGACCAGAAAGCCTGTTCTTCTGAGCACTCTGTGCAAAAAGATAACCTCTGCTCCAAGCTACTTTGAAAAGCCAAGGAAGGAGCCACAGGCTGGACAAGGAACACGGTGCCAACAATAGCAGACAGTAAAATGAGTGTTGGACTCACCACAGAAGCTTCCTACCAGGGTCAGGGTATTTGCAGGCATTGGCACAAAGCAGAGTTTCAAGCGGTAATGAGGAGGCTTTCCCAGTACTTACAGATGCTCTGCAGAGCATGAGGGTGAAGAATTGAAACGTTTGACTGGCACAGACTGGGTGAGGCTCTCAGGAGCCTCACAGGCTGGGGTGAACCCAGGGAAGGGATGCAAGAGGTGGGTGCTGACAGCTCTCTGAACAGATGCAAGAGGTTGTGAATATAAGTGGATTCCTTGGCACCTAGGAAAACTCATTTCTTCTGGGCATCTCAGTCCTGGCAGTGAGGACCTCATCACTTGCCCTGGAATACAGTCACAGCTACCTTGCCAGCTCCTTTTCAGCTCCCCCTGCAGCGTTGTTGCTGGCAGACTTGGGGGAGCCAGGCCTGCTCAGAGCTGAACCACAGTGACACACGCAGTCTCCCTGCTTGCAGCACCACTGTTAAATTGGTGGAACCAAAACACCCTTTTCAGTATTGATTACTCTTGCGTGTACAAATGTCTAGGGTGGTTTGAATTACATGGCCGGTTCCTCTGAGATGGTTAGTGGAAGTAGTTTCTCAGAGTGTTTTCCCAAATAGCGATGAGTTGGCTTGGATCAACTCATGGCAGTGCCAGAGGAGAGGTTAAACAGGTGTCTCCTCTTTCTTCCCCTTTATGCTAATCAAAGACATTTAGAAACAGAAGTAGCCCGAACCAAATCGGTCCTGAACTTTGGAGAATTGCGTTTGGGATCCAAACTCTCTTGCCCTGAATTATACCTATATAAAAGCATTACATTTCCTTATTCAACAAGGAGTCACTAAAACAGTAAAGCTTTAAATCCACATTAAGCCAATCAGTTCTCCAGAGGATGTTCATCGCTGCACTCCGCCGTGTTCTCAAAGTCCCCTTGTCCCCTTGTGAGCTTTGCCATTTGACGTGCTCAGTTATTCCCACTTGCCTTCTACTGTGGATGGAGGAAAAGCTAAGGTAATTCTTTAATTTTCTGTTCTAACCCAGCAATGTCATTATGAGAGCATATTGCTTTGGGCATACTGCATACATTTTAGCATATCACCTTGATACCATCAACTTTTAATAAAAAATACTCCCTGCAGGTACACAGTAGCTGTCACAAACACTTCAGCTGGGACAGGAGAATTTTTTATGGGGGGGGTAAAAGGCATGTTTTAGCAGTGTGCCTTCTGTCCAAGATCCTGGGTTGTATAATTAAGAACTGAAATTAAAGAAAGGCAGATCATATGAATGTCAAGGACTGGAACTGTAATTAATTTTAGGGAAAAGCTTGGGGAACTAGTATATTTGCAAAAAGTTTTGTCATTTGATTTTAAAATACAATAAATGGAAGGAGGTTTGTTTTTCTGGCTGAGAAGAGGCCAGAATATATGCACCAATATACTTGTCCTGTATTTAACTGATGTATGTAATGTACATTACTAACTGTAATGTATACAACCAAGGAATATATATAGCAGTTACTTTTTTATTGAAGATTATTCCCTCTTCTTTCCTTTTTTTTTTTTTTTTTTGTTGTTCAATCTCTATGTTTTCTCCACTTCTTACATAATGGAATTTTAATTAAAAAAAGTTCACGTGGATATCTGTATTAAAATTTGAAGGTTGGAAGGAGGTGGAATAAGTGAGCTAATTGGTTTGTTTGTCAGAGCTGGATTTATTGCTTATAAAAATGTTATGGCATTTTGAGGTGCTTTCATTTTAGCTCAGCATCTATATGAAATTACTCTGCCTTGTTTTGACATGCTCTGCGTTTGATGGAAAACCTGAGAAAGGGTCTCAAAAAACGGCTTTGCCTGGGGTGCTGTGAATTTGATACCCATATCTGGGAAAGGTTCTTGCCAGGACACAGCAGTGTAAAAGAGACCCATTAAACCTGTGCTGAGAACTAAGTATAGCTGGAAATACTGCATAGCTGAGTCTCTGCTGCAAGTATAGCGGTCATCTTTCTTGCCTTTTGTGGTGTCTGCAGCAGGAGAATTTGCGGCAGCGGTAGCTTGGGAGGTTTGTATTGTGTAGATGGGAATATAAGATAGGTAGGTAGATTACTAAGGTTAGACCATATCATAATTGTAGCATAACGATTGTCCTTTCTTTCCCGCAGTAGTAATTGGTATAGCCCTTCCCCACCTCCCTGCTACTGATGCTCCCAGATAATTTTGTAGTGCAAACTGTTATTTTGGGGGACTTTTCTTGTAGTTCCAGTGCTCTGCAAGTCCAGCTCTATTGAGGTGAGCATCCCAAAGGACCTGGTTGGAGGCCTGGACCTTTCCCTCATCAACACTTCCTGCAAAGGAGTATCCAATGGCACTCATGTCAACATCCATTTCTCCTTGAAGTCCTGCGGCACTGTTGTAGACGTACGTACACCCATTGCTGTCCTGTCTCTTGGGATCTCTTGGATTTGGGGAGCCATCTCCTGGCTATGGCTTACTTGGGGAATAAAGTTGATTTAGCTGTACCATCAGAGCAGTTTCCTGTGTTGCCATGTCGTTGGCCTCAGACTAGACCTGGGGTGGCATCCCAAATTAGGAGAGCTTGTTCTATCTCCTCTCCAGTGGTTTGCATCTCTCAGCATGGGTACTGCTTTCTGCTCACCCAACCCTTCACAGAGGCAGCTTCACCATCGTTCCAGTGCAGAAAGCGCAAGTGATGTCACTCTTCACCCTCCTGTTGAGATAGAATCTGGTCCCCCGGTAATGTTTCAAAGGTTATACTGGCAACTGATCAGGAACCAGAAAACTCACCTTAGCAGATGAGTAGCAGCTGGAAGCAAATTCCTCTGCTTCATGCAGGAATAGAGTGCATCAAAATTGACAACAAACTGATACAGGCCCTTAGGTTGTAAGTAAGGATGAATATTGTTCTGATTGCAGAATATAAATTCACAAGCTGTCCTTTCAGTGGTTGGTTTATGTCTGAGCTTCCTGAATGAGGTAAACTCAGCTGCTATTCTGGACTTAGAGACATCTTTCTCAGTGATCTCCCCTTTCGCTTAAACTCCCTTCTTTGCTGCAGGTAATAAATGATAAAATCATTGCCACTAATCTGGTGACCGGCTTGCCAAAGCAGACTCCAGGAAGCAATGGGGACATCATTGTCCGCACCAGCAAGCTGCTGATCCCGGTGACCTGTGAGTTCCCACGCCGATACACCATCTCCGAAGGTTATGTACCCAACCTCAAGAACTCACCCTTAGAAATCATGAGCCGCAACCAGGGCATCTTCCCTTTCACTCTTGAGATCTTCAAAGACAAAGACTTCGATGAACCCTACAGGGGTGCTCTTCCCACCCTGAAGCTTCGGGACTCTCTGTACTTTGGGATTGAACCCTTGGTACATGTCAATGGACTAGAGACACTTGTAGAGAGCTGCTTTGCCACTCCCACCTCAAAAATCGATGAGATCCTCAAGTACTACCTGATTCAAGATGGGTAAGTTCACTGTTCCCTCCATTGCTGGCTAGTAGACAGGAATTGGCAGTGGGGCTGTTGCATTGCCTGTGAGATAGAGGGAAACACTGTCAGTTCTCCACAGCAGCCTACCTGCTGTGTTCCTCCCAATCACCAGCGACCAGGCCATCAAGCCGAAACCACCTCTCCCATCAAAAGTGATAGAGAGAAACAGTGGGAGGCAGTGAAAGAGGTTACTCCAAGTGCAGCCTTTACAGGACATACTTCCCTGTAACTAGCCTTGTGGATAATTGAGTTGGCTTCAGTAGAAAAGATATCCTTCCTGATATCCTCTCTCTGCCAGCCTGCAGAGTGCCAAACCAATCGGCACGACCCCCTGATGGCTGTGTGCCACTGCTGTGCAGCCGCTGCAGCAACTGGAGCAAGTTTCTTAATTTTCCCATAAAGGCCTTATTATAGCATGAGCCAGAAGACGCCACGGCTGGTCATGGTCTGAGCTGCAGGAGCCCCCTTTGCTTTGCTCCCTCTCTCATACCTGTCAGTGCAGTAAGCTTAGATTCCCTCAGTTTGGCTGTAATTTTCCGAGGCGTTGGGGTTTAGTGATCTTTCCAGGTTACGCCACTAAAAAACTCAGGGTGGATCTGTGGGTTGACTGTAACACGTTTCGTGTCAGAGGTTTGGGGATCGTTTCTCTGGTCTCTATCATGCCTCCTATGATGAGCCCTGTTTTCAGATACTCCTTTGGGTGCTAACATGACAGTGCCACGGTGCAGTGTTGCTGTAGAGTGTTTGCCTGGCAACTTAGCCAGCCAGTGCTGTGGAAATGTCACAGTGGGAAAGCAGTCTGCTATGCTCTAGGGAGGAAAATCCAGCCAAGGTAATATCTAAGACATTTCCAAGTGTCATAGCCTGACAATCAGGGGACTGTGCTCATATAAGTTCTGTATTCTGTCTGCTGAACCATCTAATGAAGACAATAATTATTTCCTCAGCTTCCAGGCTAAATCATCCACCATTACAGCTGGTGATGACTAGTCCTGTGTGATTGTCTTATAGCAAAAGGGTCCTGCAGAATTCAGTACACAAAAATACAGTTTACATTTCCTTCTGACAAAGGTTTCAGCATTAGCTTGCTCTCCCTCCATCCTGGGCTTCAGTCCTTCTGTACTTGACATTTCTGGGGTTTATGAGCAGATTTGTAATGGAAAGATTGATTTATTGACTCCCTGACTTGGCTGTTCCTGTGGACCCTTCACAGAGTCAAGGCTTCTAACGTTCATTCATTTCTCACCCTGAGTGAAAATGATGGGATTTAAAACAGTGGCCAAAACCTGAGCCATAATAGAGGAGGGAGAAGGCAGAAAATGTCCTCTCTTGAATTCCCCGCAGCACTAGCTGGAGGATTTATGGCACCGGCAGCCCCTTTGGTGCTGTTTTCCTGCAGAGGGCATTAAAACTTCACTGAAGGGAAAAGTGGACTGGAGCCTCACGCAGCGCTCCCTGCAAGCCCCAGTGTCCCCAGACGTGCCAGCCCCCCCGTGCACTGTGCTGTATTTAAATTGAACTGCTCGCTTAGACCAAAGGCTAATGATCTGCTATTTAGCTAACTGGAGTTCTTTGTCTCTTGGTGTGCTCACGGCAATTAGAAAGTAAAATTAGCTGAATGCACTGCTGATTTGTCCCTGCTCCAAACAGTTCTGTAATAACCCAGTTTCCTTCCACCAACCCAGCCCCAAAAGCCCAAGGCAATAAAAATGGGATTTTTAAATCAGTTTGATTATGTGGGATCAGACCTGCAGGGGTTCACTGCAGCTTCCAGAGGGAAACGCTGTTTAAATTTGAGGGGATACACCTTAAACTGAGGAATGGGAAATTCCCTCTCCTGCTTTCTTCCCTGTTAATTCCCTGCCACCTCCAGTTGGCAAGACGTAGGAGTCTTCTTCCGTGGGACTCCCTAACCCTCTCCCTGTGCTGTGTCCATGCTGGAAATCAGGGTTTTCCCAGATCCCTCCCCGCTGTCTCTGTAATACCCTGTACTGCTGCTAGCCCAGCCTGCCAGCTACAAAGCAGCTCTCCTGCTTCTGATCTTGTTCTTCCTCTTTCTCAAAACAAAAATAATAGAAGGCATTGACCGATCGCACAGGCGATAAACATTGCAGCTCTCTCGAGGCATCCAGAGCAAGGTCATGTCACCGAGGGCAATCTGTTGTAATCTGATGTGGTCAGGAGCTGTGATTTATCTGAGCGTGATGCAGTTAAGGTAGTTCCATTGCAAGGCACCTACTGTTACACCTCGGGCTGCCCCTCGTTTGTAGGCTGAGGTGGCTATTTTATTCTCCAAGCCCTCCTTTCCAACTTGCAACCCCCCAATAAGAGGGTCAGAGCACAGCTCCCATGGCACAGCTACTCTCTGCTCCCCTAACCTGCCTGTATCCTTACCTGGGTCACCCATTTTCCTTCCATACCTCTGCTCCCTGCCCCTTTTTGCCTCGCCAAGGTGGGAAGCAGGATCTAAGGGTTTCCTCAGAGGGTGGGACATGGTATGGCCCCACGCACAGTGCAGAAGTGTTTGACCCTGTCACTTGGAAGGCTTCTGAGCTCTTTTTCTCATGCTGCAACGCATTTGTCAGAACCTTCCATGAGACATACTTAGGGGCGTAGTAGGGGTTCATTTTATCCCTGGTTCCTCCTTCTTGTTCTTCCATATTCCCACTCCCTAGCCCCAAACCAGTAGGTTACCTGCCACCAGTGTGGAGAAACTTTGGAGAATCTGGGATTTAGCAGTCAGTTTGAGCCGGTGTTCAAGAATCATCACAGTTTATACGCTCACAAATGAGGACATGTCTGTGAGTCGACTTTTTAGCCCCAAAGCTCGGCCAGTCACTTATGGAGTGTCTTTAACTGTCATTCTTTACAGTCAAATGCCTTCAGGAATGCTACTTTTAAAAGCAATTTTAACCTAAATGACTTAGTAACACCTAGTGTTTGGCCTCAAAGGGGAGGAATTGATGTCAATTTTTTTAAAATGCACCATGTGAATTTATTAGCTCCTCTTGGATGGCTTTCTACATTTGCCTCCCAGGCAAGTTAACTAGACAAGCGCTGCAGACAGGGATATCCCTTCAGACCGTGACCTCCACTGGCTGAAAAAAGCTACAGAAATACACAGTGATGAAAGTAATGCTGGGATCACATCAATGCTTAGTGGTCCCTTGAACGTACACTGCTCTACTGTCCGTAGGAGAAGGGCAATTCTGGGAGGGATTGCAGTACCTGCCGCCCACGGAGCCGAGGCAGCCCAACAGCACACAGATTTCCAAACACATTGCAGTGAAAGCAGAGCTACATATAGATATGGGATTTGCTGCTGTTTGATAATTGAACATGTCAAATGTCATCATTTCTGACAGTGCCTTACCTATTTCTGGTGTAAAGATGGAAACTAAAGGTTGCTGCAGGAGTAGGGCTTTCAGCTGTCACACCATTACCTATTGTCTCTTCCACCACCACTTTTTTTCCTGATATCTTGCAAAGTCCACATTCCTAGAATTAACTTGCTAGAAAGGATATACTCAATTGTAATGCAATACAAAAGCAGCATCTGGGCCTCTCAAAATGCCTGAGGCTTTGCAATAGGCAGCCATAAATATCAAGTCACCATAACTTTTTGTCTTGATGTTTCCCTGTCAAACTCTAAATAGGCTGCAATAGTTTATAAATAGACTGCACCCGTAACATTTTTAAAGTGGTTTATTTTCTTGCAGTTCTGTGAGCTCTTGCGTGACTGCATAGTGCTAGCGATGGGGAAATTGAAATTGTGAATTTTAGCTGTCAAGTCCAGTGGGAAGAAAAATGTAAATGATGTAAAGCAAAGTAGATCTTGAAGTTTTTAAAAATATCATCGCTGATATTTTAGTAATATGGGTTACAGCTTATTCATTTTAATTGTGATTTATGTGCATATATATCTGTATACAGAAAGTATATCATACATTACGTACTGTATAACAGTTCTGTTGATCACTGCAGACTGTTGCACAGGAAGGTGAAATGAGGATAAACTTGCCTGCAGCTCTGGCAGTCCCTCTGCAGAGGGGACTGGACCACGTCCTGCCAGCTCTCTGCTGCTGAGCTGTTCCTTGTCTGGAGATTCTATTATCACCGCTGGTGTTTTTCCCCATCGTTACTGAATTGTCTCCTGTGGCCAAACAGGAAGTAACAGGGATGGTAGCTTAGCTTGAGACAGCTAAGCCCTCCTTTCATTTCTTTGGTTAAATAGGGTGGGGTGCTTTTTGTCTTTCTTTTTTCCATTTCTGGGAAAACCATTAAAGCCCATTCCTCTGCTTTCCTTAGCTGCGTTTCTGATGATTCAGTGAAACAGTACACGTCAAAGGACCATCTTGCCAAGCATTTCCAGGTTCCTGTGTTCAAGTTTGTGGGCAAAGACAACAAGGTAAGCTCAAAACCCCACCTCTTAGACATTGCATCAGCCGTGACCTATCTGAAGAGTCTCAGCACAGAGCTGGCTGAATTAGAGCGCAAAGGGGAGGGAATGGCTTGGCCCAAGGCAGCTGCTGCTGTGCCTGTTCCAGCAGTTGTGTCTTTCAGGAGCCTGACAAAGGTACTTTAAGAGACAGTGATGAAAACACCTACAATTAAATAAAATATGAAGGACAAGTTGTGAAACATCAACCCTATAGCAGGTTAAAATCATTGCTGTTTCCAGGGTAGTCTTAGTGGACCCTTGCATGCTGGCTGAGAAAAGTGTTCCCGGTAACCAGACAGAAACCCGGGGCGTTAGGCATATTACACAGTGTCCTATTTTAAAACAAGACAGTCTATAGTTTTGAATCTCTTCAACTTTATATCTTCTGTAGTTCTTGTGAATACACATACCAGGTTTGCAGATACAAGGCCATCACACTGTTTAATTCAATGTGAAACCCGGCCATCCAGGCTGATGGCACTCTGGGGCAGAAGCTTTGTAGTGGGAAGACAGTTGAAGGATAATGCCATTTTCCTAATATAAATAGCTTTGCTAGAAGAAATCAGGTCTTTCAGTCGCTGTAGTTATGGTCAGCCAATGCTGTTTGCTCCAAAAAGCATGAAGCTGCCTGTCCGGCTCCTGGAAAGCCTCAGTAGGGTTAAAACAGTTGAGATCTTTCAAAATTCAAAAATTTTGTTTGTCTGCAAACCACTGCTGCCTCTAACCTGCATCCTCTGCGCAATGGATTTTGCTTCAAACCTCTCCGTTGACCAAACATTCACAAATATTTGCTGCTTGCAAGGATCTTGCTTACTCTCCTTGTCATTTAGAGGGCAGGGAGCAGCAAACCTGTCACTGTCTGCCTTTACTGTGCAGAAGGAAAAGGCAGCTCTCTCTCTGCCCTTTGTGTTCTCCTTCTCCCCTCAACTACTTGCGTTTTCCTCCTTTACCCCTCAGTCTCCCAGCCTTGTGCGTTCTCAGCTCATGTCACATCCTCTTGCACGTTTCTATCAGTCCATCTCCTTGTGAGGCTTCATGCGTTCTTGACCTGCTTCCTACCATGCAGCTCCTACCAGACCATGTGAGCTCTTCTAAGCTTATTCCTGGCATTCTCATCCTTTCCTCTGGAGCATCATTTCACGCCTTCATATTCCCTGTCTAGCCGTTGGCTGACAAACAGACTCATGCTCCGAGATCTCAGCTGGAAAACGTGCCCTCTCCTGGGCACATAAGAAAACAGATGGAGCAGCCAGTTTGGCTGTGGATGGTGATGGTGGATCAGGACCTTGTTGATGCAGGGAGAGGCATGGCTGTACTGTGGGAATTGTGTCGCTCACTCCCTCTGAGAGCTGGCAGCAGTGCCAGTCTGATTCCCAGAGCTGTGCATTGACTTGGCCTGCTGTCTCCCCACCCTCCAGGAGGTGTTCTTGCATTGCCGCATCCTCGTGTGCGGGGCGCTGGACGAGAGCTCTCGCTGTGCCCAGGGCTGCCGGAGACGGGTGCGCAGGTTGGCTGCGATGGAGAAGGAAGAGGAGGAGGAGGAGGAATCTGGTCACATGGCAAACCACATCCTGACAGGAGGCCCCATCAGAATCGACTTTGACGACTAAGACCCACCTACTGGAACACCATGTCTGCCTGAGACCAATCTTTCTTATCAGTGCCTGCTTTCATGGCTCTTTGAGAAACGAGGTATTTCGTAAAGCCTCACCTGAACCTCAGGACTTGTTTCCCTAAATGTGTGATGACTATTTGTGAAGTATGTTGGGCACACGAGGCAGCCTCTGAGGGCATCCTGGACTGCAGAACAGTTTGGTTTTCACCTGTCTTTCTTCCCAACAAGCCTTCGGTTGAAGGGACCCTGTTGCTTTGCAGACCCGAAGCGTTACCTGACTTTGTCTTTCCCTACATTCATCTGCAGGCTCTACAGGACTTTTTGTCCTTGACTAAATGAGTGTTATTCAAGCCCTTCTTTCATCAGGCAATACAAATAGTATTGTAGCTGAATAGTGGTTCTGTGAATGATGCTGAAGCTTTCGGGTGTGCTGAGATTTTGAATGACCGTTAATAAAAACATGTATAAAGATACACATCTTGTAATGCATAAATTCCTTTCCTCAGCTAAAGCTCAGACTTATCACAGACACATTTAAATGTTATTTTTAAATAGTAAAAGGTATTTAATAAAACTTGATTTGTGTGTCTTTTAATAGTTGCATGCAGCTTAACAGTGTTTCCTCTTGCATTTAGTGTAGTGTTTCCTCTTGCATTTAGTGTATCGTTGTTTTCCTCCCTCTATAGCTCCTTGATTGTAAGAAAAAGACCATTAAACGTGTATAAACACCCACCCCACGCGTGCTGCTACCAAGTCTTTGTCTGAAAGCTGAAATGCATTACCCTGGTCTAAGAGAGGCTGCGGCTCTCACCAAAGGATCAGAGTAATGCACATTAAGTATTTATAGCAATCATTTGTAATGCAGGTAGTTCTTGGGACAGGGTTGTCCCCAGTGAGCTTGGTGACAGGAGACATGGCAGCCTCGTTCGAGTGACTGTGCACTCGCAGTCTCCTGGTGGCCAAGAGCTGTCTAGAGACACAATTACTGGTGATGGTGGCAGCATCGTGCTTGTCAGGGAATCCCTTTGGGCCATCAAACTCCTTCCAAAGAAAATATAACAGATGATCAGCTTGAGCTCCTCTGGGCTTCATTCAGGAGCAGGAGAGCTGTTTGGTGAAGGATTAGAAGCGTGGGGTGAAAGGAAGGAAGCATAGCAGGCAGTGAAGGACAAAGTAGGAGACATTAGGCTGGAGGGTGAGAGAGGAAGGCTCCAGCTCCACTGTGAGCTGTGGCACCACAGTGTGTTGATGAGGTTTTCTGCAAGAAGTTTCACAGTGTGCGGCTCTGTCCCATGTGTTGGGAGGTGTGCTGGAAGCCCCCCATAGTCTGCATTACCCGTTTCCTACTTCAGTTGGAAGCAGCCAAATTGCTGCCAAAGCCAAAATTTGCTGCTGCTCTCAAATGGATGGGTAGTCCCGCTTGAAGGGACTATTTAGGAAGGAGTCACAAATCACCTCAGCAGTATTCCATTTTGCAGATTTATTTCTTCTGGTGACTGAGATTCCAGTGAGGAATGGGCATTTGATGGGCTGGGAGTTTCATGATTTTTCTAAATCGCTTCATGGCTGCTTTTCCAATTTGGGATTATGTGTGTGCACATGTGGATGTTAGAATAAATGACAATGTTTCGATGATGATAAGTAGGTATAAATGGAAAGACACTTTTCATGTGTTATCTAACCATATGTGAAAGAAAAAGAAATGAAAAATTCCCCTTCTTGTATTGCCGTACGTCTCCTGCTGCTGCTGATTCATGTCTGCATTAGGACCACATGGGCAATTTCCCATTGTCACATCTTTGTTCAGGCAGCTCCTGCTAAATATACTTGTTTTGATAAAACAAGAGTGGGAAATGAAATTAATTAGTTGGTGCCTTCTGGAGAGTCAGCTGGTGGTTTTTTTGTTCATGTGAAAGGGACATGGGGGAGTGGTGGAGAGAGAGGTTCATTTCCTGGCTTATTTCAGTTATTGTGCACATTATTTGGTTCTTCCTGACAAATTCATATGAAGCAGACTTTCCACTCTGAAGCTTTTTAGTTAAATCATCTCTAAGAGTGATGGGAAGGAAACTCTGGTTTTGTGTGGCCGTGTGAATGGAGCAGTCTGGGAACATGTTCAGTTTGCTTTGCAAGCAGGAGAGCAGGTCTACTCTCTGCCACTGCCCTGTGACCATCCCTCCTCTGATCCCACAGATCCTTCCTCCTAGCCACAAACAAAACTGTTTTTCAAAGTCTTGTAGCTCTCCCCAGTTTACCTCTCGCTTCCATCTGTCATCTTTGTCAGCGTTACAGCCTGGACATGAAATCAAAGATCAAACTCATCTGAGAGCCAAGGGGTTTGTTTGTCTGTCCAATGCATACCGTTGGTGTTCTGGCTGATGCCACCTCATTCTCTCTCAGGATGTAAAGTGAAAGTCTCAACGTTGGATGTCCAGGAGTAGACACCTATTACCTGCCGTCCTATGCCCTGCTTTTATGTCCTCAGCAGAAATTCAGAGATTACTGCTTGAGGAACCATTACTAGGAGAGGCTATTATTGCCCAATGGGTTGAACATCAGTAAGAGCTGCCAATAATCCTGCCAATACACAAAGTCAACAGGACGCCGTCGGGTGAGCCGTGTCTTCTTCCTGCTCACAGCAGGGTGGAGACAAAGATGACCCAGAGTTTGTGCATTGACCTGGAGAGTTCTGCCATCAGCTGCTGCAGTGACTCTACACCACCGAGTAGTAGGAGCCGTGCGGAAGGGAAGCCATTTTTAGTTTGGCTGCAGAAGTTTTACTGTAGTTCACACACTGCTTTTCTCCTACACAGGATTATCCAGTGGTTTTCTTGAGGCACTGCTACCACTGGAAGGTTCAAAAGTTTCCTTACAGAGCTGCTCGTGGGGTTTTTCAGATTACTACAGCTTAACTTGCTAGTGAAAAATGCATTTACTCAGTAGCTGCGCTGCGTGCAGCGGTCTGTAGTGTTTTGGGATGATCTGAAAGCATGAAGAAATTATGATTTATGTTAGTGGTGTCTCCAAAGCGTCAGTGTGTGGATAGAGAGATTTTGTTCAGAACCCTTCGGTTTCTCCAGTGTATATCATCATCTGTCATCAGTTACTTGCCCTGGCTTTAATCTGATATCACTTGAACTATAAAATGCTTTAAGACATTGCCAGCCAGTCAGCTGTTGAGCATAGACCAGATAGATTTTAAAAACTTTTTTATTTTGTCATTTAATCATAAAAGTATGCTCATGCTTAAAAATGGCAACAGGCACCATTTCACCAATGAAATACAAAGTTTGGGAAGTGTCTGGAATGAGGAATGTCTCTTTCCCATCCCTAGCCAAAAGCATGTGTTTCTTAGATGGATAATCAGACTGTCTGTCCAGCCTCATTCTCTGATAGACACAGACTGCGATGAACCTTGGCAGCGCGGTATGCACTCTCCAGTGGCATTAGCACAGCTAGGAAAGGATGTCATTGCATCTAATCAGTGTCAATTAAGGTCCTTCTTAACGGAGAACATCCCAGTACACCTCGTGCGGGCACTTCTATTTTCCTGCTCTTCATACCCGCGGGCTCTTGTTGTTTCAATCTATCTGGGGCCAGATGAACGTCTCGTTGCTGTTCACCATAAAGCAAAGATGACTGGCAAGAACGGGAATACAGGGCTTAAACAATTTATAGCTCTCTGCATGTGTTTAAACACAAACTGAAAGAAAAGTAACTAAGGCAGGCTTTTTCCATTCTTGTTAAAGCACTCCTCTGTAGTCTTAACTTTTCTGTTGCAGATGGGATAACATAAATATGTTTGCAGAAGTCATTGAAGTATTTATGTGACATGGCACGCATACCCAGTAGCAACTTCCTTTCAACAAGCAACACAGATGAAAGATGTCTGCAAATATTATATGCAGATGAAATGCCATATACCTCTTTAAATTCTAATTTTGCATGCAATAAACACTCCTGATAGCAGATAGAAGAATGCTGTCTTGAGGCTGCTGGTCACTCCACAGTTGGCAGTGTCTCTGTCCCACAGAGGTGGTGTGTAAGCCCTTCCACCTGACACATCAGCATCCAGAATTTTGAATTTCTTATCTGAGCCAACTGGGAGCCTCCCGTTTCCCTCGTGCAAAAGATGGGGGTGGATACCCAGCCATTTTGTGTAAAAAGGGATCCTAAGGGAAAAGCTTTGTTAAATGATCTAGGAGGAAAATAATTAAATAGATCTGGATGACACTGCAAAAGAAAAGCAGCTTCCTCTCCTGAGACTGTGGGAGAGTGCTGTGATTTCACATCTCAGACATGATGAGCTTTGAGTCCCTTTCTCTCCAAACATGAATTGTGCCTGTATCACAAACACTTAAAGTCCTGCTCATGTTACCAAATCCCTGGATGTTTTCAATAGCTTTAGGATCCACCAAGTGTTTAAATAAGCAGTGTTACCAGGGTGTGTAATGACAGGATGGAAAATGTCAGGGATGGGTGTGAGCAACATACTGAAAGCAAGGTACCTCTCTTCTTCAGTCTGTCACCAGTGATGGAAAAATGTAAATAGTGTCCATGGTCTGGGATTTTCAGGGGCTGCAGAAACCTAATGCCTTGCACTTCAGATTAGAGAGTTAAGGGTCAGGGGAGCTAATATACATGTGTCTATGGCAAACAAATAAAGCCCCTTGTTTATAACCAGTACTGCATCCTGCTTGCATCTCCTGAGCAGTCTGTAGAGAAAATTGGCATCAGATCATTCAGACTGATGGACTTGGAAAGGGGTAGGGCTATTGAACTGCACCTGTGATGGACAGCAGGCATCGCTGCCCTGTGTTCACAGGCTGTCTCCCCTTTCGCAGCCCTCTGCCCAAAAGCTGTAGCTGATGTGTATTGCTTGGCCCAGGTGCCCTCATCCCGTGCTCGGCCAGAGGGCAGGTAGAAATCGCTGTGCTGAAGTGCTGTATCTGAGAGGGGATGCTGGCAGCAGGCTCGTGGAGGCCGGGCGTCTGCTCTTCCTCACAATTCATCTCGTTCTTCCTCACTGCAAATGCAGGCACTCCTTTGGCTGTTCATGAAGGGCCGGCAGCCCAGGGTCCAGACGGCGTTGAACACTGTGTCCGCGACAGATTCACAAGCTGTGGAGAAGGAAAAGATCAGGCAGGTACTTGGGGACATCTGGGGGCTGGGTTAAAGCATCCTAGCCGGAGCCCTGCACTGAGTTGTGTGGTATTTGTGGTTAGAAGTGTGGGTTGTTTTTTTTTTTTTCTCTTGTTATTGCGTTTTTATAAATCTAGATGTTCTCTTCTGCTGAACTGAGGGCTGTTTTCGCCTTAGGGTGGCACCAACCTGGCACTAACTTCTCTCCTCCCTAGCCCCCTTCTTTTCTTGTCTTTCTCAGACTTTTCGCTTTGCAGCGCCCCAAATGATCCATCAAATAGCACTGTTTATCCAGCAGATTTCCCAGAAGACCTCCAGAGTACTGTCTTTCCTGGCTCCCTCTCCCCTTGGTTGCCTACAGCTGCTACTGACCAAGCTTTTCTGCCTTTTGGGAGTTACAGTGTGGGCTCCCAGCCAGCATGAAAAATCCTACTGCGGTTACAACAGCAAAGCTGTTGATCATGGTCTGCCTGACCACTAGCCCTTCCTCTTCCCAAAGAACAAGCTGCTTGTCAGTAAATAAATAGGCTAATACCAGGTCTTGTAGGGTTTACTCGCTGGCAGTAACATTGATTGCTGTATACATAAGAGATTTGGGAAGGCCCTGCCTTTGGAACTGTTTCCTCCCATCTCAGCCTCTCTGACCACCTCCTGCTGCTTGAGGAGTCTGTTCAGTTGGCAGGTGTTGGAGCGGCTTCGGTGAGTCAGTGGGGAAAACCAAGCCTTTGGTTAACTGGCAGTGTTGCAGCTGGAATGTTCTGAACTCTGGGTGACTCAGTGGAAAGGATCCCAGATAAGACCCGGGATGGTGAAGGAGGAGAGGAGGCAGTGTGACAGGAGCTGCTCAGAGCAGCACTGAGGACCTAGAGTGGCAGGTACAGAGCACAAGGCAAGAAGAGGCACAGCAAGGGGAGGAGAGGATGGCCTAGAGGTTCATTGTGTTAGCAAAGCTTGTACCTCCTTCAGCAACCAAGTCAGAGATGCTTGAGGAATCTAGTCCTACTTGACTATAGGCAGACGTGGCTTGGCTCAGCCAAGGAGTGTGGGTGCTGCTCCACCTTAACTCCTTAGCACCCGTCTGTTGACTTCACTGTTGCTGGCAGCAGGGAAAAAGGAGGGGTCTGAAAAATTGGCAGGGGAAAATCTGAAGAGATAGAAAGAGGTTGGCTGTACAAGAGCCTGTAGATAAGGATGACCATGAAAGATTGGCTGTACTTGGCCTGTAGGGCTTATATCTCAGTCCACATCTTTGTTTTCTCTTGCTGGCCTGGACACTCTTTCCAAACATTTATCTGTGATGAGGTAGGAAGCAAGGTAGGAAGCTACCTGCACTAGTACTGGTGTCACAGATCACGGAATTGTCGGAGTTGGAAGGGACCTCTAGAGATCATCTAGTCCAACTCCCCTGCCAAAGCAGGATTGCCTAGAGCACATCACTCGGGACTCCATCAGGGCGAGTCTTGAAAATCTCTGGAGAAGGGGACTGTCATGCAGACTTGCCCATGTGTCCTAATCAGGCTGCGCCTTTGGAAAACAAAAGTGTATTTAACTATGCCTTACAGCAGGACATCAGCTGTGGGGATGAACCCAGAGGGGCTCGCTGCAGTTAGCTGGGAGAAACTCAGCAGCAGCACCAGTTCTATTTGGCTTTGCCAATGGGCTGTTCTTCAAGGGCTCTGTTGGTTTTTCAGACCTGATCTCCTGTAAATATCTTTAACCATTTCAGTGTCACCTGCCATTGGTAGGTCTTACCTCTGCTGGTCCTGCATTACTGCCACACAGCCTCTCTGCAAGAGGTGGGTCCCTGCCTTACAGAGGATGGGGACACTCTGAAATGGCTTGGGGGAGGCTTTCCTGCCATTGCTGACCTCTGGGAGTGGTTGGGTAGATGTTTTCCCCTCCTCACAGTGCGGAGGTGCTTGCTGTTGGTACAGAGGATCAAGAGGCAGGCTTGGGCTATCACAGGCATAACCTCCACAGAGGTTATATGCAGCCTTTACCAAAAAGCTCTTCTCAAACCTGCAGACTGAGGCTTTTAAAATTAGGCAAAACCAGGGTGGCTCTTGAGTTGCTGACATGTCACTAGAGCTTTGGTAGCACGAGGGCTTCAGGGCAATCCAGATCTTCCCTGCAATGGCTGAGCCACCACCCACACTGTGGTGTGTCCCTGGTGCCATCGTCATTGCTTATCTGCGAACCAGGTCCCAGAGAGTCCCTGTCCTTGACTCTTCCAGTTTGTTGGCCCTTGGCCACCTACAGGTTTCAGTGTGTGGCTTACTGGCTCTGGAAGGCTTTTTGATCTCCCGTGAAGGTGTTTGAACTCTTCAGGCGGGCATCCAAGGATTGAAGGAATTGCTTCTAGGGTGGTTTTTTTTGTTGTTGTTGTGGGTTTTTTATTTCTTTCCATATGTGTTTTGTAATGTTTTCCAAACGTAAATAGTTTTAGGTGTCTAGTCTTGGGACAGAAGTGTGTGTGCAGATCTCAGAACCATGTGTTCTCCCTCAGCTCTGACCCATCTGTGACAAGCACAGGACAGATGTGCTGCTCCCTACTGCAGGTTTGTGTTTCTTTTGGCAAGGAAAGGACTTCTGCCCACACTCTGCCCTCCCTGCCATCGCTTGTTCCCTCCGCAGGGGCTGCGAGCCGGGAAGCGTACCTTCCACCTTGGAGACGAACCCGAGGCTGCGCTTGAGGTCGGAGCAGATGGAGTGGAGGCACCAGCGGAACTTGGCATCGCAACGGTATTTGTTGGCCCCGCAGGTGTCGTAACAAACGTCCAGCTGGTTGCAGCACTTGGTCATGGCAGGGATGCCCAAATCTAGCTGGAGAATGAGAGAAAAAAAAGTGTCCCTTGGTTGCATCCTGGTTTCATACTCAAACAGCAGCCGCAGCTGGGTGAGGTTTTGCAGAACCCAGCTGGTTTCTTTTCTAGAAGCTACTACCAATAGCTGGGGCAGCAGGAGGGAAAACATGCTTCTCCCTCACCATGCAAAGAAAGTGGCAACAGTAGTGCAGGTCCAATGCAGGATAGATCATATTCTCTTCTCTGCTGTCACAGGGTATTAGCTTCTGATAGAGAGGTGGGGAACAGCCCGTCCGTGACCATTTGCTAATTCTCATTCGTCAAAGCTCAATGGTGATCTTCCTGTCCTCGCTAGCAGTGGCAAAAGCCCCTTTTCTCTTTCCTCATTTTCCCACAACCTGACAAATCCTGATTCTTGGCCTAATAAATCTGCTCTAAGTGTTATTAATGCCTTATTTCTTACAGATGCGCTTGCAACGCCAAGGACAAATGCAGCTTGGTCCTGGGAGTTCTGGTTGTCTGGAGGTAAACAGCTAATAACCATGAGGGTGATGGGGCAGAAAGACTGTCTCCTTGAGAGACTGGACTCATTAGCTTGTCATAAATTCTTCCTCTTCTGGGCCTTCCTCATGTAATATTTAGGAGATTAGTTTTTTCTTCATTTTGCTTGCGCTCATGACTGCCTGCATAAGGAGGAGGTACCTCAGAAATGCCCACAAGGTTTGCAATGGAAAGTAATTCAGAGAGTTAATCTAACATGAAAAATGTGCTGTAAAGGGAGGGGTTTTCAGAGCAGGAATCTGCCTAATTGCTGCAAACTTCACAGGCAGCAGTAATGCATGAGCTAAATAGTAATTCCTGCTTTTAAAGCCTCCTGGCAGTGCTTTTCCTGGTGGTTACAATACGATTTCATTAATTGCCTTTAAAATAACAAGTGGGTGCAGTACAAAAGCCCACGGGTTTATTTCCATGCTTGGCAGAGGTAAAAAGGATGGGAAGGGATGAAGGGCCAGGTGTGGAGAGTGCATTAAAATATTGCCGTTTGCAGGTTCCGCTGTGTTACTGAGCTGCCCAGCACCAAAAGTGTTCCCTTTCCTATCACAAGTGCAGAGGATTGATGAGGGCCTTGATAGAAATATGTTTCTCCAAGACGGTGCTCTGCTTGGCCAGGTACTTCTTTTTCTTCTTCTAGTGCTAACCTGCTCAGGAAACTTTGTCTTTTGTTACCTACCAAGACAACCAGAGCAACAGGCCAGTCCTTCATAAATGTAACTCCTGTCTACGTGATTTCTGTTTCACTGCCACCAGCAGCTGAGATCCTAATGCCTCCCTGACTGACATTTAGTTAGGCAGTGCTCAGACTGACATGTTCGCCTTGCTGTCGGCAGGCAGCCGTGTCCTTTGGCAGTCCCAGGCAAATAAATTGTCTCCTAAAGTCACATAAGTGATATTTCCTCCCTTTTCCAGAGCTCTGGCTTCAGCTGTGAAGAGAAGCCATCACACAGTCAGTCTTTAGCACAGCTAAGCTTTTCCTCCCCACCCCCAATATTATTAGCTGGTTATTTTCATTAGAGAATGGCATCATTTGGGGATCATGGGTGTGACAGTACATACACTTTCGGGTACCTTGAGCCCCAGAAAATAGGAGCTACAGCCGTTTGGTTCTTGGGGTTTGTAGTGAGGTCGCGGCATTGGAGCCTTCCCTGAGAAAGAAAAGGGAAAATGTTAGGAAAGCTGATCTTCGCAAGAGTAGAACCAAAAAGCAAGGAGTGTCAGACATCTCCGCTCCAGTCTGCATCCCCAAAAACCTCATTCTTCTGCAGGAGATGCAGGGAGTGAAGGATAGGTACTAGAGCTGGCTGAGACACTGGCCCTGCCCTCGGCTCAGTTCCGTTGCAGCTTTAGAGCCTGACTTAGCTCATACCTCCTCTGAGATGGCCACTGGAGCAGTGTGTTGTGTATGAACTGGGTCCCCAGCATTCTCAAATGTTTAAACTGGGCTGAGTCCAGTCCCTAGGTCTGGGACTCTCTCCAGCTCTTACAAATGGGCAAGTCCCTCTTTCCAGTGTGGGGTTTTGCAGTTGGGCAGCCCTCCATGCTAGAGCTAGTGCCTCAGACCTCTCAGATCTCCTAGGAGCTTCTTCACGTGCTTCCCAAGAGCTCTGCACAGCTGGGATCACCCAGCTGTGGTTTTAACTCCTCCAAGTTACTCCTCCAAGTTTACTAGCTAAACTATGAGCTTCACAAGGGGATTTCTTCCCATCTTTAGTTCACTCCCAGAGCGTTGCTGAGCTATGGATCTCTGCAAAATTGTGCTAGACCTCGCGTGTCTGGTCTTGCTCAGAGCACAAGGTCATCTTTGTCCATTTTCTGCATGTGGTGATGCACTGTCACATTTCGCAAACAGTTTCTATCCCTTTTTCTCTGCCCTCCCTTTGTAGGCTTCTTAATAATGCATGGAGGAGCAAGAATTTCCTCTGTGAATAAGTATTTGCCCGATGTAGAAAGAGTCCAGCAGACGATCAGCTAACAGTAGCTTCAGCAGCGATTTAATCTATTTTACTTTGCTTTGAAGGTGTGCAAGCCCTCCTGTCTGCCTGCCAGCCCATCCTGGGGCTTCGTGTAGGGCTGACAGAGGGCTCTGGGTGTGAGGGTTGGGTGCTCAGGGTTGGGGTGGAAACTGTGCGTGTGGAAAGGAGATCAGTCTATTCCTTGCCCTCATCCTCTTTCTGTCATCCCTATCTCAACCCCCATCTCCATCTAACCTAACACCTCTGGTTTGGGGAGGACGAGTCGCCAGGCTGCTTGTGTGCCTTGACCCAGCTGTGCAAGGAGCAAGGAACAGGAGAGGACTCTGCCCTGGAGAAGTTGTGGAGACCATTCCTCATGGAGTCAACTTTCTCTATACTGTCCCTTGATTTGTGTTCAGTGCTTGTTCCATTTCTACCCCAGCTGAGTTTGTAAAAGGGAGATCTCAAACGCAGAGTGAAGTGTTAAGACATTTGAACCCTGTTCTGGGAAAGCTTTGTAAGCTGTGTGAATGCTCCAACAAAAACATGTGTGAGCTCAGCCTTCTGTAAGTCCATCACCTCTAGGGTTAATTTTCTGCTTCCCTGAGCACCACTAGAGATTCTATATAGACATAAAATAGGTTTAGTTTAGTCCTTTAGGCAGCGTTGGGTTCTTTTAAACTCGATTTCCACTGCTTTCTTATTGTCAGCACTGATAATCGTTTAAGACGCTTTTCTCCTGTTTTCTGTCAAGGTACCTAAAGCGCCAGCGGTTAATACAGCCATAAAACTACTGTGTTCTTGAGAAGACCTCACAGCCAAATGCCTCATAAAGGTCTTATGTTCCCAGCACCTTCTGAATTAAGAATTACCACAGCGGTTTTGTTTAAACAACAGATTTGCAACAAACAAACAACTGAAATCCTGCCCAGCTGTGAGATGCCAATAGCCAATTTTCTCCAGCCTCTCAGAAACGCAGTGTGCACCAAGGATTTCGCTCTCTGCAAGCCAAGATAAAGCTCTCTAGTTGACATTACCACCAGGTGATGGCATTTGTGTGGGAAGGTATTTCTCGGTACATCAGCCACTACTGTGTTTCTACCTTTTTGGCATCTTTTGAATAGGTCAGATCTGCTTCTTGCTCCAGGTTGTAATTTTCTAGTGCGGAAAGCGTTGTTTTTTGGAGCAGGTAGAGCCGAGTTAACAGCAGACAAAGAGCTGTTTGGCAGCACGCCATCATTATAGGATTATCTTCCCACCAAAATATAACTCAAGTCCATTGAGGTACGCCGACGCAAGGTAATTTCTGAGTTCATGACACATTGCACATTACACTGTTTTGGTGGCTATGCTACAGAGAGAAGGAATTCTGTCTATATATGGGCTTGAAACTATAACCCAAAGCTGTCAAACAATATAATGAGAGGAAGGGCTGCACCCAGGTCTTGGTGCAATTCACAGCCCAGTTGCTCGTTAGGAAGGGGGTTGAGAATCGGGACTCAGAATTCAAATGTTCCTGAACTGAGGTAGGAGGCAGAGGAAAGTTCAAAATACAAGGTGGATTTTCCAGGATGGGGTCACGATTTAATGACTCATAATACTGGCGATAAGTTATGTTCCTGCAGCATATTGTCAATTAATAGGATAAGGTGGCAAGTCAGAGCAGGAGTGGGACTGTCTGGGGATATGGGGATAACTGAGTTTCCAGAGAAAACCTTAATAAGCTGAAGTTGCAGCTATTCTAGGATTTTAGAAAGTTGTCCTGAGGAAAAAAATAATCTCACTTGTGGTGATCAAAAAAACATTGAACTGCCTTCAAGATGAGCCCTTGCAGGAAATCTGCTCCCCCCTCCTCTCTGAAAAACAAAGCTTAATCATTTGTAAAGTGCACCTTCGTGAACCCTTTCTCAGCGAGATAAAGTCCAAGACACCACAGTTAACCTCTCTCCCACATCTTGTTTTCCAGCTAAAAGGAAGACAAAAGCAAAGCAGGAGTAATAGGCGTTCCTCACACGACATGAGCATCGACACAGCGCTCTTGTCGTTTATTGCTTGCCCGTCCTTATTCCTTATAGGCACTGTGATGGGGATGGGACTTGGTGGGTCACACTGGTTGTTTTGTTAGCCGTGTTTCACCAGGGGCCTGTTGTGGTGTGTCTGCTGCAGGGCAGGTGGGGAGAGATACCAGGGGACAGCCACAAGCAGAGCGAGACCTGCCCAGCAGCACGCTGAAGAGCCACGCTGGTGTGTAGAAGCACGGCATTGCTGAGGAAGCCTGCTCTTCAGAAGAAGATGTATTTCAGGGTACTGCCTTGTTGGCATGGACTTAGAGGAGAACTGAAGTTGTGTTTCTAATGGGAAGCGAGTTTCCCTGATGCATTTTAATATCTCCAGGCTGTTGTAGCTGTGCCAAGAGACTGGAAAAGAGCCAGCTGGCTAGAACAGCTGCTGGCGATGCAGGAGGTCTCAGACACTGCAGTACTGGTACGCTTGGCAGGGGGAAATGAAAGTATTTCTGGGTGAATAGATGGTCTTGGGGCTCCTGCTGTTTTGAGTAATCCATTGTTATTTCTCTGCCCCAGGCAAGCAGGCTTTGGGCAGATGTGTCCCATACGCAGCACAGCCTTTTTAGCGCTGTGTTGGAGAGCCTGACTTTGAAGGATGTGAAAACCTGGATGTGCCTCCCCATCTTAGGTCCCTCGGGACAAATGCTGAGCAAAACATTGCAAGTCCTGCTTGGCCAGACAGCTGAAGGAAGCTATCAAGGGATTTACTCCCAGTTCAGGCTGTTTACCCCTGTGAGATGCCCAGAGAGATTTTGTAAGGAGGAGGAGATGTTTACCAGCAAATGCTAGTGTAGCCCTAATGTCCTAATTTAAGGGACTAATCCATCAAGTTGTTTGTTTTCAGACCTCACTAGCTGCTGAAAAATCAGGAGGAGAGTCTTACAGCCAGAACAGGCAAGCACTTTGTGCTCAGCTAAAGATGGATGTGGCAATCACAGGTGAGTCCTGACCTTTATTGTGGCGAAATAGGCTATTATCAGTGTCTCTTGGCTAAAACGAAAGAACGTAGAAGGTGTAATATTTTCTTCGTGCCTGGGGAAAAAGCAGTCAGGCCCTGATTCAGCAGCAAGATGGCAAAGATGGTTCATTCTTCTGGGCACAGACACCTGGTTTCACTGGTTTAGGATCGTCCCTGCATCCCCTCCACTTGCAATTTGCAGTGTGTGTGCTGGAGACCAGCACAGACAAATAGTCCTGGAAAGAGCCAGCAAGGCCCTTGGAGGCTCATGGGCAGCGTTTCAATAGTTTCCTCCTTCAGCCCGTGATTAATGAGCTGTTCAGCAGAGGAGAACAGGGCTAACGATGCGCGTGTTTGTTTTCCTTTCTAGGTGAAGCATCTCTCCAATAAGATGCAGGGTGCTCCCAGGGAGCAGGCAGGAATTTGCACCGCTCTGTGGAGATACTCTTCTCTCTGCTCAAGAGTGCAGGGACAGGAACAGCCCCAGCTCCGGGATGTGCCCAAGAGCGATGACTTCTTCAGGATTTGGTGAGTCCTGAGACTCCCTGGAACAAGTTCTGAGTATCATCCTTCCCGAACCTTGCCTTAGGCATG
This sequence comes from Tringa tobata, assembly GCA_033628505.1. NCBI lineage: Eukaryota > Metazoa > Chordata > Aves > Charadriiformes > Scolopacidae > Tringa > Tringa tobata. The sequence continues at coordinate 320,539 of JAHREE010000277.1, forward strand.
CTGCAGTACCGGCCACGTTATCCCCACAATGAGGGTTTTCAATCCCTGCATTAAGAAGGGCAAGTCCCTTTCTGCACCGAATTTGGAGCATGGTATGGACCTAAAGGCAGGTTGTCACATACAGCATGGGGTTGCCACAGCGTGGCCCTGGGGACGGGCTGCCTGATGGGCAAACGGCCTCATCCCGTGTGCTGGGGCGATGCCGTGGTGTGCGTGGGGGTCTCCTTCTCCAGACACTGCACCCCTGTGGTGCCACCAGTGGGCCCCACAGAGCAGTTTTGGCTCTCCTGAGCTGCTGCAGAGAGGCAGCACTGGGTGGGCTGTGCTGTGGGGCCCCGGCCCCACTGTGGGGCTGAGGTGATGCGCTGAGATGCCTGGCTCCCTGCAGGTTTGTGGGGCTGAGGTACCTGGCTTGCTGCTCCCTGCTCGCTGTTAGCATGGGGCCTGGGGAGCAGAGCTGGCAGGACCACAGACATATACACATTACTTAAAAAAACCAAACAAAACTGCCAAACAACTTTAAGGCTGATTTTAAACTCTCCTTGTGGTCCCACATTGGCTAAGGGTGGCCCATCTGCCCTCTTGCCCTGACGGGGATCTTGGGTCCCAGCCCTGCAGCATCTTTTTCTCCTGGCACCCTCACTGATGGTCTGGGATGAATGGGAGTTGTTTCCCTCCAGCTGCATCTGTGGGGGTGGGCATTACGGACAACCCTGCACAGGCTGGAGAGGCACATCCTGTGTTCTGGAAGAACGGGGATGCCTACAGACTGAAACTGGGTCGGTGGGATCTCTCCAGAGCAGGGAGCCTCTGTCTGTGAAAAACAGTGCTCAAGGAAGGAGAGGGGTTGAAACCACCTCTGCGCTCCTGAGCGTCTTGCCCAGGCAGTCAGTAGGGACATGGGATGAAGCTCGGAGAGAAAGGGCTGGTGGCAGTTGTGGATGGCCAGGCTGAGGTGACAGAGGCCAGTTATTGGTGTGGGGACAGTTGTAGGAGGCTGGGGAGAGGACACAGTCTGTAGGAAACCCCCTTGCTGTTCCCAAACAGGCTGTTTCAGCATCAGTACCCTGCTGATGGCTGGTGCTGCCTGTGCCTCCCCCTGCCCAGCACCCCACAGACCTGCACCATAGGGGCCTGCCCCATTGCACCTCCGTGTGCCCAGTCCTTGCCCTGCCTTTGATCCTCCTGCCCTGCTGTCCCTGAGGTGTCACCTCCTTCGTCCTGTCCCCAGGACAAACCAAACTCTTCATTTTTGGTAAATCACTCTGAAGTCCAAGGCAAGCAGCAGCTGCCTTGTTCCGACTTGGGTACTAAAGGTTCCTCTGTGGTGACAGCAGCTCTCACATACCTCCCTGTTATCTCCCCTCCTCCAGCCTATGTTATTAGCCAACTCGTAACAGCTGAATAATGACACTCCAAGGTTGCTGAGATTAGGGCCGCTGGTGACACTACCAACCCTTCTGAGTCAGGTCTGCAGGAGCTGCTCGTCCTCCCCTCCAGGACCTTGCTGCCAGCCATGGTCCATCTCTCCAGGGGTCCGGTCCACACAGCTGGGCAGCCTGGTTATCTCCGTGCCCTTCCTGTAAAACCTCTGTCCTCTCCTCTTGTCCCCTTGCACACAGCACAGTGGCTTCAGGAACAGGCTGTTCTTGGTGAGAGGGGAAGATGAGGGTTCGGTGTCCCTGTGCTGGCACTAGCAGGGGTGCTGTGACTCTCTGCAGCGACTTTTCTGTGCCGAGCAGCGCAGGGGGACGGGTCGTGGGTAGGAGCTGGTTGGGGAAGGAGAGTGCTGGGAGTTTCCACACGAGAGGGAAAGAGGGGAAAGGGCAAAGAGAGAGGAGCCAGCGGGAGTGAGGTTCGCTTACCGTATCGACATCTGTACTGACAAACGCCATTTTTACCCCCAAGCAGTTCCAAGAAGGAGTCAAAGTAGCTGTTAACTGTTTCGAAGCTGTCCCGGATGGTCCCGATGCCCCAGTCCGAATAGAACGACTCTGCTTGGGCAGCTTGGTGAACGGTCTTCTCCTGTGTTCTTTCCTCGGCGCATTGTCCTAAGCCCAGGGTCAGGCACAGAACCACTGCCTCGAAAAGCAGCCGCATGTTGTCCTTCCAGCTCCAGGCCCCGGAGCCCCCGTCCAGGCAGGGAGGAGTGGGAGCGAGCTGCTGTGCGCAGGAGGCAGGTAAGCGCCCCTCTCCCCTGGACTTTAAACGCTGCGGAGGGAAACTGGCATGAGGTCACCACAATCAGAGGGCAAAGTGCACGGGGGAGATTTGGACCCAGTTCCTCTCGCAGAGAAACAGCGGGGCTCGGGTTTGCGCAATCCCGCTGGAACGGGCTTGGCCCCCGCCGTGCCACAGCTTCAGCTTCCCCAAAAGGGACCGCTCCCCGGGGCGCCCAGCGGGGTCTGTCTGCCCGGGCTGTGTGGCACACAGGAGAACCCTCTGCCAGCCCCACAGAGGCACTGCATGGGTTGCCCCACTCTTTCCCCCACCTGCTGGGAGATGGACAGTATCCCCTTGTCCACAATTTCCACTGCTTGGGAGTAATAGTTCAGCGGCAGACTGAGGAGCACCCCTCACCCTTTTCCTTGGTCTCCTGGGGATCGTAGAATCATAGAATGGTTAGAATTGGAAGGGACCTTAGAGATCATGGAGTTCCAACCCCCTGCCCTGGGCAGGGACACCTCCCACCAGACCAGGTTGCTCCAAGCCCCATCCAGCCTGGTCTTGAACCCCTCCAAGGATGGGGCAGCCACAACTTCTCTGGGCAACCTGGGCCAGGCTCTCACCACCCTCACAGGAAATAATTTCTTTCTGGTATCTAATCTAAATCTCCCCTTTACCAATTTAAAACCGTTGCCTCTCGTCCTGTCACTACACTCCCTGACAAAGAGTCCCTCCCCAGCTCTCCTGTAGCTCCCTTCAGATATTGGAAGGCTGCTATAAAGTCTCCCCAGAGCCTTTTCTTCTCCAGGCTGAACAACCCCAGCTCTCTCAGCCTGTCTTCGTAGGGGAGGTGCTCCAGCCCTCTGATCATCTTCATGGCCCTAATGTAATGGGGATGTAATGGGGTGGGATGAGACATCCACCCAGATGGGTGTCTCATTAGGATCAATAAGGAATTCCTCCTAGCAAAACCTCTTGGCCGGCAGAGCTGACACTCTTGCCGTGTGAAGTGGCTTTCCATGGCTGCACACCCAGGACAGAGAAGGGTGGCAGAGTGCTGTGTCCTGCTCTGTGCCACGTCCTGCTCTGCTTTGGCTACAGGGTGCTGTTGGGCCTCTTAGGGGTTGGCCCACAACAAGGAAGGTCTGGCACCAAAACCCAAGTCAGGCAACGGGCTTGTGGGGGAGCTGCAGGTCCCGGCTCTGGGGTGGGGTGGCCTGCCAGGACCTGGGGGCCTGCACAACTGGTGGAGGCTTCAAAGAACTTACTCATTAAAAGAAAACAACCAAAAGTTAAAGACGACACAAACCACTGATTAAGAATAAGAAAGGGAGACAGCATGGGGAGGCTCCAGCCACTCTCAGGAAGCTTTTTGGATGTGTCACAGCACAGCACTGCTGCTCGCAAACAGCCGCTCCGCTGGTAGGTAGGCTGATTTCTGTGGATTCCAACAGCCACCTTCAGCAGCCACTCCTGTTTGAGTGTGGAAGTGGCCAGTCTGTCAAACAGAGACTCTCCAGAAAGTGAAGGGGAGCTGGGCGGTGGGTTATTCAAATACATATGGCAAACAAGAGCAAATTCTGGCATTTTATTGTTTTGCAGGAGATACGATGCGACTGCATTGTTACTTTTGAAGCCAGAGCCCTGCAGAACCTGACTGCCTGCGCCTTTCTGCGTACAGCCACGCGTTATGTGCTCCCGACGTGGGATAAGGAGCGGGGACCACAGCCAGATCATGGTTTCTCAGACAGGTAAGTCAGAGAAATGGGGAAGAGGAGCAAACAAGCTGGTTATTCTCTTTCCTGTGAAATGGTGTGGAGCTGGAGCCCAGCTCCTGACTTGTCACATCTCAGTGCCTGCCGCTGGCTGCGTTCATGCTCAGTGGCCCTCGGAAGGGGGTGTGAGGTTTCCTCAGATCAGCAGTCACAGGTGATTTGGTTGTACAGCCCCAGCTGATACCTGCATGGTGCCTCCCTGAACCATAGCCTGAGCTGTGCACCGCTGTCCCAGCCTGTGGGAGGACACTTGGCTGAGTTACTGAATGAGGGGACACATAAGGTGTGCAGGAGGTCCTCAGGAAACCAAACCAGCTTTGGCTTTTGGAAGGTGAACCCAAGGCAGAGAGCATCGGGAAGGGAGGTCGGCAGTGTCCAAGCTGCAGACAAGGAGGTAGAGCACTGTGATGCCTGGGGAGAAATTAGGTTGATGTTTTGGGTTGAGCTAGAGGTGCCAGGTTGCTACTAGATGGTCTGTTCCCTGGAATCTTTCTTGAACAGGGTTGTCATCACTGGCACAAAGCAATGGGGACGCTTGTGAGGTGAGGACTCCGTGGCAGAGCACTTTGCAGGGCTGGACTGGAGAGCTCGGGCCTGTCCTGCTGTTCAGGCCATGCTGGGGACTGGTCTGTCAGTCATGGGTGAAAATGGGCCACTGGAATTTGTTGTCAAAGAGACCCAGTGAAGGGAAAACAGGGTTCAACAGTCCCACGCTGTGTCTTGCACTGGTGTTGGTGTCTCCGTTGGCTGAACCACCACCCTGTGTGACACACCGGTTCGCGGTCCCAGTGCTCCCCACCCTCAGAAACAGCCTGGCAGAGGTTAAGGTAAAAAAGAGCAAAACAGCTATTCAGAAATAGCTTGGGAACATTGTGTAGAGCCCCTGGGTGGCTGTGCTTGGTGCTGTGCTTTTATGTGGAGCCTGTAAGGGTTGCTCTGGAGGCAATTCCAGAACACAGAATTTCTTTGTACATCCCTTAGTCCCTGGTGGCTGATCCATGCGCTGCCGAACAGAGAGAGGAAAAAAAAAATGCCAGCAGGACTGCAGGGGATGCAAACCACAGTGAGTGTTGCATGAGCTGTCCCTGCCCCGCCAGGCAGGACATGCAGCCTGGAGGGGGTGGCTCTGGCCAGAACACGGCGCCCGGGGTTGTTTGCAAAATCAATCGGAATTCGTTAGGAAAGCTGAGCAGGGCAGGAGGGGAGCAGCTGGCAAAGTGCAGAGCCTGGGAAAAAAAGGAAATCGGAAACTTTCCTGCTGGTTCGTCACTTGTTGTCCCAGACCAAAAGTTGGTGAATAAAAAAGCAGTCCGACAGCTTTCCCCAAACGTGGCAGCCCCTTTGCCCTGCCCCAGGGATGAACCACTCTCCCTCCCTCCTCCTGCTTCCTTCCACCCTCTCCACACCAGTCTCCCCAGATGTTTTCAGTCCAGCTGCGAGTAGTTCGTTGCACCCAAACTTCAAGATCTAAAGACGAGATAAAAATGTAGGATTGAGTAAAACTAACAAACGCTACACGACACTTCCCCCCTGCTCCACCCCCCGAGTTACCTCAGGGAATTGCTGCTCAGCCTGAAGAGCTGCAGAAGGGAGGACTTCCCGATGCGGATGCACGCAGTGGGTACCTGCAGGTTTGTCTGACCTTGCTTTGACCCACCTGCGGTTGCAAACACCCCCTCCCTATGCCAACTTTTCTCTCTGTAAAGATTTTAGAGATACAGATGTTGTTTGCCGTGGTGGTGAACTCTTGACAGTTGGTTTCTGAACCTCGTCTTGACCTCAGGATAAGCAGCTCCTGACTCCCTGCATTCATTTCTGCCTCGGTAATGCTTAAATATAGAGCAGGCCTCGGGCTGTGGTGAGTCACTCGCTCCTAATGACACTATCAGACTGTTGGCAGCGAGCTCCTGTCAGACGGGAGGTAGAGCTGGCTGCGGCTGTGCGGGGCATTCACCCGTCCCCCCAGCACTGCACTGGGTGTGCCCGTGTCTCCCCACACTAGTGCCAGTGAACCCCATCCTGGGTGAAGCTGGAAACCCTTTTGGGTTTTGGCCCCACCAAAGCAAACGCTGACCCTTGCGTCCTGGGCTGGGTGGCTGTGAGGGAGGCGCAGGGGCTGGTCCAGTTCTTTCTGTGCTTTTCTTTTTCAGAGCACATCGTCGTGGGCAGAGCCATGTGGTCGTGCACTGTGCCAGGAGCCTCCCCTTCACGCTGCGGGGGCAGAGGATGGAGGGACTGAGCTCCATCCGTTTTGTCTGGCTCCATGGGATGCCGGTCGGTGTTTAAGCACGGCCTGAAGAGTGGCACGGGCAGCTTGTGGTTAAGGTTAGTGGGTAATCTGTGTGTGGGTCAAAGCCTGGCTTTGGGAGCCAGATGAGTCACTGATTATCGGAACGAGAAACGGAGCTCGATGATGAAATGCCGAGTCCCTCACAGAGGCAGGTCAGAGTCCAGCAGCTGGAAGAGGATGGGTGGGTGGTTAAAGACCTTCTCCCTCGGGAGGGTGCTGCGCTCGAGTTTGTGGTCTGGTCCAGAACTCTCCAAGAGTCCCTGGACACCTCAGGTCAGCCTTGTGCTGCCTTCCCCTATCCACAGCTGCTGATGCTGTCACTCCCTTTCCTTTCCCTTCATCTCACCCTGCCCTTCGGTGACTCACAGGCCATTTTACCCTGTCCCTGACCCCTCCCTGCTGCGGTTCCTCGTACCCAGGCGAGGTTCCTCAAACGGTCATGAGCCCCTGTGGTTGTGGTGGAGGTGCTGCTGTGCTGGAAGAGCCCCAGATGCCCAGGTAAGGTGGTGGGGAGCCACAGTGCACAAACCAGGTTAAACCAGAGTCCTCCCCTTCCTTCAGAGGAGGGGGCACAGGCCTCCTAGGCCCTCCCCAAATCCTGGGCAGGTGTCTCTGGCCACTTGCAGAAGGCAGGGCAGCCCCACTGTTGTCTCGGAGAGGAAAGCCATGGGCTGCATCTCACCCTTCTCTGCTAAAGCCCCTGTGCCAGCTCTGTGGCCAGGCTGACCGCAGGAGCCTCACCGGCTGAGCGGCTGGAAGCCCACAAACATCTTCAAAAAGCCCAGAGGTTTGGAGCAAGCCCTGTCCTCTGAAAGGAGAGCGCCACCCGGCTGCTGGTGTTCTCCTGGCCTTGGCCCACCTTGCTGAGAGGGGCAGGGCAGCAGCTCAGCAGCACGCCCGGGGCAGCTGGGGATGGCATCAACTCACAGTTCCAAAATAATAAAAAAAGTGCTGGTACTCTTTAGCCTGTTTTCCTACCCCGTGGCTGCCAAATGCAGGGCTCCGTGCCACAGGCGAAAGAATCAAGGCTTCTCACGAGCCTTTTCTATGCTGTTTTACAGGTTCCGGGTGGCCACAAATTAAGTACAAGCTCCACTGGTTTGAAAGGCTGAAGCCCAGGAACAGCTGTGGGGTATAAACTGCAGGAGTCTTGGTCAAGAAGAAATCAACCTGACTCTCCTACATGTAAGTGCACGCTCTGTCCCTCTGTCACGCTGGTGGTGTCTGCGCCACCGGATAGACGCATCTTGCTTCCCCTCCCTAGAACTATTCAGAATAACTGGTTGTTTTGACCTCTTGCCTTCAGAAAATGGAAGTATTTGTCATCCCCGGAAAAGGGTCTCGAGGCAGCTGACCCTTTGCTGCGCCTGTTTTGAGCTTCAAAAGGAGCTTCTGCAGTTCCCACATCACTATTAAACCCCGCACCAGCTTCTGCCATGAATCACTGCATTAAGGAGCCCAAGGGGCTGGGCCAGGCTCCTCCCTCCGAGCAGGTCAGTGCCTTTTTGTGAATTTTTCCATACATCATGCTTTCAGCCCAGCATTACCTGCCCTCCCGCTTTTTTCGCAGTCCATTAGTGCTGCGTGTTCCCAACCGAGACACAAAATTTGGGTCTGAGAACCTATTTAACAGTAATTTGTGGTATGAGCATCTTCCGCACCTGCCCGCACAGATGATGAAGTGAAACAAATGAGCTCAGTTTCCAGGAAACACATATGGCAATAAAAATCTGTGCGATCATATTTACAACAGCCATATACGAGGAGAATTTGAAGTGGAAGATTTTTCACTGCTAATGGCAGTGGATTTTATTTTAAGCTTTTTTTTTCTTTTTAACATTAGAAATTTTATTACAAAAAATTTAAACAGTAAGGCAGTTTCTCACTTGTCAGTCACCGTGAGCCAAACAGTTTTCAATCATCTTTTAATACAAAACCAGATTCACAGAGGAGCCACGCTCTTGATCCCAAAAGCCCTTTGAGAAATGAAGGGGCAGAGCAAAAAAAGCAGCACCACCACCTGCTGTAATCCCTGACACGTTTAGTGTTCAGGGCACGGACACTACTGTGGTGGAGAAAGAGGAAATAGGGATTGTCTGCAGTTTAAAAAAAAAAAAGGCTTACCCTTGGTCTTCTAATGATTTGGTCTGATATGCCTCAGCACACCCGAGTTGGAGTTTTGAGGGATTTTTTTTTTCCTTTTTTAAGTTACCAAGTGAAATTTTCCACTGTCAAAAGAGAAACTACTTTTTTTTTCCCAAAGAACTGCGAGTCATTGAGTAGTTCACTGCTTTAAAAAGTCACGCGCTGAAATACTTTTACTCCCCAAGCAACGCCTCTCAGCGACTGTTCTTAGAACGCTGTTGAACACTGGAAGTAGTTGATGGGAGGTGAGGGAGGTAACTGTTCAGCAAACTTCTTCCCCAGACATTCCACAACTTCTTTCAAGCTTCTCCTTCACCTTTTGGTGTTGGTCGAACACGGATGGGGAAAAAAAACCCCACCACTAAATATAACACAACTGTGATTTCTCATTGCTTCAAACGTTCTTCTCTTCAACATGGAAGAGACCGTGGTGTTTTCTTCCGCTACAGCAGCACCTGAAGCAGTCATTAACACTTTATTCAGCATTTCCCTTTCACCTTACATCAACTCTACAATTTTTAGCTTTTAATTATTTTAACGTGTCAGGTAACGCCTCTGCTCACTGTAGAAAACCCCCAGCTTTCCTACAATAGCCGTTTTCTGTATGTGTTCATGGTGGCAATACATTGTTTTCATTTTGTGCTTGTGAACTATGTGGGATTGGCTTTTCTAAAAGCCTTTATAGATGCCTCAAAGAAAATTAACACCCCCAAGTGAGACTTGTACCACCTCACTGTTCAGAGTATTCTTTTACTTGCAGGAAAGCGGCAGGACTTACCTGCAGCCATGGTTACCTTTTTTTTGGAGTTAAGAAAGTCAAGAAGTAGGGGAAAGAGAAAACTACGGGTAGAATGGAGATGAACGTCTGACACCGTGTAAAAGGGAGAAAACTCAGGTTAGTAGAAATGTAATGGGTCTCTTTTTGTTTAATGGTTACAATTTAGTGATCAAAAATATGCTCTGATAAGCCATTTCTTTGGTGAATCTATTTATCTCAGATACTGCTGTGCTGTACCGGTTGTTTTGAACAAATGAGCAATACAGACATGAGGTGGCACTATTTCTGATTTTTCTTTTCATTCGTTTTCTTACGTGCTGGATGGAATTTGTTTCACATCTGCCAAAAGCACAGGCAAAATGCAAGAAGGTGCAGGGCTAAGGATAAATAGTTCTGTATGTCCCATCGCCAACAGGCTCAGGAGAAATTTAACAAAGCATTTTCCAGCAAAGATTTTAAAGTGTCTTCTGAAAGTATGCAGTTTTTCAAACTATAGTACCTTAAACTGCATTCTTAGTAATCAAGAGGTATTTCTAACGTGTAAACAGTTGGTCTCATCTGCCTCTTGGCTCAATTTTCAAGATTTTAGTGAGGCAGGAAATCCAATTAACTAAAATTGGAATTTTTGCCTTGGTAAAGACTTCAGGCTTGACCCCCTGCATCATCAGACTGTTCAGGTAGAGTCTGGTGCAGTTCATTGATTCTTGTCCTCGTGCTAGTGGAATATTTAGACATTTTGTTAAAAATCCTGCTCTTGAAGAGCAATGGCACAGGGAAGTGAATGTCCCTGCAGCCTCTCCCCACCCTGCTTTGGGGGGCAGTGGGGACAGCCATTATTCCTCTCGCAAGAATCTGCCGAGCAGAACAAAACTTCACAGCCTCATCTCCCTCAGAGAATTCAGCTTCATCTCAGCGTAAGGATGACTCGTCACAAACTAAGGTCACTGGGAGCGAGTTCTTCCAGCGAGGGCACCGCTGACTTTGGGGACAATTTTTTCTGTGTGGGTGACACGAATCAGAACAGCTCCAGCCCCGGGTGGTGGGAAGAGCAGCACCAGAGCCTTGGGAGGAGACACCTTCCCAGGGACAGCTGGAGGCAGCTCTGCAAGGTGAGCAACACCAAACCATCCAGCGCAGGCACCTGCTCTGGCCACTTCTGCCAACAGTCACTCTGCGACTAAGGGCACGTCACTGCTGCGGGCTGCAGTCAGCAGCCAGGGCAGAAAAAATAATTGCAAAATAAAAAGCATCCAAAGAAGATTTAGGATTATAAAGAGGCCATCCATTTCTCACAAAGCCTTAAGACCTGGGACGATGATGGTGTAGAGCGTTCTGTGAGGACTGTGTCACCTCATCACCTGAAGTCTCATAACCAATTTGAAATTCCAGCATCCTAAGGCACAATTAACTGTGATTAATGAAGAGGTAACATTCCTATTCCCACTGCCCAAGGAACAGATGTAAGAGTTGACTACTAAGACAGAATAAAAGCAGCATTTGTTTATGTGGACAACCATTAAAGAGAAAGCCAAAAAAAAAATAAAGGAGAGAAGCCAGGCTGTGATTGTTGTCAGGCTGCTGTGATGCAGGCAGGTGTGTGACACAACGCTGCTGAAGCATCTCAGCTACATGGAACTGGTAGCTGTTCATCCAGGAACACAGAACTGCTGGCTCACACCTGCAAGGTAAAGAGCCACATCCGCCACAGAGGCCGAGAAGGAAGACAGTTTAAAAATTGGGGCTTTTGTGGAAGTGGAAAAAACAGGCTAAAACCTGATGATAACCTGTTCCCCAGAGAAACACCAACGACGCCCACGGCTCTCAACAGTAGTGGTCAGGCACTCTAGAAAAGCAAGGAGTCGAATGTCTGGAAATTGAGGATGAACTGGTTTAATTCAGCCTTCCTTAGAAGGGAGCCCTCCCATTAAATCATCCCGCCCTTAGCAGCCCAACAGTTGTGAGGAGAACGATCTCTGGCTTTCCGTGCTGATCGGAGGGGCGATGGTGAAGGGAACACCACACACAATCATCGTTGTGGCCCTGATCTGTATGTTGTCCTTTTTTTTTTTTCCTGTAACACCTTAAAAATCAATATATTCTGTTCATAAAACGGTAAGGGGATATTTTAGGGGGAACTAAAAGCATGTTTGTTTTGTCCACAGATGAAACACCGGTGTAGTTGAAGACTGAACCTGTAGTGGAGTGTTAGTCAATTGTAAACTGTAGGAGATGTGTGCATTTTACACAAACTGAATACAGGAGAGACAAGGGAGCAGTCTGCATCATTCCAACTCTGATAAAGTGCACGGCCTTCGGAATTCCTGTCCCCGCTCGTGGAGCCATTTATTGGATACTGCAAAGACAGAAAGGTATCTGGTCACTGCACCTGCTTAGCTCGTGCTCATATTTAAGCTACATACAGGCCATTGGTCAGCTGTCAGCTAAGCACAGGATTATCTTAAATTCCTAAAGTATCTTAATACACACACACAAATGTGAAGTTACTTTAATAAATCCAAAAGGGGGAAAAAAACCCAGTAGCTGCAAAACTATGAACTACTATTAAAGTAGATATAGTATTACATGTATTTTAGATATATTATAAAATATGCTATTATATTACTATTATATATATATAAAATCATAGAATTGTCCAGGTTGGAAGGGACCTTTCAGATCATCTAGTCCAACCATCAACCCAATTCTGATAAAAACCATCTCTAAACCATGTCTCTAAGCACTATGGCAACCCGTCTTTTCAATACCTCCAGGGATGGGGCCTCAACCCCTTCCCTGGGCAGCCCATTCCAAGGCTTCAGAACCCTTTCCATGTCAATATTTTTCCTACTCTCCAATCTGAACCTCCCCTGGGGCAACTTGAGGCCATTTCCTCTTGTCCCATGGCCTGGGACTTGGGAGAAGAGACTGACCTCAGATATACAGAGAGAGATATGAAGCAGATGTAGATATAAGGTGGATTTCCTTATAAAGGACCTGATTTCTGACTGCTTTTTATTCCGTTGTGAGGGCCAGAGGCAGAGGAAAGCCAAGACAACCCACCAGCAGGCCCCAGGCAGTGAGAGCAACCTGAGGGGTACTTACCCCATTTGTTTCCAACTAGTACTGGGCAGGCCGCGTGCCGCGTGCTGTAATCTCCTTCTCCGCTCGGGAAGAGGTTGTACCAGAACACAGCTGTTCCCTGGAAAGGGCAGTGGAAACCCTCAGCATTTTGCTCTGTGCGAAACACGCTCTCACACCAAATTACTCAACAATAAGGCAAAGGTAAGTGTATTTGTATTTCAGACATTCCTTTTAATTGAAGGATCTTATTCATATTCTAACATTCACTTTCTTAAGGAGTGAGTCTCCTTTGACTCATTCTGTGTCTATATATATTTGGCTGTTGATTTTTTCTTAAGCCTGAAGCCAGTTTCATTCAACTCTGACCAGTTTTAGACAGCAAGATAATTTACTAAAAATAAAGCAAAGATTTGTAACCCCTCTGAGGAAAAAAAGCTTAACAGGAACACACAATTTCAGGGAAAATTCCCTATAGACACGTCAAGACTAAACCCACTCACAGATTTGAGTATTTTCACGATGCGTTGTGAAGCACTGTACTGTTTCCCAAAGTCTATGCATTAGAAGCAGTTAAGTCCAAAACATACCTATGCTTTAACATGCGGAACATCAGAGGCACTTGGAATTGCCAGTACTGCTCCAGTTGCTTAATTAATATCTCTGTGCTCCCACGAACAGTGCTCTGCTCTTCTTGATATAAATTCATTTTAAAGCTTCTTTTTAAGTATTTAAATATGTGTTATGTTTTTGAGTAAGTGGAGAGGGAAACGGTTACACTGGATAAAATCCCTGCTTACCTTTTTAGGCCAAACACTAGCTCCTACTTCAGGAAAGACAGTAGCTCCCCCTGCTGACACATCGCTCATCTGAAACGGGGAAAGACACACATAAATTGGAAGCCAGTACCTTCCCACTGCCACGTTTTAGCAAAATAAAATATGGTTATTGAACAACTTAATTTCTACCTTCCAATTAGCAAGCAAAGGCTGCATGATTAACAGCCTTCAATAAGGCTGAAAGCCACCCCCTTTGTGCAAAGGGCACCAGCCAGCCTTGTCCCTGAACGTTACACACTCACGGGTTTTGGCAGTGAGCACGCTATACCTAGTGATGCAGATATAAAAATTAACAGTCAAATAATTTAAGCTGATGCTCACCTCTGAGGAGAAAACCCCTCCTTAAGAACATATGGAAGATCCATTACTTATGGGTAAGAAGATACCCCTATGTATTACTGCTAAGCTGGTGGCTGCCTTCATTTGCAAGTCTCTTCAGTTAAAAAACATAATGGAATCATTCAACGGTATAGAAATGCAGTGATAGATATTTTTGGCACTAGCACATGACAGAAATATATCACTTACATAAAACAACCAAGTAGCAATTCTGTTGCCTGTTCCCAATTCCTTAAAAGCATCTGGCTCATCTTTCTGTGAATAAAAGCAAGCAGATTTAGTAAGCATTTCATTTCGATTATTGAGAGAAGCCAATGAGATACAGCTGCAGAGCCAGCAGCAGACAAACTCATGCAGAAAAATTAATTCAATCCCTCTATTTGGAAGGAAGGGAGAATGCAGTACGTGTGTATCTATTAATTTAAATAAATGAGGCATCTTAAAATTCTGTAGGACAGGGAAGGCATAGGACCAAGTTCCTAATGGGCCAGAACAACTGTACTGTCTGAAAATGAGTATACAAATCCTCGTCACAGCCACAAACTTAATTATTGAATTACAATTACTTATCTCCTCTTGTCCTTGGCCAAGATGAGCTACAGCAAGGGCAGCTCTTTAGTCCCGGGTTCACCGAGAACCCCGCTATGGCAGAGCTCTGCCGCAGGGGTGGCACTGCCAGCCCTGCTTCCTTGGGGTGGTTCTTCTTTTGTGGCTCTCGCCCCCTCTCCTGCTCTGGCTTTTACAGCCTCATGCTGGAGCCACAGCTTGCCGTGCCAGGCAGGCTGCTGCACGACCGAGCTGGCACACGGGCATTTGGGAGTGCCATGGAATAGCCAAGGAGTGATTCATTCGGCAGCGCAGGATCCCAGCTGCAGGCATCTGTGGCAGCCATCCCGAAGCTCCAGCAGAAGTAAGGCACGTCCCTGCCTGAACGCAAGAGATGGCACCTGGTGCGGCTGCGACGCCTCCAGCCCAGCGCTGTGGAGGAAGGGGAGGAGGACTCCTCTTCCCCAGGCTCCAGCACAGTTACCATGGCTCTTTCATTACAGCTGGGAAGGAGGGAAGAAGCCAAGTGGGCCTGGGCAGAGCAGGAGCTGGTAAGAGGCTAATGGACTAGCCCAGGGAGCCATTCAGGAACTAAGAGGGTTTTATCACTTGACTTAGAAGAACAAAACCCCGTTTTGATGGGTTAGGATACCAACCCACTCCCTGTGACCCCTATTCTGGCAATCATCAACTCCAGAGATTAACCCATGCATTTCCAAACAAAAACTGTTAATCATTTGCAATGCTTTGAAGCATGTGCTTACAGAGCAGAGATTCTGATTAAGAGTTGGTGGCTTGGATTCACAGCGTAAGGTTAATCTGAAGGTGTTAAATCACACGTAAGTATGCCCAATAAATAACCAACTGAATTCAGTGGCATTATTTTCCAGCGGTCTGCAATTTAAGCTGGAATAGAAATACATTGGGAATTTAAAGCAAGTTAAAAAATTAAGGATGGTGAGATGAGAGGACCTTGGTAGGCTTTTTCCAGTTTCAAGAGTCTGCCAGCCATCAGCACGTAAACTACACTAACAGAGCACTTATGTTTGCAAAATTTCTTCAACCAGCACACACGATGCCTGCGTCTCAGGCTCTGGGGAAAGATCTCATCTCTCCGCATCGCAGGCCGACACGGGAAGCTGCAATGTAAGTTTTCCTGCGCTGCCTAAAACCCCTTCCCCACAGAAGAGGGCATTACGCTCTCACCCGCGCGCTCAGCTGCGGCAGCTCCAGTGCCTGGAAGCACCTTACCTGATGCCACCATCAGCAGAAACACAGGACATACGCTGAGTTTTTATACAGTTCAGCTGTATAGCCTTCAGTGATCTTAAACCACATGGCTTTATGCAGCCAGTACCTTGGCCAGCTAGAAAACCCTTTGCTCTGTTAAGAACTATCAGTCATCTCCTTAGAATAATTCTTTTTTAAATCTATTTTTGAAGGAAAACCTTGTTGCTCTGTAATGCCTCAAATGTTTATCAGTTCAGCTGGTGGTTTAGAGGGCTTTCTCCACTAACATGGATTAGAAAAGTTTAAGAGCTACAAAATTTAATACACATTCAATAATAAAAATTGTGCTACAGCCAAGAGGCCCAGGCTTCACCGGGTGACTATCTCTCCTCCATCTCTTTACTTGCCCGTGCAAAGTCAAAGTGGGGTTCATACTGTCCTCCCACTCCATAATTTGCCACCTGAAAAAGAGAAACACAGTGCTTGTGAAGAAGAAAGAGGTGGAGACGGAAAATAGGACTTACCCTTCCAAAATCAAAATGAGGCTCATACTGGCCTCCTACTCCGTAGTTGGCTACCTACAGTGAAAGGAGAAGCACAGTATCTAGTAAAGCAGTATTTTATCCAGACAAGAACATGACTCTCATCTACAGCCTTTTGACAGATGAAGTTTTATAATCAAGCCACAGGAGTCTGCAAGTCTCTGCCAGGTAAGCTGTACCACGTGCAGCAAAGTTCTCTGGCTTTATTCACAAGTAGCTGACCTCACCCAGACTCCTCATCAGCGCGGAGCCAGAACCCAACTCCAAGCTTCAGGATCTCAGCCCTTCAGTCTGCCTTTGCAGTTCTCGACTGGACAGCAGCTCCCAGCAAAGGCACAACTGAACCCTCCCTTTCCTTGACAGCTCTTCTGTCCACCC
Source organism: Tringa tobata (assembly GCA_033628505.1). NCBI lineage: Eukaryota > Metazoa > Chordata > Aves > Charadriiformes > Scolopacidae > Tringa > Tringa tobata. The sequence goes on from JAHREE010000277.1 coordinate 336,645, forward strand.
CCACTGAAGGGGTAAAGACATCCTCCCATTCCTGAGTGGCAGCTACTGTCTGATCTAATGACTCTCCCGTCATAGAACCCAACCATGACACTTTTGAAACAGGTCCTCCTGGACAGCCACAGGCCCCAAGGAGCTACAAGACAGTTTGGCTACACAGAGCAGCAGCACATCCAAGACAGGCACTGCAAGATGCAGCATACTCTGGGCAAGCAATCCAGTACTTCCCCAGGGTGGAAAAAGATTTTTTCTTCTACATAAACTTTACAGGTTATATTCTCTTCAAAATAGGTCATGGTGCTTTCACATCAATCAAGCTTAAATCCCTTTTTGATCTCTCTGTCAATAAAGAGGATTCACTGTCCTTTTTCCTGATTTACTTTTTTTTATTATTATTATTTTATCTCTTCTGTGTTAAAAATCTCTCAATTTTCAACCAGATGCTTGGGCATTTCATAATCAGGAGTCTTGATGGAGTAGCACAGTGGCACAACAGCTTTCAGGAACCACTTTCTAGGTATTAATAATGCTGTCTCAGAATCAGTGAAGCAACTGTTCATTTAAAAGCCTCAAGCAAATTAATACAAGTAAGCACTTCAAAATTAAAATTTACTCAAGTTACGGGTACAGTCAGCCTTTCCCTGAGAAAGGGGACCAGACACACTGTTGGCCTCCCAGGACCAAGGATGGGATGGAAAATCTACTTTTTGAACACCCATCCTCTCCCCCTTTGCCTAAGTATCAGTCAAGCTAAACTTCTCACTATCGCTGCATCAATGAAACTCAGTTTTATTAGTATAAACAAAAAGGAATTACACATCCACTTCAACAAACATGAACAGTTTCAGTTATTGCTGTTTCTCTCCAGCAACAGAAAGCCATTTCACGCTGAATTAAGTGCTACTCCGCAAAGACAACTGTGTCTTTTCCTTCCTGTAGAAGAAAACCCACTTATTCTTCCCATGGGCTGGAATCAAATCAGCCATCAAATTAGCTGCCCCTGGGCTGAACGAGCTCTTGTGGGCACCTCCCCAGCAGCAGCTCAGCGAGCACGGTGCTGCACACAAAGCCGCTCGCCGTGAAACGCCAGCAGACATTCAGCATCACCCTTGTGCTGATGGTTTACCTGTAGCTCCTCTGCTGTGGAGACATCAAGTCCTGTTAGGTCCTGTATCCTCGTGTTAATGCGAGACACCACGGGGCTTTCGTATCCAGACAACCAAGCGCTACGTGGGGGGGAAGATAATTAATAAAATATGGTAGTAACAGCTACCAGTATAAATGCAACATTTGCAATTACTTTGAGATTTTTTTTCCACACTTTTCAAAAATTTGGTAGCATGGTCAGGAATATTCCCAGGGCATTATGAAAGCCTGCATTTAATAAACATATTTTCTAGAAAGAACACTTCCAACACTCATTTAAGGAAGCTCTAAAACTAAGGGCCTTCATTCCCGTACTAGATTACCAAGTGACTGAAGAAAACATTCCAAACAGCGAAATCTGCTTCAAGCTGTTTTCTAAAACAGGCACAAACCCAGTTTTGCTGTTACCCATTCCAAACAGCTAACTTAGCTTCCACATTTGATGCATTTTGAAGCAACACTCGGGAAAGGAACAGGTGAGTTACTTTATTTTGCATACACAGAGTCTATGTGATTGTAACTCAGCTCTTCCACATCACGTACTTACAGGCAAGCGCTCTGTGATCTGTCCTTTCACATTACTTACCTGTGCAATGGTACTAAAAAAATCATTATAAAAACAATTAAATATTGCATACAACTCTTTACCATTTTCCCTGTTCAACTATTCCTACCAGAATGGCCTATTAAGAATTTGGTATTTAGCACGTATTTCAGGAACACAATGATTTTTAAGGGGAAAAAAAAAAAAGAACAAACCAACCCAATTATATTTTTTAAATTAAATTTTTAAAATACAAATGTGAAAGGTCAGCCTCACAGTTCCAAATGAATCTTCAAAATGTCTACTTACTATTGTAAATTCGAACTTTTCAGCTAAAAATACCACATTAACTGCCAAACTAGTCAGCAGAGAAAGGTAAGAAGAGGTAGAGAAGCAGTTCTACACACGAATCGCTGCCTTCATCCGCACCCAGTGGAGCATCTTCTACTCTAAGTGGTTGCTCGTTCTTGAAAGCTGCCTGACTGGAGCAGCCCCGTGCCCAGGAGAGCGGTGTTGGGCAGAAAAGGGCAGAAAAGGGCAGAAAAGCTTAGTATAACCCTAGCTCTGCACATCCCTGCTGCGCCCTCGCCAGCCGTGAACACATCCAGTTTCTTACACGGAATCAAACACACCGGCATTTTTCAGTTCTTTACAAGGTAAGTATTTCATTCTTTTTGAAAAAATAAAAATACTACTTTCATCTGCCTGCTTTCTTCTTCTGTTTTAAACCACTCATCTGCTCACATGATGCTTGTTTCTCTCGTTGCTTCACTCATCCCTTTCCAGCCAATGCACCTTCATTTGACCTGCTCCTCTTTTCCCTCTTGGCACTCCCTGGTCCTCTTCTCTAGTCACCTTGACAGCCCTCTACCAGTCACTAATATGGGGATAATATTGATGCTTTGGGCCCCATGTTTTCCCCTTTTTTTGCAGGAAAATGAAGACTCTACCTTTTTTTCTAGTGTCTGACTCAGCCTTTTGGGCTCATCAGTGGTTCCTGCTGCTTTTACAAGGGTGTTGGACAGAAATACCTGTGCCCAGAGCCTGGCTGGCCAGTACATCATAGTATTGCTACTCAAATGAACTTTCACATCTATACTAAATGAAGGTTGTTTTCTTTAATTAAAAAAAAAGTATTTTAAAAAAAAACACCAAAACACTTTGCATGGGAGGAACAGTAGCATGACACGTGACACGAGGCACTGACACAGGTTACAGAATCTCTATGAGCATTTTTTTTTTTTAAATTATGAGTGAACTATGGGTAAAAGAAATAAGCTTTCTCGAGACAGACTTGCACAAACACATACAGAGATCCACCCCCATCTGAACACTGTTAGTATAAAGAAGTGTTACAACGCAACCTTCTTTGATCTCAGGCGGTAGGAGAATGCAGACTAGTTATATGAAGAATTTCCCCTCCCAAAAGAAGAAAATAAAGCAGCTATGCAGCCACATGCTCCGCAGCCATGTTGAACAAATAACAGTCACAAGCAATCCTAACCTCACACTTCACACACGAGAAAAGCCCCAGCAGAGCCATCAGCTTCAAAGTGCAAGCTCCAGCTACCTCTGTCCAGTCTACCCACAAAGGCTTTTAAGGAAAAAAAAAAACAAAACATTCTTACTATATTGGTTATTTAGAATTGCAATGAATGCCTTCAACAGGGAGAATAATACATCCTTTCATGAAGGGAAAGTACTATATATATTTTAGAAATAAAATTAATTGCCTGAGGACACAAAGAAAGTCTATGAAAGCTGGAGGAAACGGGGACCTGAAACCACATTCCAAGTGCCAGCCTGTCTGCTGGTTGCTGAGCAAAGCATATAGCGCTGAACAGTTTCATGTGAGGAGTTACAGCCTGGTTTAACCCTGTCAGTGCCACCAAATCTGCTTCCAGGAGGGCAGAAAGCTCAGGAGGGCCTGCAGAACCCTGTCCCCCTGCCCAGCATCGGCAGGTCTCTGTCCCCGGGCATTTAGGATGCAGAGTGAGAGCCTCCTGCTGCTGCAGGCTCTGCCTGGCGGCCTTCACAGAACACAAAGGTCTGTCCCACATGGGCCTCCTTTGTTGCTGGTCTCAGCTTGGCTCCTTTGCTGACATCAAAGTAAACGTGTGCCTAGTTCAAAACCATTTATAGGTGGTATTCCTTCACACAAAAGTCATCTTTTTTTCCCTTGCTCTTGTCTATCACACACACAAAAAAATATTCCCTCAGCAGTGGTGTGAGAGATGCAGAATTAGCAGCCTTAGGTTGTGCTCAAACTTTTAATATACGCATAGTCCAAGGTTCAGAAGGATTCAGTAAATGCACACAGCTCTGTTCTTCAACGTACATTGAAGCTGCTCATCTGACCAGTTAACTTGCCTGAGCAGCGTTCTGTCGTATTTTTGACCAGCTGACACCTAGGAGTCCGTTATAGGCAGAAAACTTCTAAACAAAAAAGGACACGCTTATTTCTGGGCAGTCAGAAGCGTGGCAGTTAAAGGTGTGGGTCAATTTACTTACAGGAGGATTTGATATTTACCTAATAACTACCACAACAAAACCCCAAATTCCCTGACTGAAAAAGGGCACGGTATTTTGGTGTCCCACTTGGCTTTGTAAAAAGAAATCCATGAATTAAGCTAATATGCTCTAGAAATGGAAAGAACTTCATTAGCATGCTGAATTCACGCTGGGGGGTTGCTTTTTTCCTTCCTCACACCAAGATCTAGCTTTTAACAACTGTTATATTCATTACATTGCTCCTCCCTCTCATAATTCTGCATCAGGTATCATATTAAAGATTTTTTAATAGCACAATACTTAAATGCAGAAATAATTTTAGACTCAGCAGTATATTATAAAAAAAAAAACAAACCAACAAACCCACCAGACAACTGTCCAGAGCTCTGTGACACACAAGGGGGTTTCTGTGCCCAAAAAGCTCATCTCCCCCAACTGCACTAGTTGGTCTAGCACCAGACACACAAAGGCTTTGTCCTGAGGCTCAGCCACACCAGTGCTGCACCACGGTTACTGCAACACTGCTTTTGCAGCAGCCACTGGTCACTCAAAATACTGGCATTTACGTTTAAAAACTTTCTAAAATGTAAAAAGTACTAGTAGAGACACAACCGGGAATGAATAAAAGCCCAGACTGATATTTCTGAAATGGAAACTTTAACCTCATATGCTACAGGCTCCGACTGGCTGCTGGGAGGAGAGAGGCGAAAAAAATCCCCCAGTTTCTTTAAAAGCAGTGTGAGAGTGGCTGAGTTTATTCTGGTACCGCACACAGCACAGCTTGATGCTGCTCCTCGTACTGCTGGCAAGGCGCCCCCTTTTATACAGCCTGCCACGTACTGCACAGCGAACAGTAGTCCTCTCAAAGAGAGGCAAGCTGTAATTTAGAAGTGCATTCGCTAGGAAAGAATGTTTGAAGGGAAAAGCAGTCATCTATTAAAAAAATAAAGCAAGCATTTTTTGGTTTTCAGGAGCAATGATTCATCTGGAATCCAAAGCAGCTCAAACAGCTCTAACAGAAAGAGGTTTCATTCCAGTTTCTAGTGAGATATAGAATTAAAAAAAAACCCTTAGGTCAGTAAAATCTGATTGAATTCTGTGAGTTCCTTAGGTATGTTGGAAGGAAGCCCCGGTGTGCAACCTTTCTGAGCACCAAACCTTAACCATCTTGGGGTCTCACCAAGCCCTAGAGGCAGTGTCTGCTCCCCACACACCGCACCGAGAAGGCGGCAGCACTTCGCAGACAGTAGCTCCCCTTTTCCTTTACCCCTGAGTCCCCAGGCAAGGCACAGCACACGGGTAATTTCAGTTCATAGCCTTAGAGGAAGCTGTTATTTTGCTGTGTCACAAAGCCATTAACAAGGTGATTGCAAATGGGGCCTGGCTGCACCATCAGCTGCACACACTGGGAAGGACTTTTAATAATGGGTGTTATCTAGTACTATTTTTTTTTGACTGCTCCTGCTAATGAAAAAATCAGAACTCTACATAAAGAGTTCTTCTACGAAGGATCATCTATTTAAATAGAGGCCAATTATGCATCTCCATTTCAATTAGTGATCTGGTCACCTTCTCCAATTCCTATTATTAACACATCAAGTTTGACAGAAACTGTGAGGGTATGTTCAAATGGATTAAGACATTTCTTCAGTAAATGCCCCAGAGCGGTCTGTGTCACACAGGACAAATCCTGAGACTGAATAAATGCTTCCTTTAAAATACACAGTCACAGAAAACCAAGATAGATCAGACATGGACACACTTTAAAATTAAAAACAAACAAACAAACAAAAAATTAAATGCAGCACATGTCAAACAGAAAAGATACCTTCCTACGGTCATTCTGGCAGGGGCCTGTGGAGGTAAATTTAGGGAGCAAACCTGTAAGAGCTCACCAGATAATTTCCAAAGGACTCTCACTGCCTGCACATGCCCCGATGGGCTGGTGTGCTGCTGAAGGTTCAAGGCAGTTTTCAGTGGATAAAAGTAAGTTTTCACCTTGCCATTACTTGTAACAAGCGTGGCTTTAAGGATCGGACTTCAGCTACAACGGTGTTCCAATTTCCATCAGAGTTCTAATAATTCCCAAATCAATTGACTTCTCATGATCCAGTATTTTGAAGCACTTTTGTATTTTTAAAGAAATTCATAGCTAAATAAACCCCCTTATGCTACTAGCCATTCTAACTGCAGGGCTTTTTTTTCGAAGAAGCAGGAAGAACGCTAGCTTTCTATTAAAGCAGCAACTACTTTCAACCACTCAAAGAAGGAAATTCTTTAAAATGATCAACTAGCTTTAATTTGCACTATTCCTATGAATTACAGCAGCTCAGCAGCATCTAGTCTAGAGCAGCAAGTCTCACTACCCGAGTTTAGCGGCAGCTTTTCCCGCCGTGTGTTAGTGTGAGCAGCCCCCACGCTGGGGGAAGGTTTTAGTAGGTTAGTTGCACTACCCAAGCCATGCCAAGCAAAGAGGGCACTTCCATCTTGGCTACCACTAACATTTACAGCTATTTTCTATTTCCGCAGACCACTTGCTTTGTTATGACAGCTCAGTTTGCTTTAGGCCATTCTCTTTCTTCTAAGAATAGAAAAGTTATGCAAAAATCCTTATTTGCCCCCAGGTTTAGAGATGAAGCGGTACGGTCCCAGAACAGGCTTCCTCGGACTTTGTATACCTTTGGAAGACATTCCCCTTACCTCTTAGAGACTCTGTAATGTGCTGTGGTCAGTTTCCCAGTCTCAGGGTCATGAACAGTAGCACGGCTCAGCTACAAAAAGAGAAAGGACAAGGGCTTACCCACCTAGTAGGCTGCTTTTTCGCCAAGCCACAGGTGTTTGAAAAGGGTTCCGATTGGTCTGGATGGTATGCAATGCTCTTAAATTAGCAATATTAGAAGGGCAACAGAAGCTACAGCTGCCATGTCCAAATCAAAACAAATTGGTTGGAAAAATTTGGTTAGATTGTCCTTTCACTTTTTTCCTCCTTTTTTTTTCTTTTTTTTTTTTGAGACTTTCTGTAAATAATTTATGATGCTGAGTTTCACAGACAGTTCCTCTTCACCCAGAAGTTTAACTCCTTTCAGAATTTTGGGGCTAATCTTTAATCACCACTACTAAAACTAGGGGAGGGGGCGGTGACAGGCGAGGGGGCAGGTGGTTTCTTTTAGAGCCAGCCAATTTTGGAAAACATTGGCTAAATTCAAGACTTGTAGTATTTAACAGAGGAGCTGCAAAGAACCAGGAACTCAGTGAAAAGGAGCTTACATTCACGACAGCAGGAGGTAAAAGCACCCAGCCAGGAGTATGGGATTACGTGGGACAATGAAATGCTGTGTGACAAAGGAAGGTGTTTTGCCACTCCAGCTGTCAGCCACAGCGAGGACCTAAGCATCTCTTACATGTCAAAATACTTCAAGGAGCCTGCTAGATTTTAGAAAGAAAGGGAGGATATTTTTGGGTTGGTGAGAAGAGCAAGGGAATATTAAGAAACCCCAACAATCTAGATTCTACTGAAAGTTGTGTAGCATCATGTATTTTTATGTTTTTTTTACACTGATTATAGAGACCAGCTTTTGTACAGATCATCATTGGAGAATACACACCGAGCTGAGAAGGTGACCAAAAAAAAAAAGCAAAGGAAGAAATGAAAACATGCCCCCAGAACTTCTAGCTGAAGGAAAAGACTGAGAAACTCAGCAGTAACAGCCTGTTACAGATCTGCACGTGATAAAGCGGTGGACTACAAAAGCCAAACTTGTCTTTTTTAGACCACCTCTTTTTTTTTTTTTCCCCATAATGAGCAGAATCTACACACTCATTACAGGCCCAAAACATCTGGCATAGAGCTCTCTTACCTTTTGCTAATTCTGTAATGTGCCGTCTCCAAGGCTCCTGTTATGGGGTTTGAAATGGTGGCTCGCCTCAGCTGTGAAGCGAACCATCAGAATAGTTGCATTACAAAGCACATACTGCATCACAGCAATCCGACCATTCAGAAGCCTACGGGGAAATGTCACTCAAGCCGCCACCAAGCCACCCAGTCACCTTTTGCTGTGGTTTTTTTCTTTTACGGACGGGGTGGAAATTCATAAAACAGCGATGGGGAAGAAGGGGGGTCTCCAATTTTACTAAAAGAGAGGTTATTTTAGGGTTTTTTAGGCTTATTTTTTTAAAAAAAAGCGTTAGAGAAGATGAGGTTTTCCAGGAAGTAACGTTTCCGTTTCTGTAGCAAGAGAACAGTCATCTGAGTAACGCAAACTAGAAGCTTTCATTTCCTTCACATTGCAACAGCTGCTGGATGCGGTACAGCGTTATGGCACGTGGACAATCGGTCCTTTGTTAGCACTCTGCACGTAAGATGAGTTTTACAGTTAAATTGAATCCAGGCAACATTGTCATCTCGTATAAGCAACAGATGAATCAAACCCTACCTTTTGGATTCTCTCTATTCCAAAAGCAGCACTGAGCTCCTTTAACACTGCTAACACAAACTAATCGCTTGGTCCATGGACACATTTATATTGTATTCCTGAATTACACCGAGTGAGAACTCTTGGTTCAAGGCTCTCCTTTCCCTTTATTTCATTCCAGTTACTCGACGCCATCCCATCTATGTTACTCTGACTCAGGCCCTGTGTGCCCTTTACTTTCCTTCATGTACTATCAGACACTCTCCATCCTTCGTAACAGGGAAGGTGGAGCCACAGAGCCCAAATTTTGGAAGAGGCACAAATGGCATACCAAGTCCCAAACAACTAGAAAAACCAGGATTTTTCTACTGTTAAGATAAACTAAATAAATCAAGGACATGCCTACTAAGAAGAAAAGGTACTGGGAACTCTTAATATGCTGTCCCTCCTCTCCTCCCGTGCAGACGCATCTAAGAACCAAGGCACAAACTCCAATTCCAGCGAGACTCCAGAAGCTGAGTAAGGCAGCTTCATCCTGCCGGCTTATGCCGCCAGCACAGCAGAAGGCTGGGCAGAGATCAGACAGCGCTGCCCTCCGGGAGGTGGCAGTGGTAACATCCCCAGCCTCAGGAAGAAGGAGGTGACCTTTCAGTCTCAAAAAACACAATCCTCTTGCTGCACTCGTTATCGAGCCCTGCAAGGCCTCAGCTGTAGGAAATGTGTGGAACACGAAGCGCACACAGATGTTTCTGCGTTAATGAACTATGAATCTCCAAGTCTTTACCACGAGCCAAACATTTGATAGGAAAACAATTATCTCAGCAAGTTCAGAAGTTAAAATCACCACGTTCACGGGTTTTTATTTTCAGTGGAGACTTATTTCTACTCCATAAAGAAGTGATTCACTCATATTCCACAGACGTAATGCCTAGAGCTTTTGCAGCAGCAAAGGGGCTTAATCATCTACAGCCAAACCACCAGGGCTGTGATTTTTAGACCTACAGCAAGGTTGCCTGACAGGAGAGCAGAAAGAGATGTTTTACAGATAAGTGAGGAGAATTGCTTGTACTTTTTGCCTACGGTTGAGAACGTTACCTCAGAAATACAACCCATCAGCCCTTTTGAAGCTTTAAAATGGCCTTCAGGCTACCTAGCACTCAGTGTGGTGGCCAAGGACGGGCTCATCCTCGATGTGGCCGAGTATAACCCACAGCTGGTTTACTTCGCAGCAGGCCAAGCTAACAGTTTGTCCTATACTTAATGCACTTATCCCCCTTATCTCCATTTGCTCAGCTCTCTCAGGACAAAAAGCCGTGTAGGCTAAAAACAAAGAAAAAAGCAGGAAAATTATATTTCTACAAGTTTAAATCTTATTTTAGAAGTAACTGGTAATTGACGGAAAAATAGATCAATTTAACTAACTACATTTTCAACATGCATCTTGAGATGCAGAGTCACGCCAACTGGATACAGAAGTTGCCAAACTTCTCCTTCAGTTTGCTGTTTGTCATGGACCCTCCTGTTTACTCTGACAGCTGAGCTGCCCCAGAGTATTCTGCATTCAGAAACAAGAACCTTGGGATCCAGGTTCTGAACCAGGATTTGAGGAGCTGGCACTGGGAATAAGAAGCTGAGCGCCACTGATTAAGTACTGCCCCCTTAAAGCTCTTTCATCTGCAGGCGACTTCAAAGCCTGGGAGACAGAAGTCAGTTTTACACTGACTGGAGAATGCAAACACTCATTCTTGTCTACTCAGCAACGTGTTGTCATTCCAAAAGCAGAGGAATGGCTGCCTTTCCCTAGATGGCACTCCTCTCCATGTCACAACTTTGGTAAATACAGACTTAAATAAGAAAAAAACCAAAAAACAGAACACCAAACAAAAACCAGATGACACGTATACTTCAAGGCAACCTAGCTGCAGTACCTTTCTCTTCTGTTGTAGAACATTCTCCTCCTCATCTGAAACAGCCTGCACTGAAATTGTCTGCCAGAAGAGCCTGACAATTCTGCACTGCTGTTACCTTGCTCTTTTAATTACACCGAATTTCTAGCTTCCCCACTGTTCTCCTTCAAAGAATGTGTCACCAAAAGCCACAGGGTGAGAAAAGCAATGTGTGAGCACCCCGGGCACACGCCTGTGTTCAAGAGGAGACAGAGTTGCACATACTCACACGGAAAACTACACACAAAATTTAAGATTCCAAAAGGCAAAGAAGCATAAGGCATTTACCCTCGGCTTGGCGAGTTCTTTCACAGTTTCGATCTCTTCATCGGAGATGATGTCGAGGAAGCGAACAATTCGAGGTTTGTCCCACTCGTCTTCCTGTTTGACGGGGCCCAGAATGTATCTAGGGTTCCTGTTCCCGTCGTAGTAGCGGCAGAAGAGTCTTTTTTGTCTCCGAGGAGTCTGAAAGCCAGGTGGAACAAAAGACCGTCAGAGAACTGCCAGATGACAACAGTATCTCCAAGAAACAGAAGATGTCCTGAGAACAAGAGACAGGATTGATTCGCTTTCCCAACCTGAATGTTAAGAGTTGAAGAGGTGCTTTAAGTTTGATAAATTAGTTCTTTCAGCACATTAATGTTACTCTGTAATATTGCAAAGAACTGCATTTTACGTAGTCCTATTAAAAATAATTTTGTCACTAAAAAACCCACCCTCGTTCAATTCCATATGCAATTCTAGACTTCCAGCATCCTTATTCAATTAATTACAATTATGTAGTGCATCCAAATTAGCAGTGCCTGTGGCAGTATTACTTTTTGTCTGCTGAACAGAATGGAACAGGGAAGAAATCCAACACATGCTAGTTCTCAGTTCCACAGTCAGCCAACTGCTGTAACAACTTCTTTGCTTTCACACCACATACAAGCTCTGGACATTGTTTTGTTACGGTTGGTTTCATACATTTGAAAACAGTCTACTCCACTTTACCATTTTGAGACCCTCCCCACGGCACAGCATTTCGTACTTCCTTCTCTCAGGCAGGTAATCCTTTTTCTTAACCTCAGTTTCCTTCTCCATCTGGTCTTCTGAATCCGTACTGGACTTATTTGCCTCTTTTTCTTTAGCCATGATATATTCAAAATATTTCATGTTCCCGTTTGCTCTTTGATGTTCAGGATCTATTGACAAAGAAACAGACAAGTATGGCTGGCAAGTTTCCAACTTGTGAAGAAGTATCCCAAAGAGGCTATTTACAAAAACAAACCAGATGCACACAACTGCTTCTCAAATAGAAATTAGAAACATCTATTCTGGTTTGAGAGCTTTTCCAGGATAGTTAAAACATTGAGCTAAGCTGGAAGCGACACTAGCCTGCAGCATGCACATATCCTTACTCATCTGCAGGGAAACCCACAATGAGCTTTCAGAGTTAGGCACAACTCTGAAAAGAAACTGCTTACAGTGAGGCCTTGGGTCCTCTGCAGGCACAGGGGTCCAAGCCCTAAGAAAAAAGGGTTGGCCATTCCAGCCCATCTCACCACAGAGGGGGAGAGAAGGAAATGGGACAGGGAGAGAGCTGGGACAGCACAACCGGCTTTACAACTTAAAAGTTCCCTGATGGGAATTAAGATTTATGGTGACAAAGCTTTGAACAATCACTAGACTTAAAGAATTAGCTTCAGTTCATTAATAAATGGTTCTCATTAGCCTTTGCTATATTAGGTTTAGTTCTAAACTTCCCACGGCATCCTTTACACAGTCAATCAGTGGCATATTTACAGAAGCATAAACACTCTTTGTATTCCATAAAACAGACAGAATCTTAGCTCACTCTACTGCATTCTACATTTCTTATTTTTCCAAGTTTTTAATCTCAAGTATGCTTAATTTGCATTTAAATAACCTGCAGAGATTTTGGTGTCACCTATTTAGTTTCAATTTCAGTAATTTGTTCCCGTCTCTACCTAAGGGGAAGTAATCTCACCACAGGAAAGTAAGATAGAGCAAGAGAACCACATTTCAGGCAGCAATGACTAAGATGGGTAAGTGGTTAGAAGCCAACAGTGACAGGAGGCACAAAAATACATCAAAAGAAAGAAGCAATCCTTAACCATGACATGGTAGTTGAGACTATAATTGTCCATGTAAAACCTGGTAGCAAAATATGACTTATGGTAACACAAGTCTTATTTTACTCAAAGCTACACGTCGAGACGTTAGTGGTAACATCAGCAATAATCCAGTTTAAAAGCCCAAATCCAAGTCAGACAACAGGCAAGACCCCACTTGAATCCACAGAGCTAGACTGGTGTGAGCTGCAGGTCTCTCTCACATACCCAGTTCCAGAAGGCGTTTGGTGAGCATCATGGCTTTGCTCAGATCCCCCTGCTGATACACAGCGTAACTCAGGTAGTCCAGAATGTAGACTTTATCTGCAGAAGACACTTCTCCCTCATCCAACTGTTTCAGAGCTTGTTCCATCCAGAGCTCAGTGTGGTAGTAGTCAGCTTCAGTGTAGGCAATTTTTCCCAGCTCAAAGCAATCTTCAGCTGTTAAAAAGGATTTGTGCTTCACACCTGCATTTAAAGCAAACCAAACAGAATTTACACAGAATTCCAGATCAGTCCTTGGAGGAAGATTGAGTTATTTCTTATTTTTCACAGCACAGTTTATTTCTGTTCTTCAACACCTCCCTTCTGTGGTGGCTAGTTGTTGAACACTTAGTTTAAGTATCTAAAGCCTGTATATCCTTGGCAGAACACGTTAGGAGGTTAGATGCAGTTTTCCATTGCCAGAATACCAGCAACTAGCTAGATGTCTTTACTACTAGTGGAAAATAAAATAAACCTTCCTTCTTCAAAATCCCAAACACCTTGAGCAAGAGCAATAAGCCAAATACAAAGTTTCAGAAACCTGTTTTCAAAGACATTGTGTTATCCCTGTCAAAACGTTGCTGAAACAAATCTTGTTAGCGACAACTTAGTGGGGGAGGAAAAAGAAAACATCAGTCAGTAAATTCCCAGCTGCTCAAGATTTTTTTTAAGTTAGTCATTTTTAGAAACATCTGAAGAGACCTCTGAAAGATGAAAGCACTGGTAAGCAAACTACAGATTCCTATTTTTGCCACTGTAAATTAAAGCCCAATGAAAAACCAAATTTAATCTTGTAAAAAGGAAACAGGACCTGCCAGTTTTACAGCTAAAATTACATTCCTGGTTACGTCTTAATACATCCTGAATGTCTAACAGCGGCTCCCACAGGGGAATTCTTCTGCTGAAGACATGCTTTAAGAGATTAAATAGCTGAAGAGACAGTCCACCTAATGGTGGACAGAAACTTTGTTTCTGCTCACTAATTATACACCTTGTGGTCATCCTGTGATGGCCAGTCATTTCAGTTTTCTGAGCCTGAAGCTGCAAACTCTACAATAACACAAAGAGGAGGGAACGGGGTGAGGTGGTGGTGGTGGTGGAGCGCCCTCAGAGAGATCCTCTGGAATGAGTAACAGGCTGCAGGGCTGTAGCCTGGTATTTAGAAGCAAGACAACATCCACACACGAAGAGGCAACTCCTAAAAGGCTGCCTAAGACAGCAATCTAACAGGGTTGATAGTCAATATAAAGAAACAGCACAGCCTGTAATGCAGGAAAGAGAATTAAAAAGCAATATGACAGTAGTTAAGACTGATCAAATCTTGGTGACCTGGCCAAACAGAAATTCCCTGGGAAAGAAGACAAAGAGCACAGACAAGTGATCACGTGGGATGGTCCTCTCTGGAGTTCTGAAGAGATCAATCCGTTCTCTTTTATACTCTAGAACTTTTGGGTTCTGCAATTACACTTTATTACACACAGTCTGGACAGCTTATTGCTTCAATAGAAGCAATAAACTACAGTCCACCCAAAGCACTTGGCCTTGTATTTTGTGCTGGTTTAAGAAAACAATAAGGAATTGCTTATTGTAGTAGAATGAATGTCTATGTCTTTGAGACAGTCTTGAACTAAACCCAAAGGCAAGGTTATACATCATAACATATAAATCCAATTACCCTTAATTTTATTAGACATCTGACCACAGTGAGTGCTTGAAAAAACACAGATGGATTGCACAGAGTTGATTTTTTGCCAGTTGGCACAGTACTAGTTTTGAACAGAGGAAACAAGGAAAACTCAACAGAGTCTTCTAACAGGAAAGAAGCGTGTCTTCTCCTGCATATAAACCTATTAAAAATTACCCTAGGTAATGCCATATTAACTCGAGTCTGTGTGCGTGACTTTTGTCTTTTGTTTCTCAGTTTATACACTCTGTGAAGTTTAAGCTCAAAGAAACTTCAGGCACTCCCAATGTCAAAGGTCCATCTTAACCGCGACAGGGAAAGGGATAATAAATGATAGAACCGTTTTGTTAAAATGCATTACATCGTGCAATAAAACTAGGTATCTGATTTGTGATCTTTGTAATCAGGACATTTACAGAATCACAGAATTTAGTAAAAGTTCAGAGTGTCCTCTGAAAATAACATCAATGACTCTTACCTGGAAGATTCCCTCTCGAGAGGGTGTCTGTGTCCAAATTGTAAGTGTCTTGAAGCCGCAAGAGGGCTTTTGCTGCACCAGTCTGATCTTCATCGTTTGGGAAAAACTGCCGCTGGATAGTCATGTTGGAAATAAACCCTGGGAAGACAGGCAAACACTTAGTCTTCCCTGTCCCAGGAATTCTATAAACTCTATGCATAAAATGGGAAAGCCAACATTTCAGGAAAGGCTATTACTAAGCCAGGAAAAGCTATTAGACCTGGCAACCTCCAACACCGTTAAGTTTCTAAAGGACAGCAGTACCCTGCAGTTTCACGCAGCAACTAATTTTGTCTTAATAGATTAAAAAAAATTCCCAACTATAGAAATAAAAGACCACCCCACATGGAGATTACTTTTATTATTATATATATTATTATTACAAATAATATATTGGTAGTTTTTGCAACCATTCTGCTGAATCTGCCTTCCAAAAGGCTTTTTACTTGGTAACGTGGAATTTACAAATAACTTAGAAGAGGAAAAAAATAAACAGTGCTTAAGAATAGCAGTGTAAAGATTAAGACTGGTCAATAAAAAGGTGAAACACAAAAATGCTGATGTCTAATTGCAAACAGCTTTTTACAAGACTTTAGGCAACTAAGCAGACACTGCGAACCTAACTGCTTTCGGTGGACTTAGGCATTAACGTATTTACATTGAAACTTGAGAAACACACAAAGTTTAAGAGGTTTCTCAAGATCCATCTATTCAGAGGGCCCTCCTGTAGAGCTAGTGCATTATCCTCTCTTGGTGGGAGAACTGACACTATTTTTTCCCTTCTGCTTCTGCAAAGTCACGAGGCTTGTGGGCTGCTTGCCCCGATGTGGGAAACGAACCCCAGAAAGCCAGGAGGGCAGCTGAGGAGCACAGAACCAGCATCCTGGTACACAAAGCCACCAAAAAGAACAGCACCAAAGCCCACCATGAGGACCTGAGTTTGAGCAAACTGACAGCCACTCTGGCATTTTCAGAAAAGTTAACTTTTCTACTCAGCAAACTCTTTTGTCTCAAGATGCAGAAGCACCAGAAGCTTTACACTGTTAACCAAGGATGGTGACAATATGATGCTTAAGTTCATCTACTGGCCACTAGCAGAACACTAAGCAGCACGATCAAAACCAGACAAAGCATAGTATGCAACACACAGCTGGAAAACCATCAAAAACCCCCAATCAACTGGCCAAATTTTGATTTTTGCCACACTCTGGTAGTTCTTTTTAACTGTTCAGACCTGATAACACCATTAGCTTATGGAAAGGTGTTCATGCTTTAAAAAATACTATATCCTTTCACTCCCATGCATCTTTCTTTTACTACACTATGCTTCCCCCGATATTCTCCTTTTTCCTGACAATTTTCTTAAAACAGTCCACTTTCCCCCCTACCCCTCTCCATTCAGAAGAAGGACTCAAGATGCAGTGGTCCAGATTTCTGGCTGGCAGGTACAGAGCCCTTTCAGTTGGTATGTTCAGTCCCTCACAGCAGGAACAGGGAAGTTGAATGTGCTGAATTGTGTGAAAAAAGCTCCACTTTTTTTACATTTCTTACTACAAACCTACTCCTGGTATTCGTTAGTTGTTGAGACAGATTCTCACAAGTCAAATACAATCATCCTGGCTTCCTTGCTGCTATAAGTCTCTTTCACAGTCAACTCTTTTGTGTCCTGTTTCTCTACTTAAGAACTGCCACTCTTGCAGAGGAAGAGAGACAGGGAAGTGTTTACTACACTAATTCAGACCAGTTCTACAACTACTCAGGCTCTGCCAACATTCAGGTTTCAAACCATCAGTCCTTAACATAACACTGGGCATATCAGCAGTAATGGCACTTGACCATCCTCAAAGACAGCCCCACGTCTCGCACTCCAGATTTTTTGCCTTTTTTCTGTTCAATGGAGTCGTCACATTTACAGCTGAAACTTCCTAAAATACTAGCTTGCAAGAAGTGGGAGAGTATATGATCACCTGCAAAATTTAATGCGTCCAAGGAGATTATTCAGTTTAACATCACAGTTTTCCTAAATTTTTGTAAAGCTCAAATTATAGCACACTGACAGCAAAATGGCAGTTCTTCTGGGATTATTTTTTATGAAGGCACCTCAAAACCAGACATACAAATCTAATTCAAACCATGACACGTGAAAGCCATAGTCAAGTAAATGCAATTAGAATGTGATCCTTGTTCTTACTACAGGCACGCTTACCGTCTGACATGTCCTTCAGAACCAGGCTCTCCAGCTCACCCCACTCTGTGTTAAGTCGTTTCATCAACTTGAATGCATTTACAGGATGTCCCAAAAACCCCTCTGGGTCTTTCGTAGCAGTATCTGTCAGCTGATCCAACTTCTCTGCCCATCTGTAGTGAAAATACACATTCATTAGAGTCTCTTGTAAAAGTCTGCCAATGCACCATAAAACTGATTTCAAGCTACTCAAGAGTCTTTGCTAATAAAAATCCCAACAGAAATTGCAAGCTTTTATATTCTCTATGTATAAAGCTCTCCTAGAAGGAACAAAAGGGCTTTTTTCTTTGCTTTTTTTTTTTCTTTTTTAAATCTTCTTCCTCAGCTGCAGTCTAAATCTCGTGTTGCTTTTGTGGTCTTTGTTGGAACGCTGCTGAATGAACTCCTTCCTACAAACACCAAATGCAGAATGCCAGCAGTTCCATTGTGAGTCTTCATGCAGGACTAATCAAAAACAAAGCTTTACCCACATTTTTGATCTTTTTTTTTCTGAAGTTTACAAAAAGGTAGTTCAATGCTTGTCTTAAATTATTTTACATTCAGACATACTCTCTTAAATCTACAGTAAGCCCCTTGCCTCCCACCACAAAACCGCCTTCCATACTGTAAGCTTTTATCAAGAAACATGTAGTTCCCACACTCACAGAACCACAGAATACTATGGGGTTGGAAGGGACCTCTGGAGATCATCTAGTCCAATCCCCCTGACAAAGCAGGGTCCACCCAGAGCAGGTCCCACAGGAACGTGTCCAGGCGGGTTGGAATGTCTCCAGAGAAGGAGACTCCACCACCTCTCTGGGCAGTCTCTTCCAGGGCTCTGCCACCCTCACAGGAAAGTTCCTCCTCATGTTTAGATGGAACTTCTCATATTCAAGTTTGTGCCCACTCCCTCTTGTCCTGTCACTGAGCACCACTGAAAACAGCCTGGTTCCATGCAGGGGCATGGAGTCACACTACTACCCTCCCTCTTCAGACTTGATTCTATAAAATAGGAAGGTTGCGATTGCTGAGTCACTCCTTTCCAAAAGATTGCTGTGGCCTGCTAATGCAGTTATGATCCACAAATATTCAGCATAGGGCCTCAGGCAACAAGCTGATGGCATGCCAGAAGTGGCACCTGCAGCGAACCATGAGATTGTAAATACTCTTCTTGGGGTGAGCGATGCTAAACAGCTGACTGACCATCACCATCTCTGGATGGTCTGCTGCTGAGTGAGACTGTCCCTACAATTTTCTTTAGTGTTTTGTCTGGTCTCATCTATAACACATCATGGTATTGATCCTGTCAAAATGATGATGGCAAATAACATTCACCAGGAAACATTGCATGAGATTTTGCAAAAATTACATGGTACTCTGACTTCACGGGAAACA
>JAHREE010000277.1:384679-400011 GCA_033628505.1 Tringa tobata
GGTTTGGGTAAAGTTTTAACAAGTTAAAGGTCTCTGCTGTCCCCTGGGAATAGTTTTGATCTCATATATGGAAGATGAAAGATCCACTGTACCTGTCAACAACTACACCGTTAAGAACCGGGGCTACAGGGGTAAAGCCACAAACAAGAAAACCGCATTTTTGGGAAGGGTCAGAAGTTCTAGGATGAACAAGGCTGTACAAAAGGCAGATGCTCAAGAGAGCAAGTGAATAAATTGTGTTGGAAAACCAATTCAGAATATAATGGAAACCTTGATAGCAATCTGTTGAAAGGGAACCACATTGCACTTGTCTTCCCTAATTAATTCCACCAGGCTTCCTTCACTAAAAATACTCTTTCAAAATTAAAAGCAGAAACACCTCGTACATTACTTCAAAGCAGTGGAAGAGGCAGCATGGAAACGTTTATTCTTCGACAGCAAATTCTTTTGTGAGCCATTCCAGAGACTTGAAGGTCTCCACTGTGAACCTGCTGAACAAATGTAAACAGTTGGAATAAGAACAGCCCCACAGAAATAAGTCCAATTGATGGAAAAGTAAAATTATACAAGAAGTAAGATCATCTGAAGTGCTTCTAAAAGAGCAGCTTTGTTCTGAGTATCAGCTCATAGGTTTTCTTCATACCCTGCATTAGAAGGGTCCTTTGATCCATTTTGACCTTTTCTATAGTACAGGCCACAAGAGAGTTTAAACATGATCATGTTCTTGAAATTGAGTTATTTTTTAAAGTATCCAAACTTGATCTAACTACTCACCAGTGGAGAATTTTATGTACCTTCAGTGTTAAACTACCTTTCTTGTTAGAATATAAATCCTTTTTTTAAGGTTAAAGCACATCCATTTTCTGCCACTACCTGCTGATTATCCTTATCCACTAGATTCAAGAACTCCTGCTACCCCAATTTTTCCAGTGTAGATTTGTCTAACCCAATCCCATTCCATGGCATCTTTACACTCCCTCTTTCTTCTTGTCCATCTCTAATCCCTGTCCAACTTGCCCGTACTCTCCCCAAATTGTTGACAAAGTAACTTATCCAACACCGATGGTGGACAAACACAGAGGTAGCACAGCCATCATACCCTTCATCCACATTCATTCCATGCATTCAAGTACAGAGTCTTCAATATTTAGATACTGTACTGGAGCATTTTACAAAATATTTGTCATTTGCAAAAAAAAAAAAAACAACCCAAGAACTTGGGAAAAAAAAACCCCACAATAAGCACAGATCAGCAGGGAAGTCAAAGGATTTTCTGTGCATTGGTGAAACTCACTTGGCGTGGGGATCAGGCACTGGGACTCCTCATCCAACGTGTGTCCAAGTCCTACTTGCAAACATTACTTTCGCTACATTCTGCTTTGCCAGTTAAAACAATACCAACATTTTACATGAAAAAAAAAATTAAACAAAGACTTCAACCCTTAAGATTAATAATAACACCACCGCCAGTAATAATAATTATTATTCACGCCTTTAAAAGCAATTAGCTATGCCTTCAGGATCAATCAGGCTTTTGTATCATTGAAAACTATTTTTCTGAATAAGTTTAAAAAAACCAAACAAACAAAAAACAAAGACCTTAACCAATGAGCTCCTCTTCTATCAGTTACAACACTTGATTAATTGTGGTGTGGAAGAAAAAAAAAAAAAAAAAGACTCAGAGAAACCAATTCAGATCTGGCAGGGCTGTGTTCTTGCTGTCTGTAAACCAGGAATTTCTACATATTTTATTTCAAATTTATCTTGTTAAAACTAAGTCATCACATCTAGAATAGGTTTTTCCTTCCATGTGAAAGCAACATGCTGAATGCCTTCTAGCTACATTTTCACTGTAAAACAAAATTAAACTGTTCAGACTAGGCTCACATACAGCTCCTGCTGGCACGATACCAACATCCAGCAATAATGGAATTCAAAAAATGCCCAGTTATGAAAATGCTTTAACTCCAAGAACTTCTGATACTGCACTGAGGAAGTTATACATACCTTCAAAGAAAAACAAACAAACCAACACTCATCTCCAGTAATCAAGTTGTATGTATTTAAGTTTGTTTTATTTAAATAAGTTTAAAAAAATAGCTAATATTTACATATTCAATCCAATTACCCTTCAAATCCTCCTGGGTTTATAAAGAACAGATTCTTACAGTAATTATCAGAGGTTCTTACAATGAAGCATTTTACTTTTGGAAAAGCAATTAAGTGTCTGCTGAACATTAAACCAGCGTTCCTCAATTCACAAGAGAACACTGTTCCCGTAATACGGCATTCCTCCATCTTCCCCTGAAGGCAGCAGCATTTTCAGAACGCAAACTGCTTTCCAGCTTTTGAAACCACCTAGTAATGGGCCAAAGGACATTTCCGAACCACAGCAAATTGGATTGTTAATTTGAAAAACTCAAGACAGGTTTTATTACAAAAGCTTCATTCCAGTCACAACATCACTTCTTGATTTTCTGAAAACATGTCAGCACTGGAAAAATCCAACTTCTAGCCAAGATAACATCCAAACAGACGGCTTTTGCAGGTAAATTCACTTTGCGTCTTTGGAGTCACAAAACTAATGCATAATATGTTTTAAATTCAAACCTTTTGTCTCTTCTTCCAAATCCTGCTAGTCTTTCTGTGCTTCGTTTCCTCAGTCAGTCGCGCCTTCAGAATTAAGAGTGTCTTTTATTCTGTTGCTCCCTTAGCAGAGCCAACACCATCTGCATTTTCGGGTAAATACACTCCCATACTCTGTAAAATGTTAGAGGTTGGTCCCGCCAGTCCAGACTGAGCACTGTAGGATTCAAGCAGGTTCGCTACTAAGTTCATATCCACATCAACTGGTGTCAACTCAGGATCTTCAGCTTCAGAATCAGGGCCAGCGTTTTGAGATGCAGTTGCGTTACCAGAACTTGCCTATAGTAAGTATGAAGTTTTATCAAATTGTATAAACAGGTTTAAAAAAGAAAAAGGCAAAAGCAAACCACAAAAGAAAAAAACCCAAAGAAACAGTTCTGCAGCCAACAAAGTTCAGTAAGTTCCACGCTGTCTTGACAAGAGAGGAATTTAGCCACCACACGCTCATGCCAGTTAAAAATCATCACTTTCATTACACAGATTAATTTCCAAGAGAAGGACAGAGAGGGTTACCAAGTCCTGGCTCAGCTTCCTACGCAACTAATCTACTAGAGGAACTCAGGAAGTCAAGCTGCAGTTGCTTGCTTTACTATTCAAAGAGGGTAAACAGGGAAATTAAACTAAGACTTGGAAACGATGTGCAAGTTAAAGTTTAGCCAAGTTCAGGTTTGTTTGGGTTTTGGTTTTGTTTTTTTTAAAAAAATATACCACAGTGCAACTGCAGCACATTTTGCTTGCATGTGGGATTTATTTTTTTAATAATTAGATAGCACATGATCAGAAGACAGAAGTTTTTGATCACATTACTCAGCATGACCAATTTTAGCGTATTTCCTCTTTGCGACTAAAGCTCTCAAAACAGTTATGCCACAGAATTGAACTTAAGGCCTACTTACCCCTTTCTTTTGGGTGGTGAAACTTTTACCGACGTTGGTATGTGCCAGTTCACGGTCCATCTCGTTCATATATGACTTGAGACTGCCTATAAGCTCATTAGGTGATACCTTCTCATCTTCCCTTTGATTTTCAGCATCAAAGTCCTCATCATCCTCATCTGAGAGGTCAAACTCCTGTTCTTCATCCAGATCATCAGAATCCAGCTCTTCTGAGTCCGCCCCTATGTATTATTTTGTGTCAGTACAGATCACAAACAAATCTGATAAGCCCATGGGTGATCAGAAAACCCAGGGAAGGCAAATAACCAGGAGATATTCTGACAAATGAAACAAAGAAGCAATCTCACCTAAAATCCTGTCTAACGCTTTTGTAAAAGAATCTACGTCAAAGGTAACATGAGATTCATCAGATGACCTGAAAAATAAAAATATTTTTAAATAAATAAAGCTTTTATGCTCGCATAAGCCTGATGCAGGCATCAGTCATATGGCATACTGATTTCTCTCAAGCCTAGATGAAAGTTGGGACGTTTGAACTGAAGGTCTCGGAAGAGCTTAAAAGTCTGAGACCTGTATGAAGTAGGAATGAGACAGCAAGTGGAAGAACTCTGGCAGGAAGGAGAAAAGCAAATCATCAACTTGAATTGTTTGTCATGGGCAAACAAAAACTTTACTGAAGACAACCAAAAAAAAGCATGCCTGAATCCTTCTGGAACAAGGGAGTGGTGTTATACCTCAGACACAGATTGAAAAAGTGGAGAATCTTTGAGGTCTCCTGCCTATAAAGAACACTAAAGGTTTCATTCTGACCTCCCGTAAGGCTCAGCTGTTTGCCTTTTTTTGTTTGTTTTGCTTGGTTTTTTTAAATAACTGAAAAAACCCTACACTATAAACACAGACACTGACACTAATTTAAAAAGACCAAACAATTAAGGGCATAAATTGAGTAGACCCTTATGTGCTTGGTACAGCTTACACAGCATAATTTTCTCAATATTGAAGCGATGAAAAAGAACCTGGACAATATGCTACTACCTAACTCCCTCTTGGTTTTTAAAATTAAAGGCCTGTCCACACAACATTTACATGCACTTTAACTCCAACAATTAATCTAGTGGCATTCTGCTGCTGTCTAAATAGTTAAGTATCTTCAGTTAGCACTTTTCTTCCACTGTTGGAACAATGAGAGGGATCCACAGTGACTCTCTTCTCCTGCTTCTAGGCGTACAGTATGGTGCAAAAACAGGCCCAGGATATTCAAAATACTAACCTACAGGAAATCTAAACACAGCTGTACCAGAAAAATCAACGTCTAAATTCACAGAGACAGATTCCTTCAACTTAAGTTTCATTTTTATTTCTGCACAGCCTCATCAGAAGCATCTTTGCAGTCTGAATAGTTAGTCCTTCACAGTAGAAAAATTTCAGTGCAAGTGAACTCGAGATGTACATTTTAATGACAGTTCCTTCAACTTAAAAGGGTTAAAAAATTTTTTAAAACCCACAAAACCAAGCTAAGTAAGAGTGCTAGAAAACAGTACAACTTCCAGCATTTTTACCTGCGCTGGTATCGGAAGGGTCACCAAGTTGGTTTAAAAGCAGCTACATATTCACTACTAACAAGGGTTTGTTTCAGGCCTCTGCTAAGTAGAACACTTTCCAGCTTTGATTCTCTGCATTACAGAATCAACCAAAGGGCTGCAGCAGCATGAAAACACATTCTACACCAGACACCAAACATAAAAATGCTACTACCATGGCATTTCTGCCCCTTCATGCGTTGAGACTTTGGATACAAAAGCCTTCATGCTTTCAGCAACTGCTTCCAAGTCATATTTCCGCTCTTCCTCACTCGAGGAAGGAGGGGACTCACTTCTTGCTTCCTTCAGCATCTGATCTAGATCATCTGGAGTAATCTCCAGCCAGCTGTCATCTGAAAGAATATAGGACATACTTGTTATTCCACACAAGCCAGTTAGCCCACAAGGCCCCATCCAGACAGTTGGGAGTACTGCCAGCATTTTGTAGCTTCTTTTTGCACTATTAAGTTTTCACGCCGATACTGGATAACGCAGGGTGTAAGTCAGTGAGAGGCTGATCAGAAAAGAGTTTGTATTTTGTATTACTGCTTTAAAACACTGCTTTATACGCAGCTTCAAACTAGCACATGTTGTTCTAGTCACAGATAATCCCTTCTGCCACTAAATGAAGGAAGAAAAGGCTCACACTATAAAGGCAGAGCTAAGCCAACCTTCCACTGCGATCATTAACACTGAATGTTGGATTTGTGTGCTACTGCATCATCCAGAAATACAGATGTAACCTGTGCTGCACACTAGCAACTACTTTATTTCTATCAAAAGGCAGAAAAAAAACTTCATATAATAAGTTTATGCTGGTCTTATATTTGCCATCAGAGCAGACCAGGTAGTAATTAACTTTGTATTGTCAGTATTGGAATTGGTTTATCATTCTAAAATGTTTAATTACTTTCTGTCTGGTAGACAGCTGACACACTTGATCTGGTTTAAGCGTGCACGGTTACTAATGTGCATTACTAATCTAGTGATATCAAATCAGAAAATGGATAGTTTATCTGGCCAGTTCACAGTCCCAAGCTTTGTGGCTTATACAAATGAACCGATTGCCTCAATCTTAATTGATGGCCTGTGAATAACACCTCTAGCAGTCACAGGACAGGAGACAAAGTAAGTAGATTCAAAGATTGGTAGGGTGCTGTGAACATTCATCCTCTCCCCCTACAACTAATCATTTGCGATAGGATGAGTTCGCCCCTCCATCCTGCTCACCATCCTCTGGAGGAAGACAAGCTGCTTCTCTCTCAAGTTCCTTCAAATCAACGGTTGTTGTCTGTAGCAACGCCAAGATTTCATCACCTGGGGTCACTTCAACAGAGCTAGAAGAAAAAAATTTCAGTTTACTGAAATGGATTTTTGCTAGCATTACGATGCCAGTGGCATCTCACACTCTACATGCAGGTTTTCACTCAAACTTCTCCTGTGTAAATACATAAAAAAAGGTAAGTGTATTTTGGGGAAGTACTAGAATACTACACAAACAGCACGAGCCAAAACAAGACACAGTCAATTAGTGTAATTCCTTGTTGATGGCTCTAAAACCCATTTCTCACATTTCCTTTGTACTTCATATTTATTTTGTCTTCGTAAACATTAGGGTTGCCAGATCCCAAAGAGCACAGACTGGAACTTCAAGCAACTCATGGTCAAGATATTATGAGTTGGCAAACCCTCAGGTATTTTTGTAATGATTTATTTTTTGGATTTGATCTTTTGCAATAATCTACAGCCAGCTGCATGTCTTAAGTAAAGGAGACAGATTACTCCATATTTATTATTCACTGGGATTGCTTTTCAATGAAACTTTTAAACACTTTCTATAGCCAACCAACAAAATTATGCTCTTCAGTCACTTCTTAACCCACTTGGCATAGCTTTACATTTTACAAAACCAAGATAAATAGTTACTCAAGCAGTAACTTCTACTAGTAGAGAGTATGCCAGAGAAATTAATACCCATATATACTAGCCGCAGCACCTATGTTAACTGTGCAATGAAGACAAAGGTTCACTTTTTTGGTAACAAGTGCTTAAACAGCTTAGTTGAAGTACTTGTAGGTACTGTGTAGGATTACTCCTGAACTTCAAGTAGCTCTTACCTTTCTGGCTTGGTAACAGATTGCTGGAAGTAATCTTCTGCCTTATGCAACAGTTCCAAGTACTTCGCTGATCCTTCCATTTCTCCCTATTTAATGCAAGTCATAAATATGAATCTCAACAATTCTCCCTCCCGTTCCTTTTCACAGGCAGCTTCATAACCATGATTATTTGTCACACAGAAATTTAGTGCTAGAAAAAACAAGTCATACTGACCTGCAGTATATACTCGGAATAGAATATAAAGAATAGGCATAAGGTCCTTTCATGGTCAGGTATGAATTAAAAAACTTACACTGCAATCAAAGACAATACTATAATTCCCACAAAAGGGTGCATTTGCCATGCCCAGGTTATGATTGCCCAGGAACTGTGAATAAATCTCTTGGTGTTTGGGAATTATCCACAGAAGTGGCATTGGAGTACTATGAGAATATTCCCCTTTTCCTAAATAACCTAAGGATTTCAATAGAGTTGTCCAATTTTATAGCCTTCAAATAAGTAGTCAATTTATGTCCAACTTACAAACTTCAAATAAGTAGTCAAAGGCATCTTTAAAAACAGAACAACAAAAAACAACCAATGAAAACTCACAAACCCCACATGGACATGGGTCCATGGATGTGAAGTATAGATCTGGAGGCATGTAAATGAGAAGTAAAACAGTTACACTAACACACAACCATATTGTGACTTCCCTTATTCAAGCATATTTCCCCTCTCTTTAGATGAATGAATTCATGCCCAAAGCCCACTTTTTCCTTTTTCATTTCCAAAAGAAATTGATTAATTTCAGAGGAGAACAAACTGCATGTACCTCCTTTAAAGACATTCATTCATTTTTCCATAGACAGAAGCATTAAATTTCCTGCCCGGCTATAATTTCATGTACAAGTTAAGAGCTAAACCACCTTTTCCCTGGAATGTTTAAAAGACACATGCGTGAACACACTACTTCACCTTGAAATAATGTTTTTCCTTCAGGCTGCTGAGGAATCTCTCCCACAGGGGACCGCTTAACACATTTCTCTTGGAATCAGAAGATGCTTTGCTGCACTTGGAGCACAAAATTTCAAAGCCATGAGCCTGTGTAAGAGATGCAACAACAAGAGGTTCTCAAGGGCACCTTTAAATGACTGCATAATACCATCGAGCTCCTGATGCTGCCATTTGAGAAGTAGGTGCCAACCCCAGTTATATATCAAGTAGCAGTATCTTGTTTTTGAAGTTGAAATCTTTCTACAGCAATAGCGGATCATTTTGACTTTGCAAAGTTTGTTTACACGGACAAGTCACTGCAAAGCAACCTAGAAGACAGACAGGTCTAGAGTTCCCAAGCCACTCCTCACGTAAGCATGAAGACTTGTCTTTAGAATCTATGCTGAACTGCAAACTTGCCTGGCTTACACATGTTGTGGATACAAACCAGCTGTACTGAGGCACAAGTTTCCAGAGAGGAAGTTTCAGAAGACAAAACTCAGATCCTGCATTTCCAGTTGCAGCCAGGTCCCAGGGCACACTGGGCCCATCATCCTATCTGCCCTTCAAACAGCCAAACCCTCCCCACCCCATCTCAGATGCTGCTTATGATCAAGGTAACTGCCACGTGTAGGACAAGAGGAAATGGCCTCAAGTTGCCCCAGGGGAGGTTCAGATTGGATAGCAGGAAAAATGTTGACACGGAAAGGGTTCTGAAGCCTTGGAATGGGCTGCCCAGGGAAGGGGTTGAGGCCCCATCCCTGGAGGTATTGAAAAGACAGGTTGACACAGTGCTTAGAGACATGGTTTAGTGATGGTTTTTTTCACAGTTAGGTTGATGGTTGGACTAGATGATCTTAAAGGTCCCTTCCAACCTGGACAATTCTATGATTTATTTACTACTTTGATAGTGAAACAGCACAGTTGTAGGACAGAAACTGCAAAACATCCTGAGGGGTAGGCAGTTTAAGTTCTGGATTGCTCTGGGCAGCAAAGATGCACCATATCAAGCTCTACATGTCTGGTGCCAAACTGGACATGTAGGACAGGGTCATGTGTCCTGGTGCCTGAGGCACAGCAGTTGTAGCTTTGATGGACACTTACACAGAGCTCTAAACTGAAATGCAAATTTAGTCCACAGAAATGCCTCCATGCACAAAGGCCACAAACAGCAACTTGGAACGTGACAGGATGTGCTGCTTCAGAGAGAGGCTAAAATAGACCTCATGTATCCTGAGATGGAAACTGTTTTCCATGCTGCTTAAGGGGAAAATAACTGGGTTTGATACCAGTTCAGCTATGGTACTACACGTGTGTAAATTCTGGTTGGGATAGTTACTAGGGGTGAGAGAACAAGACTGTAAAAGAAAACTCCCATGATACTGTACTTCCACAAAAAATGCTAACTGCAAACTTGCCCACATTCTTCTGTACAAGTAGGCAACTTACAAGCAAAGAGTCATTTCTTGGACATCTATAAACAAGCAAACTAAAACAAACTCAGTACAAAATGCATTAAAAAAATAAATTACCAGTTTCATGCCCAGTTCATAGGCTTTGTACTGAGGGTGAGATGGGAGGGGAAGCGTGTATCCACTGCGTCTGTCCGGAACAAACTTCTGTTGCACCAGCTGTGCGTACAAACACTTTGTGAAAGTAACCTGAATAAGCCAGAAGAAAAGAAACACACCGCAGTTGGTGTTGTGTATGGGCATCAACTTTCCAGTCTCTCCACCAGCTTTGTTTTAAAGCACCCATATTACAAACAATACCCGAGATGTACTCAAAACACATTTTAGATACATTGGCCACAATATGCTGGTTTTCAGATCTTACAAATTATATTCCAAGTTGACATCTGTAAATAAACATGAACTTCATTCAGTCTGAATATAAAAAAAAAATCCTCAGTATTCATGCCAACAAGGTGTATTTTAAAAAACGCAAGGGCTCTTTTCAATTAATGAAATCAAAGCTGAGATTTCAAAAGGAGTCTAGAAGTCTAAAATTTGATTCCAAAGCTTATTTTCAGGAGTTTAGGGGTATAACTCTGCAACGCAAACATACCACATACAACACTGCTTCGATAATGCCCATAAAACACTTCATAAAATAGCTTTCACAGAGCTGTGTAAGCACAGCTGAGAAAGTGAAAAGCCTGGCAATGTACAGCTAGGGGTAGTTAACGTTATACAATAGTTAACATACTCCTTATGTTGGCTGGCAGTGCTGTCAAACTGCTCTGATCACAGAACTGTATCAATTTATTTAGCTAGCACTTCAGCAGAAGTATTATTAGCAGTAAACTCTGATTTCAGAAACGCTTATCTCACGATTAGCCATTTGAAAATCCAGCCGTATCAATCTGAAGGCAGAAAAGCTATTAACATAATGAACCAGAAATTCACGCCTAGCGTCAAAAGAAAAAAATAAATCAGAAAATGCACCATTTTAAAAAATTAAATCCACACATTTATAATCACTTAACCACAGAACCTCCGTCAATTACAGAACCTAATTAAGTGACAAGCTGCATCAGCAGGATCACTTACTACAGTCATCACGCGCTCATCTGGAGGGAAAGTTTGAAAAGAACGACACGCTCGTAAATCCACGGGATCTCGCAGGTAGAAGGCCTGGACTGCAGGAGCCACCAAGGACGGGCGCTGCCTCAGCACTGCCACAATGCCTGCCGGAAGGTAGCAGTGGGCTCGGTGAAACGAGGCCTGAATTTTCTCAGGATACCTGGATCACACAATAGAAGCTTACTGCATTAAGTGTCTTGCAAGACCAAACCACTCCTTTTGAATGGTTACTCCCATTTTCTCTTTAATATTACTCTACATTATGAGCCAAGTGGCAGAATGTTATTCTAAACTCAAGTTAAAGCTCAGCTAAACTAACACCTAAAATGTCTGATTACTTTTTTTTTTTAAAATATACACACACATATACAACAAAATATACATGGCTAATAAAAATTTAATCCCCACGTTGGTAAGATAAATCACTGTCAACTTGACTAACGTGTCCAGCCACACACTATCCTGTATACAGTATCACTGCATTGAGCGTAGAAGTTATCTGGCTCATGCTGTCAAATCCTTGCAAAAAATGATGTAGAGTGCTGAGCACACCAGTGACAGGGTGATGCTCTGAAAAGCATGCTGGTTCTACATTTTAGACAGCAATCCTCTTCCCCTGCCACAAAGGGCTCCTAAGGGTTCACAGGACTCTCAGATTTTTCAGTACACGGATTTGGAGGAAAAGTAACTCTTGTCATCATCACGTGTGGCATCATCGCAGTGAACCACTTTCAGAGCCCCCAGGATACTGGTACCCCTCTTTAGAAAAATGCCACAGAAAAACCTCTAGTTGGTGGTTTCTGAAAAGGATGCATCTTTTCACATCTAACAGGAAAACGACTGAATCACAGCATGACATGGGGTTGGAAAGGACCTCTGGAGGTCATCTAGTCCAACCCCCTGACAAAGCAGGTCCACACAGAGCAGGTTGCACAGGAATGTGTCCAGGGGGGTTTGGAACATCTCCAGAGAAGGATACTCCACCACCTCTCGGGGCAGCCTCCTCCAGGGCTCTGCCACCCTCACAGGGAAGAAGTTCTCCTCATGTTTAGGTGGAACTTATATTCAACTTTGTGCCTGTTCCCTCTTGTCCTGGCCCTGGGCACCACTGAAAAAAGACTGGCCCCATCCTCCTGACACCCACCCTTGAAGTATTTATAGGTGTTGATCAGATCCTCCCTCTGTCTTCTCTTCTCCAGACTAAAAAGACCCAAGTCCCTCAGCCTTTCCTCATCAGAGAGATGCTCCAGGCCCCTCATCATCTTTGTAGCCCTCTGCTGTACCCTCTCCAGCAGTTCCCTGGCCTTCTGGAACTGGGGAGCCCAGAACTGGACCCAGTGCTCCAGACGGGGCCTCCCCAGGGCAGAACAGAGGGGCAGGATGACCTCCCTCCACCTGCTGCTCACACTCTTCCTGATGCCCCCCAGGATGCCATTGGCCTTCTTGGCCACAAGGGCACATTGCTGGCTCATGGGCATCCTGTTGTCCATGAGGACTCCCAGGTCTTTCTCCTCAGAGCTGCTCTCCAGCAGGTCAGCCCCCGATCTGTCCTGGTGCAGGGGGTTGTTCCTCCCCAGGAGCAGCACCCTACACTTCCCCTTGTTCAATTTCATCAGGTTCCTCTCTGCCCAACTCTCCAGCCTGTCCAGGTCTTGCTGCATGGCAGCACAAGAATACAAAAAAAATATCCCAGACACCCCAGAATCAAAACTTACTGTTGCAGAAGACCAAAACAAAACACCAACTTACCCACTGATGCGTTTGTACACTGCTGTTCTGATGGGTTCTGCAGCCAGGAACTCCTCCGAACGGCTGGATAACAGCGTTAACGCCTGTGAGATTGTTGGACTGGCAGCCCATGGGTCACATTCCTCCTCATCGGTCTCTGACAGTGGAATGATATGCAGTTCTCCTTTGTAAAAGAACACCTGGCAGGCAGTAACATCTCATCAGACAGGATAAGAACAGTCACACACTGAGCAATGGAAAGTTTAATTTTATATATGAAAGCATTTGTTTACACACAGAGAATACTGAAGTACAAATAGAGAAACAATACAGGAAACAGCACAATTTCTTTTAAAAAGGAGATGAGGTAAATACAGATGCCAGAGACCACATTCCAACCAGTAAATAAAACCCCCTATTTTACCTGCAACAAGTTTGGTCAAATATATCTTCTTTCCTTAGTAACAGTAGTACCAAAAATTTCTCCTCAACTAGTGATTTACTTCAGCAGCTAGGTTATGCTGTCCGATTCTCCTGAAGGGAGGACAGGGACTAAAAAGCATTACTTCAGGTGCTACACATGACCTCTCTTGGTTCCTGATCCTAAGAAAAGAACTGAATGTAACATTATCAACTCCCTCAATCCATCCATTCTCTCAAATGGAAGGAAAAATATGGCACTGATAGTCCAGATACAGGCTTGCAACTAATTTTTGTGTTGTGTTCCAGCCCTTTTCTTTTAAGACTTATAGTAGTAAAAAAAAAAAATTCAGTAAGTCTTCGCTAATGAAAGAATAAGTTCGTTCCATTTAAATTCACTACAAAAAACTCAGTGACATAACTACTAGCAATCATTCACAGCAAGGTGATCTGCCTTGATGACTGGTGACACTGAGTGAAAGAGACTGCTCATTAATTCACCTATACCTCACCCAATCTGTCTCCTTGTAGAGGCAGCAATACTCCAGTCTTGAGGACTCCCCAGTCTGAGGGCAGCAAATGCTCCTGCCCAAGCACTCCAGAATATGGTAGAAAAAAAAAATCCAAGTGGCTATAGCAAAGTATATCCAAGTGGCTAAAGCTCAGGTGGATCCAAGAGTGCTCCTTGGGAGAGCAGTACTCCAGTATGTACACTGCCACGTACATTCCATAGTTCCCATGTTATCCAAACTTTCCTTGTACCCCAGAAACCTAGGAAATGGAAAGCTGGCCAAACTTACTGGTTTTACAGATACGAAAACAGCTTCATTTGCCTTCAAGTTTGACACCACGAGTAGAGAGTTTTAAAAAGTTTGGTCAGCTCTGAATCATAGAATCATAGAATTGTCCAGGTTGGAAGGGACCTACAAGATCATCTAGTCCAATCATCAACCTAACTGTGAAAAAAACCATCACTAAACCATGTCTCTAAGCACTATGGCAACCCGACTTTTCAATACCTCCAGGGATGGGGCCTCAACCTCTTCCCTAGGAAGCCCATTCCAAGGCTTCAGAACCCTTTCCGTGTCAACATTTTTCCCAATATCCAATCTGAGCCTCCCCTGGGGGCAATTTAAGGCCATTTCCTCTTGTCCTATCGCCTGGGACTTGGGAAAAGAGACTGACCCCCACCTCTCTACACCCTCCTTTCAGGGAGTTGGGGAGAGCGAGAAGGTCTCTCCTCAGTCTCCTTTTCTCCAGGCTGGACACCCCCAGCTCCCTCAGCCTCTCGAGACTTGTGCTCCAGACCCCTCACCAGCTACATTGCCCTCCTCTGGGCCCGCTCCAGCACCTCAAGGACCCAGAACTGGACTCAGCCCTCAAGGTGGGGCCTCACCAGTGCCCAGGACAGGGGCACCATCACCTCCCGAGTCCTCCTCCCCATGCTGTTCCTGACACAGGCCAGGATGCTGGTGGCCTTCTTGGCCACCTGGGCACACTGCTGGCTCATGTTCAGCCAACAACTCTTAAGGGAACAACTCGTAAAGAATGACTAGCTGAACAACACAGACTCAGCCTAGCAGGCAGGTCTGTAGTCTCCATATGAATGTTTTGCCGTTAGTATAAGAACATACCAGTCTAAGAACTTTCTCTTTATTCCTTCCATCCACAAACCAATTCTAGAAGAACCACTTAATATCCACAACAATTTCCAGATATCGCTACAGCAGTTTCTCAGGACACACTCACTCCACATAGCATTCTGCAAGCGCACACAGACCAGAATCGAGTATCAGAGGTTTCCAGGGGTTAGGTCTCTCTTTCAACATCCACAGCAAGCATAAAGAAGTGCATTAAAACCAGAATGAAAACAGACTGTGCTGAGAAAAAAAAACAACAAACCCATGCCCTTAATTAAAACAAGTCTTGGGCCCTGACCAGAAGATTCTTCCGTAGTAAGGGATTTTCAGAGGCAGCCAGACCACTTGGCTAGATAGAGGCTCAAGAGAAAACTCTCAACTGGTAAAGTAAAAGGCCACTGTGAGCCACTTGCCAATGGGTACACAAGTTTTACTCACCCTGTTGTCACTATTCTCAGGATTCAGCCACTTTGGGAGAAAATCAGCTGCTTCTATCAGGAGAAATTCCCCATCGTTGTCATCGACCCTGGCCAAAGGAAAATCGTGTTTCTTACCAGAGGAGGTCTTCCACAGCACAGCACGATAATGCAGACTTCTAAACACGTGTCTATGTATTATTTTTAATATTAAGACAGGACCTCCCTCCAGCCCCTGCCAGGGAAGGTGCTGCCTCCCCTTCGCTGCCGGCCCCAACCACCGCGCCCCCGTTACCTGGCCACCAGCCCCGGGAACTCCCTGGTGATC
>JAHREE010000277.1:404089-421141 GCA_033628505.1 Tringa tobata
TTCAAGTTTGTGCCCATTTCCTCTTGTCCTGTCCCTGGGCACCACTGAAAAAAGACTGGCCCCATCCTCCTGACACCCACCCTTTAAGTATTTATAGGTGTTGATCAGATCCCCCCTCAGCCTTCTCTTCTCCAGACCCAAGTCCCTCAGCCTCTCCTCTGAAGAGAGATGCTCCAGGCCCCTCATCATCTTTGTAGCCCTATGAATGCTATTCACTAGGTATTTATTGAATAAGTTTCCTTTCTAGGAATTTGATAAAGCTGCCACACAACAAGTAGAGCAAATGTTCAGACAAATTGATGAGCTTCTCTACGAGCAGAAAGAAAATGTGCATGTTGAGGCCCTGCGGGAAGAATGCCACCAGTGGACAGCCAACTTTCCTCATCTCAGGTATCTTCTGGATTCATGCTGGTACCATCACAGAGTTATAAAAGGATAGGGATGGAAAGAGTTGCTTTTAAAACAACCTTAGTAGCTGTAAGGCAATTCTGTAGCAGATAGAGATAAAAAGATTGCTCTGGTAGTTTGCCTGCCATTGTCATTAATAAACATTCCGCTATCTTGCATATCTTGCCAGAGGATTATTGTTATTTGCAGCTGACTTGGCTTTAACATGGCAAAATTCTCTTGGAAAAGGTGTATGGTAAAGCTAATAGTTTTAGCTAATAAATAAAATAGCTAATAAAATAGCTAATAATTCAAAAATCCTCCTCCCCTAGCTCAGCATTCCTAATGGCTGTCTGGAAACATTAATTTTAAATCTTCATTATGTGTACTGGAATAGTTTTGTCCGTATTCAAAAGTCCAACAATTAGCAGAGCCTAAAAAATCCAAGCAAAATCTTCTTCGTGTATTTACCTGACACGAAGCAATCTGTACTAGGGAAAACACCTGAAACAACATTAAACTAACATCAAGAAAACCATGTAGCTTCCCTATAGAGCGTTTAGGATTTGCTGCAGTGTGTTATTACACACTTCAATCATCTTACTTTCGGCATTTTCTGATGTATTGATCCTTTGCTTTTACCATGGCAGGGTTGTGGGGAAGCAGATAGTGATCCCCACGGATGAAGGGTATGGATGGTATTCCAGTTCACCTTCCGGCAGTTTAGGTTCCTCAGATGTAAGTTCACCACAAGAAAAAGATTCTAATGAGTAAGTACCAGCAGATAACCCAAACCACACCAGGGTGGGAAGGTCATTTCGTTCTCAAAAGGCTTCTTAAAACGTGAAGCCTGACTCCTTTCTGCTCGGCAGAGTTTTGAACGCAGCAGACATTCTTTTTATCTAAAAGCACACAGCACACTTTCCTTTTTAACTAAAAGAACTAACATTCAGACCAGCCAGGCTAGGCAGCTGTGCTTGTTGCTAACTGCAGTAAACCGGGCAGAAAATAGATATACCTTTGCTGATGCTGACTTCTTAAGAATATGTAGGTATTGTAGATGGTTTTATTGTTAATCCTCTGTTAAATTTGTATAGAACTTCAAAAATACAAAGCACTCCATTAGTACTATTTTATTATTTAATGTTTTAGATTGGTTTTAACTAGCTTTGATTTTTTTTTTCCTGAACCTTCAAGTTCCTTAGCAAGAATTTAAAGTATCTAAACCAAAAGAGTTTTTCCTCTAATGCATAATTTGTTGGCCTTCCTACTGCTTGGCCGTAACTACCGTGTTGTCTCTCCCTTCACCAAATGCTGCTACTTGAAGTGGAATAACAACTTATTTTCATTTCTGCTTTCTGCAAACTGTCACCCGTTCAGATTTAGTGTTTTTGGCAAGAAGGTACCTCTTTCTGTTACTCCTGTTCACAAAAAGGCTGACCCTTCCAAGTCTCCGGCCTTGTGTTCTCCAGAGAGCGAAGAAGGGGAAGATGGAGTAATTGTCTCGGAAGGCGTAATGGAGGAATATTTAGCGTTTGACCGCAGAGATGTGTAGGTATTGGATATTAAGAGAGCAACTAGGACCAGTGTCCTGGAATTCCTGTTAAGACACATAGATTTGGGTTTGATGTTAGATGATAAAGTATTTGCTGAATTTATTATTTTTTTTTAATATATCTTTCCTCCCCTATTTTTTTAATATATCTTTCCTTCCTTTAAAGCCTTTCCTTTAAAAGGCTTGAGGTTGCTAGGGCACTGGGAATTCTCCCAATCCATTTCCTAGAACAATTTATTTTGCTAAATTACGTTTCTGGGGTTTTGTTGTTGTTGTTTTTTTTAAACTTTTCATACTAGCTGGTTTTGTGCCTAGTTTAAATAGTTCATTCCATCATAACGGAGAGCCTGGCATAGTTAATAATGAAGACTATTGACACAGTGAATAAATGTTTAAATGCCACATATTTCTTATATTAAGTCAAATTTATCATTGTTTGTTATGCACTAGCAGTGTGCTGCTTTGGTTTCCTACTAGCAATTTGGGTGGAGCTGTACCTTTCCAGTGGTAATTTAAGAATTGGAGTGGATTTGATGCTTGCCAAGAAATAATTACCACTATTTTTATCTTAAGAAGAAAGGGTTGAGAGGATAGCATAAAGAGGATTCTTTTTGCCCCTTTACTTTATTCAGCCCAACAATATGAACATATGGCCTAGGTAAGGACTCCGGACAGTACTGTCAGTTGCTAACTAGTTAATTGGTTTTAATAAATAAAGCCACTTAGCTACGTGAACCATGAATTTCGAGTTGGCTTGCTTTGACCAGGCCAAAGAGATGTCGCTGCAGCAAACAATATTGCTGTCTCTGTAAAATAACAGTAGAAGTATTATAGCTTTTTCTAGTAGTATCTCTCTTCCCCCCTCTCCCCCCCCCCAGGTTTGTAGCTTTTGGACATTAAGTACTAACTCAGGGAGCAGATATGAAAGCCATAATAAATGTGCTTGCATCAGTATTATTTTCTCCCTTCTATAAAGTTTCTTTTGGCAGATGAACATAAACTTTTTTGAGCAGTTGTCTTCCAGGTTTCACACTTCAGAATATCTCTTCCCCTGTGGAAGAGTCTGCAGCAAAGGCCACTTGCTACTGTGAATTACAGTTTTTCTCCCCTCTCATTGATTATGTCTAATTATCTAAAACTGAATTAAGCCCTTGCCCTGAATACCTCCTGGCTGTTAGAGCAGCAGACTGAGAGCGGCATTAAACAGTCATGAGTAGTAACAATCTTCTCTTATGCCTTCAGAATTCTGTAGTGATGTTAGATATAGAGCCAAACAATGTGATGAATAAATATCACTGTAAATATTACTATTTATTTTTAAATGGAACTTTGATCTCCTTTGTAACTTATTATTCATGCAGTATCATTTATAGCCATTCTGTGTGAGGAAACCAAGGTGTGCAGCAATAAGGTGATTGCCTCAGTCATTTCTCATTTAGATCAGTGGTAGATTCTGGAAGAAATAAAAGTTCAAGCGCTCATTGTACAGAAGCTTGCTTCTTTCAGTATTAGACTGTTATTTGATGCTGCTATTTATTAAACTATCACCTCCCAGAAAACAATATTGTGTGCTAAATACAAAACTTCTCCTAAGTAATGTCTTCAAGCTATTCGGCCAGCTGCCCTGACCTATTTCAGTTTAAGAGAGAACAGAAATGCAGCCTTAGTGT
Organism: Tringa tobata; assembly: GCA_033628505.1. Taxonomy (NCBI): domain Eukaryota; kingdom Metazoa; phylum Chordata; class Aves; order Charadriiformes; family Scolopacidae; genus Tringa; species Tringa tobata. The sequence continues at coordinate 407,702 of JAHREE010000277.1, forward strand.
GTTATAATTCTGTTAAATAAATGCAACAAAATATAAGAGACAAAGAAAATGTGTTTATGGTCCAGGTAATGCTTACATTTTTACAGGGAGGAGGAGCTGCACGAGAGGAAAACAGGGCTGTCCTCTGGTAGACGGAAATTGGGGTTTCCTCCTATCTCTCCGTATTCCTGCATGAAGGATTCTGTGCTCACGTTTGTGTTTGATGATGTGTGGAGTGAAGTCCTAGGCTGCATGGAAGAATTAATCCGCAGGCACTGGGAAGGGTCAGCCTCTGGTAAGGATCACAGTTAAATGGAAAATTCAAAAGGGGATTTCAGTTACTTAATTCTGCCAGGATGCAATGGGAGAAGGGTGTATTTGGGAATAATATCTTCAGGGAAAAAAACCCACCACGTTATTTACTTGGTTAGCAGTGTGAGACACGCTTTCAAAAGATTTCCTAGAGCTTAGCATCTAAGAGCACTCTCCTTATAATATTTGGATTCATAGTACTGTCGAAGGTTAGCAATGCCAATAGTCTGTATTGACAGGGATTCTCTGTTGCTTTGCCTAGATGATGAGAAAAATATCATAACAGTAGAAACAATCAGAGCAGACGCCGAAAGCCCTTTGCAGTTTGATCCTCTGCCAGTGTTGTTACCTCGTGTGCCACAAACCAAAATGCCCTCAGTGACATCGAATCTGGTACGTATTTTTAGCCAGCTGGTTTGTGTTTCCCTCTACCAATCAATACAGCACTACCTAAGCAAACAGATCCCAGTACATCAGGGAGCTGTTTAGATACATAACTATTTTGGATTTTGTATGAATGTTGACTGTCCTTTCCAACACTTAGGGTCTGTTATTCCTCAGCTGCAAGTTTTAATTCCTGCTTTTCTCTTTAAAACTTACAAACTTTATATCCGTACCGCACAACCATGTGGTGACTGTTCATTAATGAGGTAGTTCTTTCTACGTTTTAATAATGTTTGAATTGTGAGATTGAGGATTGCATGTATGAGGTCCCATTCTCACTCATTTATCTATAGTTAACTCATCAGGCAATAGAGGACAAATCTCAGTGCAGTTGTATAAGAGTTGGGTTTTTTTCTCAGACACTAAATTTGACTATATAATCTGCTTTAGATGATCTGCTCCTAGAGTTGTGAGCACCAAAATGTTATCTGTTTATTCCATTTAATTCAACTCTTTCCTTCTTATTTCTTTTTATTTCTTTCTCCTTTATTTCTACCCCCTGCCCCTTCTTCATGTTCCTCACACTGTATGTGTAGTGCCCCAAAACCAGATGTGGCCGCAAAAGCAAAAAGAGGAGAAAAACACCTCAAGTATGTATGCTGGAGAGATTAAAGCTCTGGTTATTTTCTATTTGCTGTTGTCACGGTGGGTGGAATTTGATGGTTTTCCAGATCAGTCTGTATTCCAGAAAAGGAGTTTGCAGTTCTGCTCTTGACATAAAATGTCAACATACACTAAAAATTAGCTTCAGGTAAAGTTTGTGGTTATAGCCATTGGTGGAAGATCCTGTCATGCAGATGAGCTCAGCTGGAAAATACTAAGTATGAAACAGCACGGTAGGATACATTTTCTAAGCACTACCATTTGCAAGGAAAATGGAATGCTGAGATGCCTGTCTTAGAGGGGGGAAATAATATAATTGAGTATATGTCCATGTCATGGAAGAAATTGATTTATTTTCTCCAAAGTTATTTACAAGGATAAAAAATATAAATATGTGTGTATATCTCTGCCAAACAGTAATTTACTTATTTATTTTTTAAACTTTCAGGTAAATCTCTCTCAAGAGTCAAGTAGCGGCTCTCAGTGTAATCTAAATGGCTTGATGGTGATACACGGGATCCAGCTACAGCAAAGGAATCTGCCTGTAATGGAGAAAACACTGTAAGAACTGTAGATTGGCTGTTGTAAAGCAGAACACTCACAGTGAGAGGGATTCAACCCAAAACATTGTGAGATAATTTCCTACACTGGAGAAAGCAGTGCTCGATTCTTTTCCTGCTTGCTTGTTTATTTATGTATCCTCTGTGGAACAGTATGCCTCTAGTACAGCTTTTCTGTTTTCTTGCTGCTGGTTTATCACTTAGTGAACAGCTGGGGTGTTACTGTTGGCACTAACTGGTGTCCTGAAAAAAATATGAAGCTCAGAATGGGATAGAGAAACTGATTTGCTCACTTCTGAGAAAGTGGACTTGTGTCAGATCTGAACTATGGGTGTGAAAAACGGTGTTTACAGTGTGGGTTGTTTTTTTTTTAATCTGTTCTGTAACTTTTTTACTGGACTCTTAATCAGAAAGTTCATAGTTCAGTAAGAAAAATAAAGATAGGCTTCTTTTTTCTTTCCCATCCCCTATCCTTTTCTAATTTAGCTATAAATTACTCTATATAGTTAAGTAAGGGAAAAAAAAAAGAGACTAATGGTCACAGGGTAGTTATCAGTGATATTGATCATAGCGCTCTTGGTTTTGTGATTCTTTTGTTAGGGACCTGGATGACAAACGGCCAGGCTCCAGCTCCATTCTCTCTACCAGAGTGTGGCCAAATCGTGCTCTAGAGCTCAGTACATCATCCCTCTCACGTTCCACAAGGAGGCGAAACCCACCACCCCGTACCCTGCATCCCATCGACGTGAGCCACTCTCGTACTGGGACCCCAGGTTCTGTGGACGACGTCTTCAGGGGCAGTCGATTGTACGTTTCAAAATCAGTTTCTCGCTGCCAGTTGTCGTATTCAGAGAACCCAGCTTACACAAAGAGCATTCAGTTGAATAGAAAGAATAAGCATTATTTGATTAAAGGAATTAATTGCCCCTTAAAGCACAATCTCCCCTGAGGAGGCTGAGTTGCTGAAGCTGATGTTTATTGTGCCACAAGGCACATATTTAGGCAGTTCTGAATGTGAACTCTAGCTCTGAGCCTGTCCAGTACAAGCAAAGCAAATACCACCGTCTCTTTCTTGACATCAGCTTTCTTTTCCTGTAGCTTGTCATTTTCTACATAATGCCAGACAAACTGACAATGTTGTATGTTTACACAATGCCAAACATTTAAACTGTGTGTTTTTTTCTGTTCTTACTGGTGCGTTTCAGTCTCACTGCACAGGAGCAGCTGACCTCACCCTCCCCGCTGCCGCTGAGCCGAAATAACCTCCTACCGCCTATTGGTAGCACCAGAGTGGCAGAGCACGCCAGCACCGCGGGATCCCAGAGGCACACGGTAATGCACACAGCCATTTCTTTTTATTACTGAATAGTCTATGATCGTAATTGCTGCTGATCGAATTACCAAACCCAAGAGTTCCAGTTTATTTCACAGAATCATAGAATTGTCCAGGTTGGAAGGGACCTTTCAGATCATCTAGTCCAACCATCAACCTAACTCTGATAAAAACCATCACTAAACCATGTCTCTAAGCTCTGTGTCAACCCAGCTTTTCAATACCTCCAGGGATGGGGCCTCAACCCCTTCCCTGGGCAGCCCATTCCAAGGCTTCAGAACCATTTCCGTGTCAACATTTTTCCTACTCTCCAATCTGAACCTCCCCTGGGGCAACTTGAGGCCATTTCCTCTTGTCCCATCGCCTGGGACTTGGGAGAAGAGACCGACCCCCCCTGGCTACACCCTCCTTTCAGGGAGTTGGAGAGAACGAGAAGGTCTCCCCTCAGCCTCCTTTTCTCCAGGCTCAACACCCCCAGCTCCCTCAGCCTCTCCTCAGGAGACTTCTTCTCCAGACCCCTCACCAGCTCCATTGCCCTTCTCTGGACCCACTCCAGCCCCTCAATGTCTTTTTTGTGGGAATTGGGCCCAAAACTGGACCCAGCCCTCGAGGTGGGGCCTCACCAGTGCCCAGGACAGAGGCACCATCACCTCCTGAGTCCTCCTCCCCATGCTGTTCCTGACACAGGCCAGGATGCTGGTGGCCTTCTTGGCCACCTGGGCACACTGCTGGCTCATGTTCAGCCCACAGGCCACCAACCCCCCCAGGTCCTTTTCTGCCAGGCAGCTCCAGCCACTCTGCCCCAAGCCTGGAGCGCTGCAGGGGGTTGGTGGGACCCAAGGGCAGGACCCGGCACTTGGCCTTGGTGAACCTCATCCCATTGGCCTCGGCCCATCCATCCAGCCTCTCCAGATCCCTCTGCAAAGCCTTCCTACCCTCCAGCAGGTCGACACTCCCACCCAACTTGGTGTCCTCTGCAAACTGACTGAGGCTGCAGTATTTGTCATCTTGTGACAGCAACTGAAATATATGCCCAAAAAATGCCACAGGAGTTTTGACTAAAAGTATCACTCAGAGTTGAATGCCTCAATTCCAATTACTGATGGAATATTTTTCCTCCCCATAACTAGGTAAAGAATGATTGACTTGGAAAATTAGCTTTAATTCCTAGGCTAATTATTTTAAATGTAGTGCTGCAATAATAAAAGGTCACAACTGTGTTTTCTTCAATGCAGAAATCTCGAGGGAACTCAAGTCGAGCTCACAGTGTAACAACGCAAGAAGATGCCCACCAGCAGCTACAAGAGCGGCTTTTCTTACCTGATCATTCCTCCAAGCCTAACACAACCAGCACATTCTTGGTAAAGCATGGCAAATTATACCAAATCATCCTTAGTTACTGAATAGGGGTGCTTTGACAATTAACGTAGGTAAACGTTGCTTGAGAGCCAAACGGCACGAGTGATCAGCACCAGGGAGTTCCTCAAGTTTGCCACTTGATTAGATACTTGCAGGTCAACAGAAACATCATTGCTTGGCACTTCCAAAACAAGGGAGGGCAAGTCACTTGTTCACGGATAGATACCACACCACAGTCCTCACAAATGGCTCCAGACCACACGTATATGCAGTTGGTGGTACCACCACCACTTCTCTTGAAAAACATGAAATCGAGACGCTCATGGAAAAAGCTAAATTTCACCTTAGGTATTGCATGGAATCAGTTACCTGCTCTGGCGATCTAGCATCTTCTGTGAAGGCTTAAAACTGGATGCTTTGAAGTTTTGCTTAGGAAGTAATTCCTACAGCTATATTTGGAAACACAAGGGTGGGATAGTCTTCATTGCTTTCTTGCACAAGTTGGCTGTACTATTGGTGTCCAGTCTGTTTCACTACCAAATGCTCTTGGTTTAATTTACTGAAACACCTACTCTACTCATACACCTTGTCCTATATTAACAAGATATTTTTATCTAAGCTATAAAAGCTATTATTTCAGCAGTAGCTTTTAAATAGCTGCTGGTTTGATTTCTGTGTTTAATTTCAACATCCTTGACTTAGCACTTAGGAGTGTACAAACTTTTAAAAATCTATTTTGAAACAGAACAATTTCCAGAAGTGGTGAGAATGCCTTTAACTGGTCCAGGGATCATTCTAAGTTACACAAGTGTGGTTTCCACTCCTAAAGTTGATCTAACCCTTCTTAAACTTTTAAAAGCTCCAGTTAGGCCTTTACAACATCTTACGAATTAGGAAGTATGTATAAGTAATTTGTAGTTCTGTTATAATCTTGATGTTTAAAATTTTTCATGCAAACATAACTAACTTGAACTGTCTTTTCAGCCAGATCCCCAGCACCGCCGTTCTTACACTGTTATTGATTACAGTAATCGCTCTCGGCCAAGCAGAGGATCAACAGGTTCAGGTATGCTTTTCAGTCGCAGCATTTACTAAGCTGAAGCCAAGAGGTAAGCTTTTGGGACAGGGATGTTATTTCCTACATAGATAATTACACTGAGGAAGTTTTTCAAAGTTCTATTTAATGTTTTAAATTTTCCGTTATACACGTTTTATATGTGCATATAGAGTGTGTTTGGCTGTGTGGTTGTTTTTTTATTTTATTACCACCTGGTATGTTAAATCATTTAAGGAAGCTTAATGTAATCAGCCCCAGTACCTCTCACATCCAAGTTAAGAGCAGGACTTGCCAATTTAAACAGAACTAGCAACAGCTATTTTCTGTCCAAGGATGTTTTTTTTCTTCTGCTCAACTGTACAACTGAAAGAAATTACATTATGTCCAAAAGAAACTTATTTGCACTCTATGTGGAAGAGATTGTACTAGATAACTCCAAGTATATTTTGAAGGCAGTAACTCTACCGGTACAATTCACATGCATACTCTGAAATCAGGGTATGCTCCTACTCTTTATTTTTATCACCGGGATGAACTTTAGGGAGTTACTTGACATAATCTAAAATGAATCTCATCTAAAATGACTGATTTTTAATTGGTCAAAGTATAAAGGCAGCAGGAAAGCATCTGTGTTGTGAATGTAAAGTACACTTTTCCCTCCGGTTTCCCTTCCTTCACTGCAAAGTCATCTCCTTAAATTGTTTAGGGTTAATACACTTTGAAACTAGTCTTCATATGCGCTTTAGAACAGCTACAGCCAGGGTTGTGGTTCTTTTTTAATAGTAGGAAGCTACAAGTCTAAGGTGCATGTGTGTACACAAGTGTTATGACAGACCAGTAAGCTTTACTTATTTCAACTTTACCTTGAGAGGTTTAGTTTTTCACTTCACGGCACACACAAGGGCTAGTCTAGTCAGTTGAAAGGGAGTTCATTCAGGGATAATGGTAGTTAACTTTTGTGCCCTGGAAGAGCTTTTCTGAATGCTGTCTTTATAACTCCCACCTGAGTTCACCTGGAGCACTCCCTATTAACTTGTATTGATCCTAAGTGTCAGCTCCAGCTGGAGGGGGTGGCACAGAGCAGGGCATTAGATGCACTCTCTGAAAGCGAGGTCTGTCAAGACAAGTCACAGTGGATCCCTTTCATCACAGTGTTTTGGGATTCTTTATGGAGTTGCCAGAATTTCACACATAATGTACTAACATGACTGGACTGAAGATGTAAAAGTTAATGGAAGCTGCCACGGTTAAGGTAGCATGTATGTGGGTGATTATTAGAGGACAGCAGGGGTCATTTAGCTTGTTTAATAGATGAATGGCCTACTACCACTAACACAAGTGATACAACAGGCAATTTAAGTTTAACTTAAAGGCACTAAACTGAAGTAACTTGTTTTTAAACAAGAAGGGAGTGGTTCCTACCAAAATTAAAATAAGTATCTGCTCCCTGTCCCCAAAAAACCCAACCCAGTATCTTTAAATGCAAGATGTGTTTTACAACAGCTGTATTAGCAAAAAAACTTCTGCTAATTCTATCAGCAGCAGAAGTCTGCAGATTTGAATACTTCATGAGATAACAAGAAATACAGTGGTTCCCTGCAATGCAGCAACTATGAAAGCACAAACTTTGCCCCTTCTGGAAGGCCAGTTGCTCATCTGAAACTTAGCTGCAGTTGATAGACATGTACTAGAGTAAAAAGAAAAAAAAAAAAAAACCAACAAAAAAGGCATTTTAATTTTAAGCTAAAGGAGATGTATTTGGCTCTTAGTTTTACTGCCTTCCAGAACCCTTAAAGTTGTACATGATCTCTTGTTCATTAGGTCTTCAGCTGCACGGTTCTGTGAAAGCTCACAGCCGAAGTGGATCAGGCACAAAAGGCAAACAGGGGTTCTGAGGTGCCATGAAGAAGTACCCACCCACCTCCAGAGAGCCATGAACCACCTCTCATTCTCAGCGTCGTCAATGTTGTTTACAGAGAGTTTTCAAACACCCTTCCTTACGAATAATTATTTTTATATAAATCTAAAGAAGCAGCTGCCAAAGATTAGAAGGGGTATACTTAAACATTCCATTTTCTACCAGTAGAAAAAAGTTATACTCCAGTGGGAGGGTGAATATACTCCAGTGGACAGTAAAGCCTAGCTCCTAGAAAATCTAGCAAGTGCTGGCAGTCATTGCTGTTTCCCCATCACTGGCTTGTGACTGCTTCATGTTGTTACAGGCAAGTACTGCAGAACCTGCTGATTTTTCCATTAGCTCTACAAAAGAGTAGCAGTTTAATTTTTTAAAGCTATATTTATATGTTTAAAGCAATACTATACTATCAAGAGCAAGCACTCGATACTGCTCAGCTTAGGCAAGTTATGAATCCTGTAGTAATTGCAGCGTATATTAATACAGTTGTGTAAAAATAAGGCAGCAAACTAGATGAACAGAACTAACACCACTGACTCGTCCTGTGTTATACACTTATACCTCTTCCTCGAGTGACTGAAAAAGGTCCAAGAGGCAAAAAAGGAGTCTCTTCCTACAAGTAGTTCCAGACAGCATTCAAGGAATGTACATTGTCTTCCTGGTGAGAGATGTTATGGTGATTTCACGGAATAGGTCAGTCTCCCTTCCTAAAAATACCTACTTTTAGTAGATGTGTTCTGCACCGTGTGACAGACCTACTGGAGGTATTTGCTGCGGTTGCCCTTGTGGCTCCAAATAAGATAAAAGGCATGAAACACAAGCTTCTCAAAACAAATGATTAGTTGAAGGTCTTACTCCCGAGCAGTAAGTGCTGGATTACAAGGAAGTATAAAGACAACATGAGGATAAGCACATACTGTATTTTAGCAAAGTTAGGGCACTGCACAAAAATAGTTGTTCCTTTATAATCCAGTTAAAGAGCACTTTTTTCAGAATTTCCTTATTAATATTTCCCAAATTACAATTCATAATGGAAAAAACTTGTCAATATTCTTTATGAAGTATCTCCCTTATTGCCCCCACTCTTGAGTTATGCAATCTATCAAATGTTAGTGGTACCTACAAAACAGCTAATAATTTTTAATCCATATTGAAGTTCTTGAGTCCAGTTGATCCACGCATGCTCTAATCAAAAAGAAGGAAAAGAAAGCAAAGCAGAACTGTGCAAATGTAACTGGGTTAACTTTCCTTTGCATCTCTGGAGGGGGAAAAAAGAGTTCTTGGCTCAGTCTAAACCTCTAAAATTTGCACAGAGATAAACTGATTCTAAAGAGAGGCCTCTATTCGCTAAATTCTTTCAAAAGTCCAGCTTCTCTTAAGAGCTAAGACTACTGGAACATTGCACAGTGTGTCATTCAGTTATCTCAAGCTGACTGGAGATAAGCATCCCGTGCCATTCCTCAGGGACCAAGCTATTTTTCTAAAGCTCTAATGCAGAAGAGTTACAAAAATACACAAATGAACTCGAACAGACTTCTAGTAGATGTAATGCAGTATTTTATAGCCCAGAGGAGTCAATGTGTTAAAAAAGTGAAAGCAGTCTCACCACTGGGTAATTTTTGGCTTCTGTAGAGATCGTTGACACGAGAGACTTCTCCTGGGCTGTTAGAGATCTATTTTTTGTAGTAAAAGTAACGTTCAGGTCACGTGTTATGCAACATAACGATATGCTGTACTCTCCGAGTCAGGATAACTTTTGAAAGCAGGCAAGTAAAAGGGAACAGAGTTATCATCTACCTCTGGCTTCCCCCCAGGAAGCTTTATTAAATTATCAGGTCCTGAATGACATCAGTGATGCAATAAGGACCTTTAACTCAAAAAGTGTCACCTTGTGGCTCGTAAGCCTTTGAAAAGCGATCCACAAAATAAAGCCAGCCTCATTCCTTTGAGCTAGAGTAAGTTGAAAACTAGTTACCCTTTGAAATTCATACCCCACATACTACAGCAAGTTGTTTAAAGACAGCTGAAGCAAAAGCCTTCAAAGTATTTGTGCATCTTACAGGAGTAACTCACTTTGGCAATAACAGACCTGTTGACATGCAGTGAAGTAGCTGATCGTTCCCATCCTACAGCAGACTTGACAGGGACACTATGGAAATAACAGGCCATACATTTCTAAGCTTTGGAACTCCTCGTTATGGGACATCATGAACCCCAGGAATACACAGAACTGACCCTGTTCCGTGGCTGTTTCAGTTTAGTACCTCACCTCAGCACGTTAGAGAATTTCCACATGGTCAGTTATCTGCTCATTTTCTCCCTAAGGCATCTGCCAGGGGCAATCCAAGACCAAACGCCAGGTGGTCCTTTCACCCAACACAGCATCACCAGCACCAATGCCTCAGTTACCAGCAGAGCCATATTTTCAGCTGTTATTGGAGCCTGTAGTATTTACTTGACTGAAATCAGTCAGAGGAGTCAACACGATCAGGTTGTTTTGAACAGCTACTTAGGAAGTGCAGAGAGACCTGGGGAAGCAACATAGCACAGAATTCTGCAAAAAAACTTCTCATTTATTAAATCTGCAATTTTCCAAAGTATCTTTATAAAACCACTGGGATATCTGAAAAACACTTGTCGAGCTGAAGTGCAAAGACCTTCAAAAACAGCAGAAGGTTTGCTATATAAAAGAAATGTGTGACTAGCAAAAAGATACAGTTTCCAACTCAGAAGCTGCAGGAGCCAGCACTGAAGCTTCTCAAAGGTGTGGGATGATGTTGTTTTACCCGTCAGCTGTACTGACACCCATTAGCTGTTTGGAGGGAAGGTGCTTTAACACAAGTTTAATAAATACCCTGGCATCCCAAACATGACACCGCTTCCTTACTGTAACAAAACTTTTAGTCGAGAATCTGTTTGATCTTAACTGAAAAGCAGCCAAAGGATTTTGAAGAGTAGCACCAGAATGCTTTGTCTTTCTTGTTCATGATGTGTCATACCCCCCTGTCACAGCAAGTTGATGCACACACACTCCGAAACAGCAGTCCAGAAAAACTCTGAAGTTCTCCCAAATCCACGTGTTCCCCGAGAAAATGATACCTGACATTTCAGCCTACAAAGTTCTTTATTTCTTTCCTTTCTTGGCCGCGGTCTTCTTGCTTCCTTTTTTAGCATTATTCCCGTATTTTGCTTCCAGTTGGGCCAAAAAGTCATCCATTTCTTTTTTTCGATCTTTATTTCTGCTCTGGGGAAAAAAAACCAACACCACAACCTCAGAACTTTTACTACTTCCCAATACAGATTATTCTATTGAAATTAGAAAGATACATAAAATCTTGGAATATATTAAGCAGGGAATGCGAGATACTTGATGTTCTACTGTCAAGCAAAACCTACTTGTATACTCCGAGCTCTATAGCTAACTTGCAGAAGTATCCAGACAGAGGTAAAGAGTGAGTATAAAAAAAACAATAATTACATAAAGCTAGAAAAAAGCTAAGCAACTTTTAGTTTAGACCCAAAACTCTAATACAGTTTGAGGTATGAACATTGCCCACTGGACACCAAGAAAGAGGAAACAGAAAACATTCCAAAAACCAGAACATAAACAGTATGTTTCTTCCTTCTATCCCCAAGATAAAAAAAAAAAACAAACAAAATAGTAACACCCATCAACTTCTCCATCCTCATGGAATCCCTCAGAAAGAACCAACCATTAACACTGCCTAAAACTAGAAACATTTTCATTGTGTATGCAGTAAGGGTATTAGAATAACTTTGTTAATTTTTAAAAAGATGCAGATAATAAAACCCGTACCATACTCTGACTAATTAAAGCGCATAGGTAATTAACATGAATGTCAGGTTTTAACCTCAGGATCTCTGAAGAGTTGCAAGGATCCAAAATACAAAGATGCTCAGGGAAAACACAATTATAAGCCAGTAACATAATTATCTTCAACAGATGCAAAAAGCCTTACTTGAATCAGCGCTTTCAAGTCATCTTCTCCACCAAGGCCCAGTTCGTCTTTAGCCTTTTCTGCCTCTTTAGCTTCTTTTTCTGCCTAAAATAACAAACTAGTTTGTTAAAAAGTATTTTGCACGTTATTTGACAAAGTTGTATAGTAGTTACCAAACATTTTGTTTGGTTGGTTTTTTGCATCCATGTTGTTTGACAATGCTGAATGGGATGTCTGACCCTGTTCCCCCCACCCATACTTTTTTTGTCCTAGCAGCTATTACATTCTTTTTAACTTAGAGAAAGGTTACGGTGACGTGCACGTAAGGTATTCTATAAAGTGTCTAAAAAAAGCCAGGTTGGAGAACCCAGCTTCCATTTAGTCCAGGATGTTGTTTCACACTTGCCAAAAGGCAAGCACGATGTATTCCCACCCCATGAACACTTCTTCACTCCAGTAATTCATTATCCATTGTAAATCAACACACGGACATGCTTAACTGTACTCAGCCATTGTATATAATAACGAAATAAAATAAAGAAGTAATAGGTGACAGCAAATTGCAACTCCAAAGCCTTTCACAACAATTTCATGGGGTGGGGGTGGAGAACACAGGTGACTAAATATGAAAGTCAAGATCTGTAACCCAGCAATCCTGTGGCAAATGTTTGTTTTCAGAACAGTTTCATTTATTTCTACCAAGGGACATTAAAAGCTTATTATAAATAATGTTTCCCTTTGGTCTCTAATTGATTGCTGTAACTTACCCGCCTTTTTCTTGCCATCATTTTCTGCTTGGACTCTTTTACAAAACTTTTGTAGGATGGCACTTCTCCAGAGTCAATGGCTTTTTCTATGATTTTCCGGATTCTTGGCTCATCTGTGTAGTCCGCACACAACACGGACTCCATTATTCTGTCCATGTCACCCTCAAAATCCATGTACGCCGCTTTAATATCAGCTAGCTCTTCTTCTGAATCTTTGTAGCTCTTTTCGAAGTCTTTGATGTCTTTTATGGTGATCTGAAGCAGAGAGATGTAAGTCCTTCAGTTACAGGATGTATTCACCAGGAATTAAGAGACAGCATAAGAAAACCCCGTGTTTTACACGAAGCCTGTGAGGGAAACACAGCTACAACTCTGAAGCGATGGGGTTCCCCATCCCGGGGGGCTTGCCCTCCCGCAGAGGTGAGCCCTGCAGGGCCCCGCACCCGCTGCCCAGACCCCGGCCCAGCTCTCACCTTCTTGAAGAGCAGCCGCCAGTACTCCTGCCAGTCCCGCTCGCCCCGCAGCGCCTCGCCCTCCTCGTCCACCGTGCCCTGCTCATCGTACACAGCGCGCTGCTCCGCGTCGCTCAGGACCGCGTACGCCTTGCCCAGGATCTGCAGGGACATGGGGGACAGTCAGCCCAGTCAGTCTGTCCTTCCAGCCCAGCCAAATCAGTCAGTCCCTCCAGCCCAGCCAGTCCATCCATCCATCCAAGTCAGTCCAGCCCGTCCATCCGTCCAGCCCAGTCAGTCCCTCCAACCCAGCCCATCCATCCATCCATCCAGCCCGTCCATCCGAGTCAGTTAGTCAGTCAGCCTGTCCGTCTGTCCAGCCCAGTCATTCAGTCCCTTCAGCCCAGCCTGTCCATCCATCCAGCCTAGTCAGTTAGTCAGTCCAGCCTGTCCATCTGTCCAGCCCAGCCCTATCAGTCCCTCCAGCCCAGCCCGCCTGTCCGTCTGTCCAGCCTTATCAATCAGTCCTGCCAGCCCGTCTGTCCGTCCAGCCCTGTCAGTCCCTCCAGCCCAGCCCAGTCAGTCAGTGCCCCCAGCCCAGTCAGTCACTCTCTCAAGCCCAGTCAGTCAGTCCAATCCAGCCCGTCCGTCTGTCCGTCCAGTCCTGTCGCTCCCTCCAGCCCAGCCAGCCAGCCCAGTC
>JAHREE010000277.1:430198-448451 GCA_033628505.1 Tringa tobata
ATCTCTGGGGACACATTCTGACAGTCGAGGTTTCCTGCCATCCTTTTCGGCAATAAGAACACGTAATGGCTTTGCCTTCCTTGCTGCATTGGCCTAGATCAAGTGTAACGAAGCACCCCTCTGAATAACACCTCCCCCCCAACCTTGACTCAGTTTACAATCTAAGGTGAACAAGGATATTTTAAGAACGATAGAGTCACTCTCCATCAAGCTTTTGTTTCAAAAAGTCATGGGTAGATCGTAGATAAAAGCAGTAGGACAGAAGTGACATTTTCCCCACCCATGACCAACTTATGTCAGCAAGAATGCAGGTAACAATATTCCACATGTAGGAATAACAGCTCCTACCCCACACACATCCCACCCGCAACCCAAAATCCAGTCTGGCATTCATTACAGAAAAAAAAATAAACCTGAATATTTTCAGCCTTAGAAGTGTATTCTATGACAACAAATTTCCCAAGTCACTTTTCTTTCATGGGCAAGGTACAGAGAAAAACATTAATCACACCTTTTTATTTTCAGGTACTCCGTAAGAGTATACAGTAGGAAATGGAAATTCTTCTACCTTTTAAGAAAAGGCTGCCCCTCTCCAGCACTCCTGGTTTTTCCACATGCACAGTCTGACCAACTGAAGAGCCAGGTAATGGAGAAGTTAGCAGCAAATGCGAGAACTTTCCTGTGACAATTCTGGTATTACAAATACACCACCTCAGCTCAAGTGTCTGACCTTCAAACACCTGTGGTGTTTCCTCCAGAAATTAACAAAGATGTAACACATCGTTAAACTAGTTGAAATCCTATAGAAAACCATGGGCACAGCATGCTAAATCAATTAGGCTGAAGCTAGCATAAAAATTAATTGCAACACAGTTCTAAGTAGTACACTCTGCACGGCTCAATTCTCTCTTTTATCTACAAGACACATGCACACGTAATATTTTGATTCTCTAGTGTTAGAACAAGCACTTGAAGGATATGCATGGTTTAAAAAAACAAAAAGCCAAGACAAGTAGTAGAAAACGCATTTTATTTATATGGAAAAGGCTACATTTAGATTTGTAAAAGGTCTGTGATAGTGTTACGTTGCCTGCATGTCAAAACTCATTTGTGAACAGCAACAAAAGGGTTATGTATCTTTCTACATAGCAGTGCAATTAGTTCACATTGCAATAAAATTAAGTCAAGTATGCAACAGAATCAAAACCAAGTGTTTCTCCATAATCAACATACAAAGAATTACAGTGCAAAGATCATTTTAGGTTTTCAGATATCTGCAGTCAGTCTTCAGAATATCCTAACGGGTGGGATACTCCAATTATTTTTTATTACTAGCAGTTGTATCTTGTCAATACTGTGCACAAGCAAGTAAGTCTAAAATGAACTGACTTACGTGGTAAATAAAATATTTAGTCTATACAAGTAAAAAAAACCCAACAAATTATATAAGTGAACTAACAAAATGAAATTTGAACACACTTATGAAACAGACAACATACTTTAAGGACACACATACAGTATTCATCACATAAAACCAGCTACTTTTTCCAGCAAAAATAATTTGGTTGCTTTACAACTGCGTTATGGATCTCGTAGTCTGGAGATATAGATGTCCAACTCTTAAAAACCATAATAAATGTCTTCTGCAAAGCATACAAAGAGGATAAATATTTGTATCACAGTCTAAGTTTATTTTTGGAAGTTTGTTCTCCCTTGCTCCAGAAACACACTTACATGGGTAGAAAAAAATTCAAGGGGCATCATGATACACTGAAATCGGTGTTCCACTTCCTTCTAATTTTGAAAAAACCCCTAGAATTTACAGTACACTGTGGTATAGGAAAAAGTCTTCTTAAGTCTACATTGCATATTTCTGAGTCCATTCTCTTGCATATCTGTTGTATCTGTACATGCAGAAAGAAGGCACAACAGTGAAGAGCTGTTAGTGATACATTGACAATGAGGCCACATACTCAATACAGATGTCGTTGAGCTTTTCACCTCTTAATATTGATTCAAACAACATTAAAATAGTCTAAAAGCCAAGAAACCCACTGACTGCATGTTTAGCTCCTAAGGCCACCCGGGTAAAGCTATTTAGACTCAATACCAGCCTCAGAGGTTTGTATTAAAAGGCGTATCACTGGACATACTTAACTGGCTTTCACAACCATTTCCCTTATTTGTACCTTAACAGGAATTTGCTGTCAATTATTCCGAAATGCATACGCTATTAACAGTCTGACAAAGCTCATTCTAGTTGCATAAAATTCACTATAACTGGTTTTGGAAAGGGTGGGGCTAAAAGGCACAGTGATTTATTTTTTTTTAAATTATTCTCCATTCTACATTTCAGAACTTGAAAGGAAAACTTCCTGAAAAGCATTTTAAGTCTTTAGTCTTTTCTTTAGGATATGAAGCTGACTAGCACTCCCAAAGGTGAGTGTCCTTAGTCAGTAACTTTCCCTCCGGTCCTCACATTTATTACATTCCACTCTTCAGACTAGATTCACTTTCCCTGGGGTCCTCCAGAGAAAATGGTGACACATTTTTTAAATCCATTTCTTAAGATCAGTCTAGCAACTCCTGTACTAACTGGTTTTGTTCTTAAGAATATGCTACCAGACAAGTCTTTGCATTTTTACTTATAGGAAAATACTCATAGATAAATGCTCAGGGGTAACCAGCTGTATCTTTCATTTCCTAAATCCAAACTGAGATTTTAAGCAGTGATCCTGATAAGAGGATAAAGCTATTGTCAAGACTACACATTCTCTCACTCTCACCAGCAATGATTAAATTTCAAGTTTTGGAGATAAGAGAAATAGCCCTTGTTCACTGCCTTCAAAAGCAGGAGGCACGATCACCAAAATCACTATTAAGTGGATGGACAAAAGCTGAGACACAAAAGGGCAGAAGCTGAAGCACAATATCCTCAATTTGAACACAATCTGCTTTGCAGCACAAGCCCCAGAGTTCAAGCACCTCACGAGTGGGCTACACAATTTGATTGTGTCAGACATCCAACTGTCAAAAAAAGGCCATTTTAGTAATTCTTACTTTAGGGGGAGAAATACTAGACCACAGGCTTCCATGTAACTTCTACATCACTAAATCCAGGTTGCTCTGCAGTATAAATAGAAGACCCCAACATAGATGTTTCCATCAGTATAGTACTTTTAGAGTTAAAACTCCTCAAATCAAAATCAGGTTTGGTCCAGCAGCATGCAAAGCTTCACTTACATGCTGTCCATGTTACCTACTCAAGATCAGAAATTCCCTGCAAAGTCTACAGCAGTTCCAAAAACTGAGAGGTTCTTTTTCTCTTTAAGACACTGCAAATTGCAGTAAATGTGACAGTGGTTCTTTGCACTAAATGGAGCTGAATATTAGTCTATTCTACAGTTATAAAATTGTGTCAAAACACAATTTGTTGCTCATACCTAACATCTTACTAGAGGCATAAATTTTACAACCAAAGTATCACGGTAACAACAAATAATTCATATTTGGGAAATGATTTTTCATGCAACGAATATTAACGCACAACACAGAAGTGTGAAGGTTTTCTGCAACTAAGTGTAAAAAAAAGTATCCAACAGCTGTATATGCCTATAGCTTCCTGCTTGCCATTCCACTGATCAGTATTTTTCCAGATTTAAAACTCTCATCCTCTAGAAATCTATGAAAAGGTATCTTTAAGAGTTAAGATAGAAAGTACATAGCAGGTAACACACAAATACGTGTATTTCATACTTACTTTTCCTTGTCTGACTTGTAGATCTGTGCAATGTCCGGTACTAATGGATCGTCTGGATTAGGATCGCAAAGTAAGGAGCATATGGACAATAAAACTAAATAAAAAAGACAGTAGATTAAGCAAGTTAGGTTAGTTTATTTCTATAATCTTTTAATATATTCCAGTATAGTGAAGAAGGGTGGTAGAAGGTAGATTGGAAAGAGAATGCATATTAGTATTAAGCTTTCACATAGTAATTCTGCTTAGAAATGTTTATACAGCACTGTTTTTCTAGGTTGTAAGTTAACACCACCTGACACTAGCCTGGAGAACTTGCAGCCCATGGACCTGTACCTTTTGTAATGATCTCTCCCCTGTTTTAACCTATGAACATTAAACAAACTACAGAGTACATAGTTCGCTATAAATATTTGATCAAGCGAAGCCCTTCCATCTACAATTATTTAAGATAACATTTTTAATATTACTTTTTTCTTACATATTCTTCACTTCTGTGCTTAGACTTATTCTTTTCTTTATACAAATATTTTACTCAATCTGATAGAAGTCTGACTTCCACTTTGGGAAAATACCTCATCAGTATCATATGCAGGTATTCATTTATAATTCCATATCCAACAAGTTGGCCATGAGCCAGCAATGTGCCCTTGTGGCCAAGAAGGCCAATGGCATCCTGGGGGGGCATTAGAAAGAGCATGGCCAACAGGTCAAGGGAGGTCATCCTGCCCCTCTGCTCTGCCCTGGTGAGGCCCCATCTAGAGCACTGGGTCCAGTTCTAGGGTCCCCAGTTCAAGAAGGACAGGGAACTACTGACATCAACCAGTGGAGGGCTATGAAGGTGATCAAGGGAATGAAGCACTTCTCTTATGAGGAACAGCTGAGAGACCTGGGTCTGTTTAACCTGGAGAAGAGAAGACTGAGAGTGGATCTCATAAATGGTTATAAATACCTAAAGGGCAGGTGTCAAGAGGATGGGGTCAGGCTCTTCTCAGTGGCCGGACAAGGGGCAACAGGCACAAGCTAGAACACAGGAAATTCCATCTCAACATGAGGAAAAACTTCTTTACTTTGAGGGTGACCGAGCACTGGAACAGGCTGCCCAGAGAGGTTGTGGAGTCTCCTCCTCTAGAGATATTTAAACCCCCCCTCTGGACACGTTCCTGTGCAACCCACTCTGGGTGACCCTGCTTTGGCAGGGGGTTGAACTAGATGATCTCTGAAGGCCCCTTCCAATCCCTTCCCTACCATTCTGTGATTGATTTCCTGGTATCTAACCAAGGATATTTGATTTTTCTAACATTTTCTATCTATACTTTTCAGGAAATTTATATTTTTATCCTCAGAACTAACATGAACACAAGAGGACAGTTAATAAATTCTAAACATGTAGTGAAAGGGAATTTCATGCTACAATGAGAATCTGCTGTAGAATAGAATTTTTTTCCTTGCTTTGTCTTGTTACAAAAGAACACAGACTAACATCTATTTTCAGCTGTAGCAAGTCTGACCACTTGATACTGACATATTTCATTTTATTAAGTGCCAAATACACCAGTAATATTAGAAAAATCAGGTTAGAATACTTAGTCACACCAGAGTCGTAGGTTGTAATCCTTTGATTCAATAAAACAAGAACTATAAAGGGGAAACTTCCATGAGCCACTAAGCCAATTTCCAGTTTATGAAATATATAATCTGCAAGCACCTTAAAAGCACATGAAAACAGAACATCTAAGACCAGCACACTGCTCCTCTTTATAACTGAAGGAACACTGAAGACGTAAAGACACAGAAAAGTGCTAAAGATCTAAAAACTTAAAGAATTTTCAGTTGTAAATGCAAACTGTTAAGTATAAGTACCAACTCCCATTTGCTAAATACTTTCTAAATAACTAGAAACAAGATTTTTTTTTCTCAGCAATAAAATAATCAACCAATTTCTGTGGAAAGTTAATACTGACTACACACAGTAGTAACTCATATCTTCAACAAGTACATCAGATTCATTTTTAAACTTAGATTTTTAAACTTCAATTTTATTTTGCTTGTGAGATTACTGCACAGGGTTGTTATGCATGAGCAGAAGTTGCTTTTCCAAGGAGGTACAGCAATTGCGCTTGCATAGAGCAGTTTCCACTGGACAAAGACTAACATTTTTTCCTTGCATGTACACCAAAAGTAACAACACTACTCTAAAAAAGGACACATGGTTTAGAGAGCTTTCAAGCACACAAGCAAGATGTGATATTGTTTAACCTTTTGAGACACATGAGGACTTTACTAAAAGAGTGCCTAAGCATTCTGAAGATGGGTGAGAAAAACCAATGATAGCACCCACATTAAGCTGCTGATGTGACACAAAATGCTTACAACAGAAGAACTGCTTAACTGTAACCTCAATGTTCCAAAAATCTACAGTGTTCAACTTCAGAAAGTTTAAGTACGGGACTAGAACATTTTAAAAAAAGCTTTACCCAATTACTTTGAAAGCAGATACATTTTAAAATATTCATCTTAGAGAGGAATGCAAACCAGAAGAATTTATCTCATTTTAAAATAAAGTGTAGTTAAGACCTTAACCCACACAAGGATGCTCAGCTCAGGAAATCCAAAGAACCATCAATAAGCAATCAGGTAAGCCCACAAGCATCAGTATGAGATTTTCCATTTACATCCAAACTTATTTGATTTTGAATCTTTCTTCACCAGTTTCTCCTCAGTTCTGCATGCAGTCAGCTATAATACAGAAGCTGCATATCAGGCTAATTTGACATTCATTATTTTCCTCAATTTGCTTTAGAACTTCTCTTCACCATGCACATAATATTTAATGTAATGTGACACTCCAAATAAACTGTGCCAGATCTTGGATTGTACTATGAATTCCAATGGAATGGACCACTTCTGTAACATGCAGGATAAATGAGTTCCCACCGTTACCCTTAGTGCAGTAATCCACACAGCACCCCAGCAGTGTATGCAGTTTCATAAATCCATTAGCAAATCTGCGAGTTTACCTTTAGATACAGTCAGAGCTGGCGACCATTGAGATCTCAGGATATCAAGACAAATGCTCCCATTACTGTTTATGTTTGGATGGTATATTTTCGTTGTAAAAGCAATCTGGAATAAAATAAATAAATAAAAAGCAAGTAATATCAAAATCTGTTTATTACATTTGGAACCCTTAACATTGTCCCTGCAGTTCCAGTCATGCTACATCTGCTGACACAAGCTATTGTAGTGTCTTACCTGTTCATCCACTATAAACATGTGCCCTACTGCTAGCCTCTCTCCCTTTAACTTCCAAAATTAAGCCTCAAAAAAACTAAGACACAGAAAGAGAGCTTTGACCAAAAAATTGCATACGTTTTGAGAGAAGGACTTACCTTTGGTGGTTTGAAAGGATAGTCTGTTGGAAAGTGTACTGTGAGAAAAAATACGCCCCCTTGATATGCACTGTCAGGCTGGGGAGAAAAACAAAACAAACAAAACATATCAATATATCTCAGTTATTTTGGAGCTTCTCTTCTGAATGAAGAAAGCCTCCCAAAGCTATGAAAATCCTTTTTTTTCCCTAGTACACAGCCCATGCTGTGGGGCACAGTCCACTATGGGCTGTGTACTGGGAAGGCAGAGGGAACTGACCCCTCGCACTGGCCTGCAGAGCTACAGTAGAGCCAACCATGGCTAGTACTGCAGCAGCGCAAGACGGCTACTGAACGCTGCCCTTCTTGGGGAGAGAAAGGAAAGGAGCCGTGTTGGACTGGTGGAGCTACCAAAAACCACCAATCCATCAGCTCCACCGCACCAAAGGGAATACAAAACCCAGGAGGTCTTCCAAATCCTGTCTCCGTGCAACACCACAGGTGCTCCGATCCTCCTCCATCCTTAAGCTACAAATATACTTACCTTAAGAAGTGGTTTCTCTTTGCAGATGCAAAGAGTAGGATTTTCCAACATAATTCAGTTGATCATGGTGACATCAGGGAGTTTTAAAACACACAACATCTTTGTGACCTGCACAAATCTGTGAACATGCATTTTGTTAGAGAACATGTGCACAGGTTTACGTCCAGGTTGCACACAGTCAATAGATAGAAATAACTTTGTTGCAGTCATCCATTGAGGAAATCTTTCATTTCTATTAACTAGAAAAGTGAGGGGGAAAGTCTGAAGGCTGAATGATAGAAAGCAGTGCTGCCATTTCTGATTAAAGGAGGAAGAAAACCTCTCTCATGATATGGTAAGTTTAAAACAGCAACACAGGAACTCAATCCCAGCAAAGCTGCAGAAGATCAAGTTTTCGGGTTTTCTCACAGAAGCAAAGGCAGACTTTTTCAAATAAGAAGTTTATCTTGGAAGTGAGCAAAAATTACAGTTTTAGAGATGAATTTAAGAGGTAGAGTTACAAATGGTCCACTAAGACATGTCATCTTACACACTCAAAATGCAGACAGTGTTGCAATGTAAGGCAGTTTATATATAGTATTGCTAAGATGTCAGCATTAGGTAACATCAGGAGAGATTGCTGCTGTCCTTCCAATTAGGTTTGAAAGGGCTGCTTGCATGCATACTAAATGGATTCATCCAAGTTAAAATAAGCTGAAGATGAGACAAGTTCAGTGTCATACAGAAGGCAAAGTGAAGTCATAAAGCGAAGTGATGTTTTTTGAGTAAGATATGTAAAAGGAATTGATGATGCCTATAGGCAGGGAAAGAGGTTACCCTACTTCCACACATTGGAAGTGAAGTCTGAAGGTAAGCTTCAGTCCTATACTTCCCTCAGGTCATCAAGAAACATATAGGATATGCATCTCTATTTCCTTATGTTATCAGGTCAAAGGATTAACATGCTGACTGTGTTCTTTTCCTATTGGCAGATACGGCTGAGAAGGGCTGGCAAGATCATTCTTTAACTCAAGAAATCTGAAGATTCTTGAAACTAATGAAGCAAAGAAAAGAATATGGAAGGTGAATTGCAAGCTCAAAAAAAAAAAAAAAAGGACTTTGAATTGGGATTTATATACTAGTATCCTTTCCTCAGGTCTCAGAGTCATTCAGGAGACACATTATTGGTGGCAATCAGCACATGAGCTTTTGTTAACTTCTTCACTGGTTTGCCATTCACCTTTAAGCAGCGCAGAGAGGCAAGGGTCAGAATGACTTTGTATGTGAAGTAACACAGTTGCTGAAGAGAAGTAGCAAAAAAATTAGTATCTTACAGAAACACCTGCCACAATCATTTCAGTTGCCACTGGGCCATTGACAAGCTGAACAACAGACTCCAGCACACCATTGGAAAATTAATACCTGATCTTTTACTGCTTCAGAGCAGCTGTGCTGAAAATGCAGAAATAGCCTCAAAGCAGTCACAGTTCCACTTTTCTCCACCATGTGATGCTGCATCTTAATGGATTAAATATCAGAATTTCAGCTCACACAGTGGTTCAGCTCATTATCTGAACCAAAACCTCTTCTTTCCAAATTATAAAATACAGAACAAACCTATTAGGAATACAAACTCCTTACCACGACATTAATAAACACCTCTTCCCCCAGGTCATGTTGTTCTTCGCTCTTTATGCTGAAACACTTTTCAGTTTTCCTTTAAAGTTTTCTGTTCTTAAGCTTTATTGTCCTTATGTCATTTCCTTGACAAGAGTCATAAACAGGGTCTTTAGAGATCTCCCTCAACCCAAGGAAAGCAGGCGTTTCTCACACAGAAACCAAAAAAACCCACAATTACTGATCTACAGTTTGCAAAAGCCATCTGGTTTTGCCAAAACCACATGACAGTCAACTAACCTCTATCCAAAAGCCCCAAAATCACTCTGTGCACCATCCCTCTTGTTTACAGTTACTAACTATAACATTGTACTACACCTACTCTTCCTTTCAGACGGATCAATCCTTCAGAATTGAAACGATTATCTTTGAAAAGCAAGCTTTTCACTTTGCAGCCCACATCACCAATTCAAACGTTGCAGCTAACCAATTAAGCACCCTTAACCTCATGAAGAGGACAGATTTTTGAACACTTAAAGAAACTAATACCAGACTACTAAGAACAACAATACAACCCTAAATGTTTAATCTGTACACAGCACAGCTGAATTTGACTGTCACGTTTACAGAAAACCAAATGAATCCTTCCATAAAGGGAAATATGATCTACTTTAAGCGGCACGAATTATATACTTACAGGTCCCATAATTGTTGCTTGCCAATGAAACACTGAAAGTCAAAAAGGTACAGCAATTAGAGATTTTTCTGAGCTCTTTGTTAACCAAAAAAAAGGTCAACTGTGACAATGTACTAGAGAAGAGCTTACAGTCATCTCCAACAGGTCCAGCAGAACAGTGGGCAGGTGGGTCTCGCTGCAGATCACTTAGTTCCTGTAAGAAACACACAAATATTGTAAAGACATCCACATGGAAATAGGTACCACTCAGCAGCAGCAGCACTTGAAAAGTGAAAACAGATTTTATTGATTAGACCTGTGGTATTTTTAAAGAAATCACTTGAAATGCCCATTGATATTCAAAAGGTTTCTTTGCCAGATAGGTATGCAGCCAAAGACAACCTTGTGCTATAAATTAATATCTGAAACTATTTAAGAGTTACAGCCAAGTTCATAATAAGATGGATATACTGAAGTAGAGATAGAAAAAAAAATTAAGAAAATGATGAGTTTCTTGATTTCTCTGTAAACTCACTGGTTTGGACATTTATGTGCTAATCTGACTGCTCCTATAGCTTTTGATTTCACAAAAGTTTCTTCTATCAACCTAACCTATGTACAATATCCAAGTTAAACTAGCTCATAAAATGCTTGCAGTCTGTCTAGAGATTCTATATAAAGATAACACAAAGGTTCCTAAGTAAACTAGAAAATACAAGAAAAATATTACCTCTACACCTTACTTAACATACCATGATTTAAATCCCTGCATATTTTTCCCCCAAAATGACTACTAAAAAACCCCAAGGAAGTTGAAGTTTCAAGAGAAGCATTCAGAGAAGCTTTTGCACGTCAACTGATTTATTTCTTTTACAGAAGTCCACACAGTCCCAAATAATTTAAATTACTTAATTAAACAAAACCAGCCCTGCTTTTCATCTGCTTTATCATGACTATACCAAATGCAAAACAAGTCAGACATTAGTGGTGGTTCATTTTCCTTGTTTAATTTAATATACCACTTTTGATGTTTGTTATTAGTGCAGTAAAACTTCAGACACCTTTTTCCAATTCTAGACTGAGAAGAACTGTGCTGTGACATTTAACAGTTTTGTGTAAATACTTCAATTGAAATAAACTAAAAGACATGTGCTAAGCCACTGTTCCTAAGTCAGTCAACTACTTACTCAAACCATACACATTTAAGTAAAGAATAGGCATAAGCAGGTCTGCAAATATCTCCTTGAATTTAGCGTAAGGAGTAACAGTGAAAATGTTTCTACTCAAGGATCATCAGTCAAGACAACTACTTCTAAAATCAAAGTTTAAATTGGAACTAAATTTAACTCAAGTGTAGAATTTGTATATGTAGCATAATCAGACCTTATGTATAATCTGAAGGGTTAAAACTCTGCACCTCTGAACTGCTGTGATATATTTATCTATTTACAACATCCAGCAAACATCTCAACTCAGAGTTCTCTCTTTGAAGGACTCAATTCACCATACAGCTGGCACCTAAATTCAGGCACACTTCTTATAGGTCCACTCTTGGCCCTGAATTCAAAAACAGGCCCTGCAACCTAGCTTCAGCCAGGTAATAGAGTACTATTACTACCACTTGCTCTGAAGTCACTCCTCACAATCTTTGGAATTTAAAGTAAGAGACAGTTCTTTGGTATATACTGAAATATCTCACATTGCCAAGTAGCATTACTTGTGTGCCCTCAACTTCATTCTGTTAGTGAAATTGTATGCTGGTCCAGAAACAACACTGGGTTAGACTTTAACTAATAAAGGCAACAGCAAAACCCTTTAAAAGTGCAGTTCCCTTTTTAATCAGAGGATTCAAATTTCACTAAGGGAGTGATACAGAGAACCAGTAATCTATGCAAAGCCAAGTCCTTGCCAGTACACGAAGGGAATCAACAAGTCTCAGATTTCCAAGAGTCCTGAGGGTTGTAACAAGCATTACTAGGAGCAGCACAGTTACAGCCACTGCCTACTCTAATGTGCAACTCAAAATCTAACACAAGATTAAGTCTTGTACACCCACTAAAAAGGAGTCAGCTACACAAGACTGTTAGCCAAACCAGAGAACTCAAACCCTAGAAATCACACTTTTTAGAGCAGTCATGGCTGACTACTAAATTAAAGGTAATGACAGGAAAAATACATAGCTTAACTCTTCAGAATGCCTCCAAAACACATGCAAACATCCCTTTACAGATATACGAACTGCTAGGCAAGCATGTAATTTTGGAGTCACGAGTCTGTAGCAGTATGGTCATTTATTAGATGCTTTCCTCAAGCCCTTTACATACCCCAAATCCACACAGACTGGGTTTTGTTCACATGTACACATGCAGTTCAGAATTGGTAGGAACTGGGGAAGGCTCCTCAGGTATATACTTTCAATTTGCTCAGGCTAAAGATACTGACATTTGTCCACGATAAAACCCCCATGTTTTCAATCATACCTTGATGAGACCCAGAACTATCAACTCCTGCTATTAATATTTCCCTAATAACAATGAAGAAAAGGCTCTCATCAACCAACTTCACTACCTGAGAGCAATGATACATGTAGAGAGCTTCTGCAGCTAGGAAACAGAGCCAGACCAAACTTCAAAATCCCAATAGAGCAAATTCAAGTCCTATTTTCCAACCATAAGAAATAATGTATTGAAGCTAACGTGGTTTAAAAATGCAAATGGTAACTTGATCAAACTTTGTAAATTGAATTTGACAGTGTTAATGTTTTGAGTCTTTACATATAGAAGCTCAGATCAAGCTGTGATAAAAACCAAAGAACTATTCAGCTTTATACTGTTAATTATGCTGTTATAGCTTCATATTCAAAGTAAAATTATCTGGAGAAGTAAAAGATTTAGGCTTCAAGCTTTCCTACGTCTTTTGAAATGGTTCAAGGAGATAGTCAGAATGCCACCCATCAATGAGACTGACTTGCCCATGGCCGGAGCAGAACATTACAGAACAGTTGTGATGATTCTCTAGAGTAATTAGATGTACATGACTTTACATATTCAGAAAAAAATGATGTGTTGAATACAAGAATTCTCTACACGAAGCAGCAAAGATACTCTTCGCAAGAAGCCCAAAACTTTGCTGTGTCAGGAAATATTACAAAGGACAATGTGCAGAAACCTCACGGAGAAGTGCAAGAGAACTGCATGTAAAGCATTACACAGTCAACACAAATGATTTCCCTGTGATTTTAAGTTAATTAGTTCCAGCAGTTCTGTCCACTTTTTATGGATTATCCCTGTGTAGTCACAAGGTGCAGATCTGGTTACTTCAAGGCCTTGTCTACACTGATATTTTTAGCTGTTGGTATAGAAAATGCTGGTGCAAGACTGATGGATGTAGGCTAACAAACAGGATCTATAACTCAAAGCAGATTCAGTTTCAAAAGAGAAAGTCAATACTACAAATTAGCGTAAAGCAGTGTAATATCTTTTTAAAGAACACACAAAGCCAAAATTTTGTCTGCAAGCAATGTGAACAGAAGTACCAGTTATTTCAAACACTGATGAACGTCACAACATAAAAGCATCTATCAGGAGCTACACTATCCCAGCACAGCCAGGATCAACGTGTACAGAGAAAACAGCTAAGCTGAGGACAGCAGGAGGAATAAACCTTCTAATCCTCTCAAACATAGGAAATATTAGAGAGTGTAATAGAATACTGTTAATTCTATACCTCTAACTGGTTGCAATGAATGGGTGCTACAGCAAGCTATTTCTCCTGTTTCCAACTACAGAACAGCAGCACAGCACAAAAGCAAACAGGATCCATGACCAGGTGTAGCTAATAAAGGAATATTAGCATAATGCTACAAACACTAAATGACAATTACCCCAGATAGACACAGCAAAGCCTCCAAATTATCACCTTTCATTGCACCACACACACTGTAGAATAAATAGCTCTGTGGGGAGCATGAGGCAAAAATGTAAAAGTTGGGTTTAAAAGATGTAAAACACACACTACAGTAAGCTATGAATGCTGGAAATACTTCTGAACATGCAGTACTCAGTGTCAAAATATAACACAGGATGCATTTCATAAAAGTACGAAGTTGGTGAAGACTGGAAGGCCAGTCTAACAGTTACATGCTTCATTGTGGGTCAAGCTTCTCTGCTAAAAAGCTACCGGAACAAAATTGTGAAGGATAATTTGATAACAAGGAGATAAATATTCTCAGTATATCCACTCAATGGCTATGAGCATGAGCAGTAGCAGGAAGAAAAGCCCTAAAAGTCTCCTCTTTTCTTCAGTTAAAAAAAAATTCAGAAAAAAAGACTGCAGACTATCAGAAGACCAAAATAAACTGCAGGCAGCATCACTAAAAGCTATTTTAAATCTCTAAACAACACAATCGGACAAGCAGTGCTCTTTTCCACACCATTATTTAAAATATAGGTTTTTATATTTGCCAGTTGTTATTCATTCCTTGCACAAAGTGCACTGTAGACCACAGACTCACTTCCTACCAACTCCATATATACACTGCTGCTATTATAGAAATGTTTGGAACCATCTGTCAAAAAACGGCCAGTGATTATACTTAGTCTAGTTAAAGGATTCTCTGTTCTTCATAAATTTGGCAAATGTAAAGCAAACCTTACTGTAACATTTCTCAATATAAAGTTACGTCTTGGTAATAAAGTATGTATTCTATTTTATATGTTGTTTTAATGCAAAAAAAGTATTGCTGTGACATCACAGCTGGTATTTTGAAAGCAAATTAAAACATCTTATATTACAGATTCAAAAAGGAAGTTTCCTTGGTATGTTTGTTACCATCCAAACACATCATGTGACTCAACAATTTAAAGTGAAACCATAAACCACAAATATAAACAAAATTTTATTTACTTGAGTGACTTTACAGTAACAAAAGCGATTTTCAAAATAAATATTCAAGTCTGTATGTCCTGTTAGTCTACTCATATACTAAACAGATATGAAACAGACATACAGCTCATTGATATATCTAAATGTTTGTATGCTTCCATTCTTTCTGAGTGGTAGGAGAAGAACAATCAAGGACTATGTACCAACAAGATAAAAACCAACAGCTATTTTTAAATCGGTCTTCAAACCTGTCAAAAACTAGTTTGTCACTGGTTTCAAAAATCTCTTCTAAATCCATTTTTTATGCCTGTAACAAAAGTAAATACTGGTTTTGTACATATTTCTAAATAGCCTGAGCTATTAACAAGCATAACACGAACCCCTCGTTAACACTAGAGGAGCACCCAGAAGTAAAGGATTTATGATGAAAACAGTCTCCTGAATTGTAATACTGAACGGAGGTGACAGCATGCTTGCAATTAGATATGTAAACAAAGGATTCAGAATAGGAGTCTCAGAAAAACGGTTCTGCA
Source organism: Tringa tobata (assembly GCA_033628505.1). Taxonomy (NCBI): domain Eukaryota; kingdom Metazoa; phylum Chordata; class Aves; order Charadriiformes; family Scolopacidae; genus Tringa; species Tringa tobata. The sequence continues at coordinate 445,560 of JAHREE010000277.1, forward strand.
CAGGGCAGATGGGCAGAACTGACCTACACACTAATTTACACAACCTGACAGCCTGAATTATTTTCTGCTTTGCCCCAAAGCCACGGTGTCTCAATTTCCAGAGGTGGCAACAATAAAAGCTTCTTTGCAGAATACCCCTTCCCCATGAAATCCAACACTATTTGTTTAGTTTTCATAATGTGCAACAGTTGGAATTTACAGTGCCCACAAAAACATGGGTTATTCTTTTATCCGTGTGTCACAGACTACGGAGAAGCAACTCTGGCCCCAAGGATCATTTGTTCTACCTCTCACACAGAGCACAGCCTTAAGTTTTTGACAGCATAGAAACATACTGCCTCTCTTTCACGCTATGCCAGAGTAAAGCACTGACAAGGTAAACTAATACAGGCTCCTTAGCTTAAGATGAGTAAGAAATCCCCATCCTTCCAAGAACTCTGAGATTAATTTCTCATGGAGGTACACTGACAGCTGTGCTTGCACCACAGGACTCATGTCCTCGCTGCTCTTCTACACTCAGCTTGTTCGTTCGTTATCCGGTTACTTGTATTTAAAGAAAGCTCCCAAGCACAATACATCTTTCCATTATTAGTGTGTAGTCTTGAAATCTGCAGGCTGTCCTCCTTTGAGGAGTCCCTCGAGGCAGATTCATAAAAGATGGGATGAAACCACACAAATCACAACGGCAATACTATTTAGAAATTGGAGTCCCAACCAGTAAGAGGCAAAAAATGCTTACTAACATCTCTACGTATCTTGGCTTTGCTTCCTACATAAACAATCTCATCCTGAACACACATTTTATCAAAATTATTGTCAACAAACACTCAAACTTGCCATCAAAATCCCTTAGCTGTGTTAAAGTACAATTCCAAACCACCCAAGCTTAACTTGAGACAATATGTTTGGACTGACAAGCTCCCAAGTAACACCATTGTGTTTTCTGACAGCACTTCGTTCTCCAAAGAGTTGCTCTAGGCACTTTGTGAAACTGCAATCCTTACTGCATTTTCTCTACTCCAGATCCCTTCCTACCCTTGAGATACAACATAGCTACCAACCTTTATAGCCAGTCTGAAATCATACATTTCACCGCTTTCTGGAAACCTCCACGTATTACAGTGACATCAAGATACAAGCTGCTTTGTCTTTTCAAACTTTTCCACTTCATTTTAATTTTCCACTTAAAATAATCCTATTTTCCTTGCCACTTTTCTACTGCTGCAGTGGCAGACTCTTGGCCAAATCCCTCTAGTAGTATTTCTTTCTTACCCTGGAAAGGCAGCAGATAGTGATGAGGGTAGTTAACAAAACAAAGCAAGCCAGCAATAGTCATTTCTGCAAGTGATAGTAATTTCTGCAGCAAGCTAGAAACAAGAGATAACCACTTCTGAATCTAACCTCAACTCTTCTGGTAGGTCCTTCCCCAAGATCTCTTCACGTTTCAGATAGTAGTTATTAATCAGTAGTTATTAATCTACTACCTTGAAATCAGCATCCTGGTAAGCATTTCTTCATTTTTAAAGAGTAGAAACAGAATCTAATAAGGCTAACAGGAGGAAATATATTCATTGATAAATAGTCTACCTGTAATTTCACAACTATCGAACACAAAGTTTTTAAATGCCACACTAAAGAAAAACTGTGGCTTTCTTTGTGGAAGTCTGTAAAGCAGAAAGAAAAGTTATCCATGGAATGCAAGAAGAGTAAAATATGGAGAACAATCCCATTCTAGCAGGACCTCATTCAGAAGCCCACAAAAAAAACACTCCATCTCGAAAACACTAGAAGACTAACAGACTTTCCACTTTGTATGTTCAACTTCACAGCATGAAATTGAAGAGGGAAAAAGGGTATTCAAAACAATCCTTTTCTTACAAATGTGAAGGTAAAGAGATACTCAGAGAAAAGGTTGGAAATTAGAGCCAAGAAAACACAAAGCAGTCTCATAATATATTGAAGCCTAACAGAACTCACTGCTAGAAAAAAAAAATCACTGTAGTCATTATTTGATATAATGTTCAAATGTACTATTCATAACAAATATGTGAGGTAACAAAAAACTCTCCTAATTACCCGTAAAGGCATAAGCAGATTTGTGGCACGTGACCTAACTACCAACTTCTAGTAGAAACAGGTAAAAATAAGTTTATATATATTGTGGGGTATCCCAAACCCGCTTGCTGCACGATTGACTGCTCATGACAGAATTCTGCTCCTGTAATACCACCGTTTTCCAGCAGCAAAAAGGGAAATTCAGAACAAGAAATTACAGCCCAGTCACTAAACGAACAGGGCACAAACACTGACTAAACATGGTGCATCAACAGCAACAAAACACTACGTATACTATAACAAGGCCAACGCACTGATGTTAACTCAACCTCTCTCTTTACCATCCATAACACTTTTTTGGTCTGAACTGTACAATCACCAGTACCATCTTGCTAAATGCCAGGAATCTAGAAATTTACTCCTTACTGGAAGCCTGGTCATTTACAAATATCAAACATAAACTCTACGACTGGGACACATTCAAATGTCACAGAGCGTACCGGGCTAACGGCACTTCCTAATGTGGAAAAAAAACCACGCCCCAACTTGGTTAGGGCAGAGCAAACCGAGCCATGCGCCACTGGAGCACGGTGTTTTGGCCACAGATATTCTACTCACACCCCTACTAAAGATAACCCCTGAGGGCAATCTCGCCTTTCACCCAGTACTTCAGTCACACGGCCTCGGGAAACACCTCAGGTGGTTTATTGACAGCACTGAGGGGGTGGGAAGGCCCTCAAGAAGGCGAAAGGGTCCCCAAAACGACACGGAGAGCACCGAGAGCCGCCGAGAGCCCCGCCTCACGCCCGCTCCCACCGGCGAAACCGACCTGGGCCC
>JAHREE010000277.1:458347-503136 GCA_033628505.1 Tringa tobata
AAAGGAGAGCTGCTGTGTGGAGCAGAGCCATGAATGATAGATACCATTTTGTGTGCTGGCTGTGCTAATACGGATGCTTATTCAAAACTACTGGCCTTTTGGCAGTAGGAGCTCAGGAGCCACAGTCTGAGAGGACCTTAGACACCCTCTGCGGGAGGAAGCTGGAAGTTTACTCTGTCAGTCAGAAAGTACCTTGCTACTAGTGCATGGTGTTAATAACACAAATCGATGAAGAAGTCTCTTTGTATACCAGAGCTGGTGTCAAATTGTCACTTGCAATGCCTGAGTCCATCATTAAATGTTGTAGGCAGAGGGCATGCAGGATTGTTTTGGGAAGAGCTTGACTTGTGCAGATGGTGTTACAGTGGTACTGCTGTTCTGTCCCAAATTTATTGTCGTAGCACTGCTGTGTACAGATAGCTACCTATAGGTAGATAGCTACCTTTTGCCATGTGAGTAGAGCAACAAATTGTTTCCGGTGGTGATGGAGGTAATCTAGAAAGAGGTGGTTGTGGTTAAAACTTTCAGTTCTTGCTGTTGTCAGATCTGACTTCATTATGTCCCAGGTGAAAATCATAGAATTGTCCAGGTTGGAAGGGACCTTTAAGATCACCGAGTCCAACCATCAACCTAACTCTGATAAAAACCATCACTAAACCATGTCTCTAAGCACTATGGCAACCCGGCTTTTCAATACCCCCAGGAATGGGGCCTCAACCCCCTCCCTGGGCAGCCCATTCCAAGGCTTAAGAATCCTTTCCATGTCAACATTTTCCCTATTCTCCAATCTGAACCTCCCCTGGGGCAACTTGAGGCCGTTTCCTCTTGTCCCATCGCCTGGGACTTGGGAGAAGAGACCGACCCCCCCTGGCTACACCCTCCTTTCAGGGAGTTGGAGAGAGTGAGAAGGTCTCCCCTCAGCCTCCTTTTCTCCAGGCTCAACACCCCCAGCTCCCTCAGCCTCTCCTCAGGAGACTTCTTCTCCAGACCCCTCACCAGCTCCGTTGCCCTTCTCTGGACCCACTCCAGCCCCTCAATGTCTTTTGTGGGAAGGGGCCTAAAACTGGACACAAATAACTCAGGAAATTACACATATTTGGTTTAACATTAAAGCACTATTGAGGATTAGACAGCATGATGACCTAATTCCGAAGTAGTTCTGTAAAGATGGGTATGTCTTCTTTGTTCTGCCTGGAGTCTGGACTGAAGAAGAAAATTCCCCACCCCACCATTGCCCTGCTGTGCTCTTTGGACTAAGTTAGGTATCGTATGATTACACACCAGGGAAGTGTGTACACTTCCATGCAGTGCTGATGGCTGCACAGCATGCAGGAGGTATCAGGCATGTGTATAGCAGCATTGCCACTAAATCTGTGTCATAAGTCTCAACTGACAGCCAGAATCCAGCGTTGGAAGCTGCCACAAGGGCTAGAGCTTCAGAAAAGAAAAAGAGGGAGGAGAAGGACTTAACTGTCGGCACTTTGTTTTAATATCTGAATTTGGATTTACCTCAGGTTGAAAGTGTGTAGGCACCTCCTTCGGTGCTTCTGGGGTGGGGGGAAATTTCTAACTTGAGCTGTGGTGTTTGTTTAGAAAACAGAGTAGGAAGCAGAAAGTACAGAGATGGAAGATAGTGTTGGGGTTTCGTGGTTGCATTGCAGCTCTTGGCAGTATTCTAGCTATTGTCTGATACTATCTTTTTTGTATGAAAATAAAATCTTATGTACGTTCTGGCATATATTGAAGGGGTGTTGTCAGTTTAGGAACATACTGTCCTACTGAGTGAGGGCTCTGTAATCGCATACTGAAAGGAAGTAGATGGGGCTACCTTATGATGAGTCCATTATTAGAACTGTGACCTGAAAGGTCTTGTAAAGGCATTAAGGAGGGCAGTGGAAAATTTTGACGGCATTTGTTTTCTTCCACTGATGGTTAATAATGAGTTAGTTAATCGGCATGTTGTGCTTCAGATACTGCAGTTTCCCGTTTTGCTGCCTTTCCTCTTGCCCTGATCAGTTGACCTTGTATGGTGGGTGGCACGATCTTTAAGATGGTGTGCGTGCTTCTTCTTGTGTTAAGTCATTGCCAAGCAGTAATAAAATACAGAGACATTTCTTCATCATTCTCACATGCTTGTCAGCTGTAGAAGTAGTTAGCTAGCATTATCTGTTTCTTACAGTTCTCAAACTAAGATCCTGTTAAAATTTGTAAGAAAATGTTTATATGATGGCAAAACAGTAGAATATGTGTGCTTCCAGTGCAGGGAGTTACAGTTACTTTAAAAACAACTAGTACCTACTATGTTTTTGCTAAAAAAATAAGTGGCCTATGGGAATCTCAATTCCATATACAGATTAGAAGAAATGTCCTCTTGTATGATCGTGTGAGTGCTTCTCACCAGATGGAGCCTCATCTCTGGGATAAGGCTGTTAAGGGAACCAGTAGTGTTAGGGACCGTAGGATATTTTGGTGTGCAGGCACTACAGCTGACTTCATGGTGTTCCTACAGGGAAGAACAAAACAGTTGGACTATACCAGGGTGTATTGGAGTAACTCTTAAAAAAAAAAAAAAAAAGAGCATTGTTCTTTTTTTCTCAAATAGTGTACTTCAGAGGCTTTTTTTTTTTGATTGTGCTGGTCAAAGTCTTTGTGGAGTGTATGTTTACAAAAAAAACCAAAGCAAAACCCCACATGATATCTTCAAATATGTCTGTCTTGGAATGTAATTATCTGTTGAAGTAGGTGGTAGGTAGTTCTTTAAACGGCCCTGTCCTATTCAGTTTTGTGCTCTGCGGGCACTTCATAGCACTGCTTATCAAGTTTTGTGGAAAAACTGAGTGTATTTACCGCATAGAGGCAAGAGTTTTGTCTTAAGATCAAAGTGTAATTAGTCTAAAGTTAGAACGGTTGTTTTCTTACTCTTCTGCATTTTTAAGTGTGTGAACTGGGCTGGGGGCATGCTTCCAGAGAACCCCCTCAGGCTGCGGGTCAAGGAATACTGCTGCAGAACATCAGAAGAAATAAGGGTGGGATAAGGGTAGGGAATCTAAACCTGTTCAGTGTCAAGGGAAATAAGATTAGCTGTCCAGGTCACATCACAATTCCCTCAGGGTTTGGGCTTTGGCTGCTATTGCTAGCCTGCTTTATCTTCATCAAGGATGAACATGTCTCAGGCCCAGGATCCTTCTATTCAATATCTGGCCTTCAAGGAGACCAAGTGGGTGCTCTGGAAAAGTGGTGTTGGTTTTTCTGTTTTGTTGGTTCTTTTTTTTTTTTTTCTTTGGAGAAGCTCAAGTCTAGTGTCCCTAGCCACTGGTTCTCAGACCAGCTGACCCAGAGGATGAATTCAGAGCAGTCAGAGCTGGTAGCTGTTAAAGATGTCTTGATGCTATCTGAGGCCTATGAATACCACCATTTTTGTCACTTGCAAACTTGAAGTGATAATGTTGCTGTAGCTGGACCGTGGGCTCGTATCCTTAGGGCATGTGAGATGTTAATGTCTGGCTGAAGCTGGGTTGATGCTTCTGTGAAGACCAGTGGACTGTAGTGTTGCATGGAAAAACAACTGGCCCAGCAACGTGTGGTTGGAAGCTGGTCAGTGTCCCATGAACATATGTTCTTTCTCGCTCAGACTTTTTTCCAAATGTCTGTCAGTACCTACTCATTGAGTCACAAATGACTGAAGTGATGATGAAGTCCCTGCATGAATCAGCTTATACAAGTATTCTCCGAATTCAGAGTTTCTTTATTCAGAAACGTCACCTGCCACTTACAGCGTGGGTTTTGACATTTTGTAACTGTGAAAAACAACAAAAAAAACCCACCTCACCTCATTCTTCCCCAAAACTACTTTGCAGGGCATGTGGCTTTATTTTTAAAGCTCTGGGAGTTTTTTGTGGGTGGGTTTTTTTTTTTCCAAGTATATTGTCTTCATTATATTGTTTTCACACAACACTTTGAAATCTTTTATTCTAATTAAGCATAGGTGGTGGGGTATTAATTTTTTTTCCAGGGCTATGACTAAGGCATGATCAGTGGAGTGTCGGACTGTTTGATTGTGACTGCGCTGGGAGGGAATATTGCTGTTGCAAAGACAAAAGCCAAGTAATGCCCGACTTTGATTCCCATTACTTTTAAGCGAACAAAATAGTAACTGAATACAAAATACTGGTGTGCGATTTCTGTGATCATCTCCACTTTCCTCTGTAGAGGAGGCATAGCCCTGAAAATGCATCCTTGAGAAGTGATGGGATCTAACCTCGCTCTTGTTGCTTCACAGAACGTCCTTTGGCTCTTGCATGTGAAAAGAGCTGCCCAGGAGCAGAGTGATTTTGAGTGGTGTGGGACCTGGGCGGTTGCAGCTGGCTAAAGGAGTCCCTGTGGGTCTTGCTCTGACCAGACTGTTCTAGGGTTATTTTTACAAATTACTTCCTCAGTGCTACCTTTAAAAGCCTTTGATAAATAGTCATGTCAGTCAGAAGTGCAGTTGATTTCCATTAACAGGTCAAAATGCTCATGTGGAAGCTAGCTTGCGCAAAGGCACCTTGTGTGTCAATGAGATAAGCTCGCTGTGTCAGGACAAAGCAAAGGCCATTTGCCCCTCTACCTGTCCAGAGGCAGGACTAATACGTAGGTGTGTCCTCTTAAATAAGAGATGAGCTAGGGAAACTGCTCTTTTTCTCATCATGTGCTGTGGAAAACCAGGAGGAAAAAAAATCAGCTAAGGATCTCCTTCTGTTTCTCTTCCTAACCCCGCTTATCTTCTGTAACTTCACTCAACTCTGGCTGTTGCCCGGGAAAACAAGAGTGTGGGGCAAGGTTGAGAGCAAGATCCTCCAGGTAGGTTACAGTTGAAGGCCAGCTCTGGCTGTATTTTCCTCATGCTGGCCTGAGGCAGGAACATGAAATAGAGTGCAGTTGAGTTGTTGCTTTTTCCCAACAAGCCTCTTGCCTACTCTGTATTCACGTGGCCAAAATGAGCGTGCAGGCAAAACTCAGGGAGGGAGACCTGAGACACCAGCACAAAAGCTGTGGTCTGCGGTCACAGCTGATGTAATGAGGCGGCGTTCTAATGAACTTTCAGCCTAAGTTCTTAATTCTGAGTCTGGATGTACTTTAGATGTATTTATTCTTTCTTTTTTTCAGTTCCCGCTGTGTGATGGCTCTCACACAAAGCACAACGAGGAAACTGGCGACAACGTTGGGCCTCTGATCATCAAGAGGAAGGAGGCGTAGAGTGGACAGTAGAAGCTACAAAATGAATGTCTGACAAATTCTCTGCTCACTTGTAATTGGGGGGGGAAAAACCACAAATTCTTTGTCATGTCACTGAAGACTTTCCGGTGTAGCATATACATCAGGCTTCAGCATGTGTATTTTCTCTGATGCTTGTCTTGTTTTAATCACTACAATGCATAATTTACTAAATAGTCATGGTTTAAATTTTTTGTCCTGTAAAGTGTGTGTACCCTCTCATGGAGTATGAAGCTAAAATGACACACAGAATGTACTTCATCAGAAAATAGGTATTAAATTATTTTGAAATACATGTGTACTACTCTGAGGCTATTCAGTAGAACGTGTGTTCAAAAGGTAAATTTTAAAATCCAGGAGAGGTTCTAAAGTCAAAGATCTGGATAGACTTTTACGTAAAAGGCAGTGGCAGGAAAGAAACCACGGTGCCAAAATGCAGCTTAACTTCTGATTATGCTGCATTTTCTGCAGGTGTCAGTCACCTTTGGCCTATTACACTACTGTTCCGTATGGCTTCTGTAGAAGAACAAATTCAAAATCACTACAAACAGACAACATAAAAGGCTTTTATAGCAAGATGGAACTAAAGGGCAACTTTGTCTTTGATTTTACAGCAGTGTTGGAACTTGACCCTACTACCGTATGGTATCAAGAAGGTACTACTGGAACTGCAGACCTGTATTTAGAGCAGGATTAGAAAGATGGTCTCTGCAAGAACTTTCTAATAGACAAGTGGAATGATACGAAGCGCTCAAAGGGTTATGGGCAGGGGGTGGCAGGGTTGTCTTTGCTTCTAGAAAGCCTTAGTTTCACTTGCGGTCTCTAGCAGCGAAGCTGACTTCCCCAGACCAGGGGACATTTGTGTGTGGGGAGGCTATGGCCGTTTATTCCAGGAGCTAAAATAAAAACTAGAACCCCACCCATCGTTACTGTCTTCTTCATCATTGCTCTGGCTGGTTCCAGAGAACTCTTCCCGCTGCGGAGGAAGGTGGCACACCTTTCTTACTAAGTGGCCTTAGGCTCTATGTGTCTTACATAACTCCTGCCTCCCTGGGCTGACCGTTAATGCGGTTCAGCTCATTTTACCAGAAGAACTGACGTGGACAAGGAAAGACTTTAGCAACAGCTAGAAACAAGGGGGAAAGGAAGGATGAGAAAAGGAGAGGTCCTGCCCCCCTTTTGTATGGCACTTGTCTGACATGGTTGCATTAATGGCTATCGTGTCGGTTTCCTTAAATAGCTTTGATTTAGTAACATGCAATTGACTACAAAGCAAAACCCAAAGAGTGGGGTGGCCGAGGACAGTTTTGTATCAAACCCCAATCCATCAGCGTAATCGCAGCCTGTGTAACGTTGAGCTGTCAATGTCTTGGGACAGAGACTACCTCAGAGCTAGAAGAAAGGCCTTTTCAGCAAGTGGACATTTTAACCTGGACCCTTAAGGATTCTTCCAGGTGATTGGGGCAGTAGAGGGTGGGGTTTTTTTATTTCATTTTTTTTTAAAGGTGTAGTTGATATGACTGGTTAAGATTGAAGAAAATGTTTTGTATATTCCTGATGTGAGACTTTCAGAGGCTTGGGTCTTAGCTGCCTGGCAGAAGGCACAAAAAGTAGAGAGGGTGGCACAGAGAAAGAGGGTTTGCAGGCAGAGTGCTATTGTCTGAGAGAGACCTCTGCTTGCAAGACGTTGCAGTCAAATTCATTTAGTTTCCATCTTTTCTTCCTGTCTTGACTGTAAAGGTACTTGATGTTTTTTACTTGGCTGAGTACTGATGCATATGGAAAGTTGTTTTAAATTGTCAAATACATTGCTTTTATCCAAAACAAAGTTATTTCTGTGTTACTAGAATATGATACTGGGTATTTCTGTATTTTTGTCAAATACACATTTGAGCTCACCTTAGTCTTGAGGCTGTAATGTCTGTGTTATCTTCTGGCTGTGCTGTTTCTTTCTGGGGAGAGTTATGCTCCGAGTAGCGCTGTGTGCCAACGCTGCTGTAATTGTAAACGTGTTTGGGTTGGGTTTTCCTTCTGAGACGTCTTTTCCTGTTAGCAGCAAAGCCTGGCTGCTCTTGAAGGAATAAAAGTTCACTGAAAGCTGCATTAATGTTCTGAGAGATGAAAGTCGTGAAGTTTCAAAGGAGTCTCCTGAGTAATAAAACTATTTCCTGGAGTTTGGGCATCAGGGAAGTGAGCTCCATGAGAAGTTTTTGTTCCTGGGAAGCAAAGATGCGAAGGCAGAGTCTTTGGTGATTTACATCCTGGTGAGTGTGTTTTGGAGAAGTGTCACATTTATAAGTGTTGACACAAAGTGGTTAAATTTTCATTTTGAGGTACGTACACATTTTCTGTACCACACCTAAAAGTTGCTGTTACTCATGTATGTGAGCTGTTTGAACGTGGTAACGAAAAGAGATACCTGAATTTGAGTAAAGAAACGTGGCAGCAGCCTTGATAAGCATCACAGAGAACACTTTATTATTTTTTTTTTCCTTAGTACCATAATAGATTATCGTGTTCCGATAGTCTGAGTGCTTCCCTGTTCAAGCGTTTTCTGAAATCTCTGTTCTTTAGTGCTTTCCTCAGGTAATCTCACGGTTAGTTTTTTTTTGCCAAGTTTTAACCATAAAAGAATTCTTCTCCAAATTTGCAATTTTCACATCACATTGAAACTCCTACATGAAAATGTGGTACGAATCCATTGTATCAAAGCAGCAAAGGATTCCTGTCCCAGAGTAAAACTGTATTTCTGTTGTACGTTATTTTTCAACATGTAAGTGTTCATGAGGAAGGTGAACAAATTAAAGTACTCATTCTTCAGTAATTGAGTGTGACTCATCAAAATAGTCTGAGCGTCAAATATTTGAGTGCTTCTAGAACCAGCATTCTTGAAGAGGAGAGAGGTGTGAGTTACAGGTATTTTCTGCACGTTTAATTGAAGTGCATTAATCTAATGGGCACTTTAAAATGCCAGAGGCCAGCCCTGCAATCACAGCCTGGTCCACTAGGAGGAAACAAATGCTGTGCAATGGGTACTCCTTGATGTGGGCAATGCTGGTTTTAAGGAGTGGTTTTTTAATATGTGCATGTATTTATGTATTTTTTTTTTTCTGGGAGTTGTATCATCAGTTCCCCAAGAGCCAGTGGTAGAGCTGACTGCAGACCCTAGTAAAATTTTCACCATGTTGTTGCAGTTTGGCCCTTGTTTTGGTGCCATTGGGGTATGTAAAATTTTATTTTGCATAGTGGCACAGCAGCGGGACTGGGATTTTCCTTTTAAGTGTAATACAGCCGGATAAGGATGTGGAAATGTGAGTCACTGCTGTATCACAGTCGGTCACTCCAATAACGGAAGAACACTTTATAATACCAGGAAGGATAAGAACGTAGGCGTGAAACTAAACATTGGTGTTGCAAAGAAACCTCCTCTCCAGCCACCCTAAGCTTGGAAGTCTCTTACTAAATTTGGCTTCTGTTTCAGCCTGTGGCCCCAGCCGGGTTAGGTGGAAGAGCATAACTTCCCTGTGGCATGTGGGCAGAGAGGGGATGCCCCGAGGCGGTGTTGCCAGTGGGCTGAGTTTATCAGTGCTCAGCACGGGCAGAACATTTCACGTGGACCTGCTGAAAAGACCAAATGCCTTTTCCATTGTCACCGGTGCACATTAGGCCTGGCAGCGTCCAATCCCCCTTCTCCCAATCGTCCCTCCCTCCCTTCCTTTGTGCACCCAGGCTTGTGCTGCCCTGGTTTTCCTGCAGCGATGAGTGGCTTCTCTGCAGCAGCAGGAGAATGATAATTTTCCTAGAGCTGTCCCTAATTTCGGATGGGTACTGAGGGCTGCTGCCTGAAGCTCTCTGCTGCTGGGTTTATTCTATGGCAGTGGTGTTGCTCTTCTGCCTGTGGTGCATAGCGCGTTTCTCAGGCAGGATGATTTCCAGGCTGCCTAATGCTGAGGGTAATGGAGAGAGGAGCTGAATAAAAACTAAATAACATCAAAATAAGTGTGCAGAAAGGAGCAGGAAGGGGAAAAAGAAGAAATAAAATGGCAGATGGGGGGAGAGCGTAAGCTAGGAGAGAAGATCTAACACGGTGTAACACTGCTAGGTGGTGGTGAAAGGGATAAATAAAAGTACAGAAAATGACATCTTGCATTTCATTATCTTTCTTAATAGAGCAAAGCATAAGATGTATGAAGCAGCTGTTCCTTAGCTTCTAGGCCCAAGCAGTTCTATTATCCAAAAGCATACCCTTTTACAGCCGAGGGGGTTACGTGCCTCGAGCAGACATCTGTCACTGTGTTTTCTCCTCCTGAAAGCTTGGTGAGATCTCCCAGTACTGGACAGAAAGCAATGGACGCTCATACCACAGGCCCCCTGTCAGCAGTCTCCATGCCCACCTTTGTGAAGTGTTTAATTAGATGTGCAGTTGTAACAAAGAGGAGTATTTACTGCTACCTTCCCTGAAGTCAGGAAAATCACAGTGGGTTTATGTGACTGTAGCAAAGCAGAATTCAGGCTGCCTTCCTCGTGTGCGGTTTGGACTGGTAAGAAAGGATTTGTTGGGGTTCTCAAGCAGTTGCAAACGTCTCAAATAAGCACAGAGAGATTGTTTCTGGTGTTATTTTTTTTTCCTAGCTGAAAGGGGAACCATCCCTCCTCCCTGATTTGACATTGCACTGCTCTTAATCCGCTCTGCTCTCCATCCTTTTTACCATCAGACTGCAGTCTTCTTTCAGTGTTTTTGAATGCGTGGCACACTTACACACACACACACAAAAGAAGTGCCTTCTGCTCTCTGGGAGAAGCCTGTGCAGAAAAGAGGAGCTTCCCGAGCCTGCCAGAAATTATAGCTTTAATGTGCGAAGCGTTCAGAATTCAGCAGGCTGCAAGGATCTGCGCAGTAGCTGGAATGTTTGTGCCGCTCAGTCAAGTCAGCTGGCAACAGAAACGCAGCAAAATGAATGAGAAGGTCACCGAGTGCGTAACTTTTCTCAAATACTTTTCTGCAGCTGGCAAATATCACCATACATGGCTAAGACGTGGTCAAGATGCACTGTCTGTTCACCGCCGGGACTCTTGCTGGAGACTCGGATACCAAAACAACAGCCAGAACAGGCTTTCACTTCAGCAATTATTAAATTTGTTGCTCTTTTCAGACAGTGTGATCTCGCTCTTTCGGTCTCATTCTTGGCTCCAACATCTGCACGGGTTAAATTGCTTTTTAAGGGTTGAAATTGTGTTGCTTTGCAGACAAAGCCTGGGAGTAGAACGCTGTCTGATAGAAGAGACTTTTTAAAATGCCAGTTGGCAGCGGGTGAAGTCAATAAATAGGTGTTTGATTTTACTGCAGGTAGAGGCAATGTAAAGAGTCTCTAGGGAAAGACAAAGAGGCATTTTAAATAAACCTCTTGGCATGTTAAATGATCTTAAATCAAGTACTGGGGTTACCCTAAAGTATTAGGATGTGACTGGTAAAATGCTATCATATGTTTGTAAACCCTGAGCACCCCCCTGATACAGATACACCACCGTATTGTATCACTGCCCTTTTTTAGGGCTGGAGGCAGCTAAAATACATTTCATCTATTCAGGCTCTCCACAAGTCATGGTTTAATTCCATCTTCTGCACCGATTAATTAATGGTATGTTCCTATTCTCCATGAGAGACCAGGCGTGGAAGCCGGCCTCAATATGTGGCATGCTGGGGCTACACATAGCAGCAAAATGATGCCTTTTGTCTTCTTAATGCTCTTCCTGGTGTTGCCCAACATTTTGTTGGCTTTTTTTGGCTGCAGACGCACACGGGGCCGATGATCTCAGCCAACTGTCAATAGTGACTTCAGGATCTCTTTCCTGGCCTGTGACAGCCAGTTCCGGGATCGGCACTGAGGAGTTTTGGTTTGAATTAGTTTCCTCTACACGTGGAAAAACTTTAAGTTTATCCGGACTGAAGCTCCTGTGACAACGCTGTGCCTTTCATTCAGCTTCGTGAGGTCCTGCAGGATTTCTTTGCCATTGGCGTGGGGTTTGACTGCCCTAAGGAGGTCATGACCTGGAGACATCACGCACAGTCCCTTCTGCGGGTCGTGAAGATGTTGAATAAAACCAGTCCCAGCACCCACCCACCGCTGCCTCCCTCCTCTCCACCCTGAAAGCCCTTCCATTTGCTTCCCACCTCTTAACCTCCTCTCAGTCCAAACCCAAACCTTTCCTCCAAATTCTTTGCTTAGTTTCTTTAATAACAAAATAAAAAAGTCCAAGGACTGCGAGGATCGAAATGCACTTCTCACCTTTATAGTCCTTGTAGCTTTCTAATACCAAAGACTTCCCAAAATTTATAGCTGTGGTTCTGTTTGTGGAAAAGGTGATCCAGAAAATACACAACTGCCCTGAATTAACCTCACAGTCATTTTCGAAACGTACTGGATTATCTCCAGAGATAGGCAGGTTGGCTTTTGACACCATCCCTTTGTTTTCATCCTGGAAAACCCCAGATGTACCTGGTTGCCAGGGAGGAGAGCAGTGTTGAAGAGTTTGCATCAGTCAGAGCCAAGTAAAATATTAATCATTGTAGGACCTGATGTCTCAGTGACAAGGCAGTAGCTAGGAAAGAAAGGGGGATAGCAGCACCATTGAGTTTCACAGCTACAAAGAACAGGAGTAGTTTAGATTTTCCTTCACAAGAACAAAAAAGGCAGCACAAATCGAGGCTGGGCAGAGAATGGACTGAGAGTAGCTCTGGGGAGAAGGACTTGGGGGTGTTGGTGGATGAGAAGCTCAACATGAGCCGGCAACGTGTGCTTGCAGCCCAGAAAGCCAACCCCATCTTGGGCTGCATCAAAAGAAGTGTGGCCAGCAGGTCGAGAGAGGTGATTCTGCCCCTCTGCTCTTCTCTGGTGAGACCCCACCTGGAGCATTGTGTCCAGCTCTAAGGCTCTCAAAATAAGGACATGGAACTGTTGGAATGGGTCCAGAGGAGGGCTACAAAGATGACCTGAGGGCTGAAGCACCTCTGCTATGAAGAGAGGCTGAAAGAGTTGGGGTTGTTCAGCCTGGAAAAGGCTCCAGAGAGGTCTTATAGCCCCTTCCAGTACCTAAAGGGGGCTACAGGAGAGATGGGGAGGGACTCTTTATGAAGGAGTGGAGCGATAGGATGAGGGGTAACAGTTTTAAAGTGAAAGAGGGGAGATTTAGATATTAGGAAGAAAGTTTTCACTGTGAAGGTGGTGAGAGCCTGGCCCAGGTTGCCCAGAGAAGCTGTGGCTGCCCCATCCCTGGAGGGGTTCAAGGCCAGGCTGGATGGGGCTTGGAGCAACCTGGTCTGGTGGGAGGTGGAAAAAGAGGATCTTTAAGGTCCCTTCCAACTCTAACTATTCTATGAACTTTTGTGAATCTATCAAAGGATTAAAAGCCCTGAGCTATGTTAAGAGGGGGTGACAGAGCAACCCTTCTGCTGTGAAACAGCAAGAAAAGAAGAACTGCAGCACGGCTATGACTTCCACCCCCCTGTGACGACGCCTGCCGTACGCCGAAGGAGCGGGACGGGCCCTTCCTGCCCACAGAACCACCACCTGCAGGTGCTCTCTTTCACTCGTCCAGCAAATTATTAGTTTCACCAATGGACGTTTCTTACCAGGAGCACGCATACGGTCCAGGTCGGTTGGGTGGCCATCTGCAGCGACGCAAGCGTGGCCGCCTGCTGCAGGAAGTGGCTCTGCGGGCAGCTGGATCCTCCTCGCCGGTACAGACCTTCTGCAGAAGACACGGCTGCTGCCGTGCAGAGGAGAGCTATTTTTTGGCAAAATGGGGAAGAAATGGCTGTGAACCGTCCGAAAGGACGGTCAAAAATCCCGTGGCGCTTGCTGCCAGCACACCTCTGAAGCTGGTCAGAAGACCAATATTTTGGCCAAGACCCAGCCCCACTAATCTGTTTACCTAATGTCCCCCCGCACTTCACTGAAGTATGAGCTTATTTCCTGTACTAAACCCCCCAGCGTCTTGCAGTTAGTTATTAACTAGCCCTTGCGTTTGAAAAAAAGGGCTTTATTTCAGCAGAAAGTGACACTTTTGCAAACCTCGCTCAGTTCGGGGGAGCTTTGCAATCTGCCTCTTCCAGCACAAAGCAGTTGGTGCGACATAAATGAGTATGTGATATTTATTATTATTATTATTATATTGTTAGTGCTTATGTTTTTGTCAGACCAAGTGAGGGAAGACTGTTTTCCTGCAAGAAGTGACCCAGAATTAAACCTTATTTAGCCAAATGTATTTTGCTGAGGGGGATTCCTACCCACCTGCCCTGTCTTTAGACGCTGTTTGCAGCCTCTTTCGCTTTCTCTTCGAGTGCAATTGCCCAGCCCGGAGATGAGAAGTTTCCTTGGGAATCTCACTGGCAGGTTCAGCTTTCAGTGCAAATTTTTACGGTATCACACCCTGTGGAGAAACACATTTATTTGTCATTTCTGGTATTCTCTCACAGTTTCACTTGTTTTATTTTAGGAGAAGTTCCCAGATAAGATTAGTGAGCTGTGTGTGCTGAAGCGTGAGGGTAGAATGAGTGAGCGGAAGGCAGTCTCGCGTCACTTAGATTTCTATATGCATAAATCTGAATAAAGCAAATACCAGGGAAAAGGAAACAGTCAGTGTTTACTTATTCCAATTACTCATGCTTTCGTGTTTCTTTTAATCCCCTCCAGGTCCACTTCTAAGGATATCTAGAAGATATTAGTTCAGGACTAGGTACTTGAATAGCCTGTAAATTCCAATTTTTTGCCTTTTAATTCCATTTTTTTTGCCATTAAAGCTCACGTAGATTGTGACGTTAGATAAGCACTCATGCAAGTCTGGAATGGCATCTATGTTTTTCTCTCTGCGTTTAGAGCCGGATCAGACAAAGTGTCTCACATCTCTGCAGGGGGAAATATCTTCCTGCAAGGCTCGGGCTGGCATTCGAACCTTGCAGCAGCTGCTGCTGCAGAGACCAGGAGCCTTCTCTCTGCCACACACTTGTACTTTTTTTTTTTTTTCACTGTACTCCTCAGTCATTTTTTGTGTGTGTGGGTGTGCAAGGGTTGACCAATCTGTGGCTTTTCTCTCCTGTGTAAGCATCCCCCTGGGAAAATCCAGCATTGGGGAACTGAAGAGAGGAGCTCACGCTTGCAACCATCTGACTCCTAATCTTCAGGCTGCCCAGTAATGAATGATGAGAAGAGGATATTCTGAGGGAGAAACGTTAACTTTTCTGACCAGGCTTGTTACATCAGAAAGGACCTTGCTGAGTTGTTACCACTATCTTTGCCATCTTACCCAATTAAACAAGCGAATCAAATTGTCCCATGTGCAAAGAACTAAGGAAACTTAGTTCAGATGATAGATCTATATGCTCTGCTCTTTCCTCTCAATTTTCAATGCCCTCATTTTCCCTGTGACCTTCCTGTTTGATACTTTAATTTCGCCAGTAAATCCCCCAGATGGCCATCCAGTTCTCCCAACCACCTGCCATCTCTCCACGCAATGGGATGGGGCACATAATAGCTGAGCTCACCACACCGTTGTTCCCCATCAAGACATCAGTGCTGATTCCTGATACACATCAGCCGACTTTTATAAACCCTGTGGGAATGTCATGTATCTGCTAAAATTCATTTTCCTCTCTCCGTTCTTGTTTTCCTGTTCCCACATCCTACCAGTGCTAAACACAGCTTGATACTGGTGGGTACCAGTATCAAGGAAAAGGATCTGGGGGTCCTGGTGGATAGTAAACTATCCATGAGCCAGCAATGTGCCCTTGTTGCCAAGAGGCCAATGGGATCCTGGGCTGCGTAGGGAAGAGTGTGGCCAGCAGGTGGAGGGAGGTCATTCTCCCCCTCTGCTCTGCACTGGTGAGGCCACAACTGGAATCCTGCGTCCAGTTCTGGGCTCCCCAGTTCAAGAGAGACAGGGAACTACTGGAGAGAGTCCAGCCTGNTGGGACGGGGGAGTTAACGGGCACAGGGAGGCTGCGGTTCGGCTGCATTGTAAATTGTAACAGGCAGCTTTTGGGAAAATAAACCCAAAAAACACCGGGAATTCAGGTAATGACGTGCCGGTTCCCTCAGAGAACATATCTTGAAACTGTGCTTTATCTAAAGGGAACCCTTAAACCACAAACTTCAGGAAAACGTTAGTAAGCGATTTACCAACCTGGGGTAACCTCTTAGCTGCGTGTTTATTTGATGGTGAGGGTGTGTTCAACCCAGTGGCTTGCAAGGGGTCTAATAATACAAATACTGTAAGGGTACTGCGTTTTGAAGCGCGCCTCCGCTAGCTTTAAACTTCCGTTTCAATTCCAGGTTGAGGAGCGAGGTGGTGGCCCTTCTGCTGAAGGTGCCTTTTAACGTAGGCAGTGGTCGGTGCCAGAGTCGGCGCCCAAGTTAAGGTTGCTAAATGGCATTCCTCACCCTTCCGGGACCTCACATTCGGTGTAACTCCTGCCTCTGAGCCAAATGTAAGGTATATATGTCCGTTCAGCTCTCGGCGTGCCCTTTGAGAGTAGCTATAACAAGTACCTGCTGTCATAGCGCCTTTGAACCCCGAATGGGCCAAGGGCTGAACTTCATAACCCCTTCCACCCTCAGCNCGGGAATTCAGGTAATGACGTGCCGGTTCCCTCAGAGAACATATCTTGAAACTGTGCTTTATCTAAAGGGAACCCTTAAACCACAAACTTCAGGAAAACGTTAGTAAGCGATTTACCAACCTGGGGTAACCTCTTAGCTGCGTGTTTATTTGATGGTGAGGGTGTGTTCAACCCAGTGGCTTGCAAGGGGTCTAATAATACAAATACCGTAAGGGTACTGCGTTTTGAAGCGCGCCTCTGCTAGCTTTAAACTTCCCTTTTAATTCCAGGTTGAGGAGCGAGGTGGTGGCCCTTCTGCTGAAGGTGCCTTTTAACGTAGGCAGTGGTCGGTGCCAGAGTCGGCGCCCAAGTTAAGGTTGCTAAATGGCATTCCTCACCCTTCCGGCACCTCACATTCGGTGTAACTCCTGCCTCTGAGCCAAATGTAAGGTATATATGTCCGTTCAGCTCTCGGCGTGCCCTTTGAGAGTAGCTATAACAAGTACCTGCTGTCATAGCGCCTTTGAACCCCGAATGGGCCAAGGGCTGAACTTCATAACCCCTTCCACCCTCAGCCAGTAGGAATTGCAGCGCTAATGGAGCTGTGAGTTGGTCTTATCTACAGCCTGCGTCTGTGGCATGTCGTGCCGCTGATAATCTCCACGGCAAAGCAATTCTTGTCCCTTGCTCCTGCTGCAACGGGTGCAATAAAATACTGAGGGAGGTACGTT
Source organism: Tringa tobata (assembly GCA_033628505.1). NCBI lineage: Eukaryota > Metazoa > Chordata > Aves > Charadriiformes > Scolopacidae > Tringa > Tringa tobata. The sequence goes on from JAHREE010000277.1 coordinate 474,926, forward strand.
GGATCCTTGGAGCTGGAGGTCTGCCTCGTTGTTCACCTATCATAACACAGGGTGGGATCAGGCAAAAAAGGCTCACTTCAGGGAGAGCCTCACCTGTGGCACGTCAGTTTTATCGCAGTTGGATCAAGAGAACACAGGTGAAACACCGTTCGTATTGTGGGTGCAGCTCAAATGGATTAGGTAAAGCTGGCTCCACGACATCTCATGAGCAAGAACCAAGATTTTCCTGCAGAGTTACCACCACGGTTGATGATCTCATCTTAGAGACCAAGTTTTACATTTAAGTGAAGACCAAAGCTGCTCTGGCAGTCACAGCTTTCTCATTTTTTGTAACTGAATCTTCTCGTTTTATTTCTTTACAGATGTTGTATGTAGGAGTGCAGGCAGTCGAGATGCTAAAGATACAGGGTCATGTATAATTCTGCAGTGCTGCTCCCCGTGGTGTCTTTGTTGTGAAGCTAGTGGCCAGATGTTTGGATATATGTAGTTGCTAATAGCACTGGTAAGGAATATCACAGACAATCTGTATGCCAGAATCTGTGAGAACTTTAATTAAGCATGTGTGAGGAGACCAGCTTGTCTTCTATGTTCTCCGTTGCCTTTTCTGCCTTTTCCTACAGCAGTCACCCTTCCTGCTATTTTCCGTTCTGCCTTTTTCTACCCCATCGAACCTCTAGCATTTTAAAAGCTTAAATCTATAAAACTAGTACGCCTTTTTGTCAGGATACCTCTGTTGCTGTGCATACAACATGGCCAACGTACCTTGAAGGTTGTACCCAGCTGGTATTAGTATCTGAGCTGTTTACTGATTCAAGCTCAGAGCCTGCCTTGTTCTGCCCAGCTTCCTCCTGCATATCACCTCTGTTCCCTGTGCTCAACTTCCCTTCTGTCCCCACATACAAACGTGCAGAGGACATGAAGGTATTTGAAGTATTTTTTAACTGTCGGGTTTTGGTTTTTTTTGTTAAAGTATGCCTTAAAATTTCTTTGCCGTAGGGTTCCTGAATAACCTTCCCATTTTCCCTTTGCTCCCTGTGATTGTTCAGTAGTGCTCCCCCCTGGAACAGAGTAAATCATGGGCAGTAAGTAAGATAACCACCTCAGTTTGTGACTTTATCCCACAGGAACTGATGGGATATGCCACCTTATAGAGCCTCCCACACCTCTCTGTGCTGGAGGTCCCCAAGCCACTGGTGGATGCTGCAGCTAAAGGAGCCATGCTCTTTCAGTGTGACATGCTTGGTCATGCAAAACTTCTAACTCTGGCTGCTGTTTTCCCAATGCACAGGTTAAAGTGGCACATACGTACTGCTCAGTCCTTAGTAGATACCTTCAGAGGGCAGAGGATCTCTTCTAAAGTAAATGTTCAGCATGTTTGCGTAGAACAGGTTTTGTCTGTAGTTCAGTGAAGCGTGTGGATTGGATGTGATAATTTTTGTTTAGCAGAACGCATACATCTGCATTTGTTATTTCTGCAGTAGGTTTGAATTTCAGAATGCTGACAAGCTTTGCATGCAGAGATGTGTCTGTGAGACACTTCAGAATTTTAATTTCGGTATAGTTCTGCTGCTTCTTCAGAAATGTTAAATTGCTTATTCATACATTGAAACAATAATACTCCCTGTCAGTGCTGAAAAGCCTCAGGAACCCTAGAAGAAACCATGACTGACATCCATAGTTTAGTACAGTCTGCAGGTGATGGTATCTCTGGTGGTTGCTATAGACCAGAGGGAAGGTTACGGAGTTTTCATCTTTGTGGTGAGTGTTGAAATGTAAATCTCTTTGGTTTCCAGGCCTGCCCCAGTCACAGGTACAGAGGTAGGTGCTCTAGCCTGTTAAGAAATCTAGAGGATGAGGGAACTTTAGACAACATCAGGTCATGTTAAACTCTTCAAGTAATATCATAGAATCATCAAAGAATTGTCCAGGTTGGAAGGGACCTTTCAGACCATCTAGTCCAACCATCAACCTAACTCTGATAAAAACCATCACTAAACCTTGTCTCTAAGCGCTATGTCAACCTGTCTTTGAAATACCTCCAGGGATGGTGTTTCAACCACTTCCCTGGGCAGCCCATTCCAAGGCTCCATAACCCTTGCAGTGGAAAAATTGTTCCTACTCCTGAAGCTTCCCTGGGGCAACTTGAGGCCATTTCCTCTTGTCCCACGGCCTGTTCCTTGGGAGAAGAGACCGACCCCCCCTGGCTACACCCTCCTTTCAGGGAGTTGGAGAGAGCGAGAAGGTCTCCCCTCAGCCTCCTTTTCTCCAGGCTCAACACCCCCAGCTCCCTCAGCCTCTCCTCAGGAGACTTCTTCTCCAGACCCTTCTCTGGACCCGCTCCAGCCCCTCAAGGTCTTTTTTTGTGGGAAGGGGCCCAAAACTGGACCCAGCCCTCGAGGTGAGGCCTCACCAGTGCCCAGGACAGGGGGACCATCGCCTCCCGAGTCCTTCTCCCCACGCTGTTCCTGACAGAGGCCAGGATGCTGGTGGCCTTCTTGGCCACCTGGGCACACTGCTGGCCATCATCAAAGCCAACATGCAGATTTTGAGGAGTATGTGTTATAAAACACGTATATATATTTTTTTTTAAATGTTGTGATTATTAGTAATGCACACTTGGAACAGGTGCCATTCAGGTATTTTGTCCTCTTTGCCAAGTTGTTTCTAGCACGTGTAAAAGGGGGCAACGAGGACCTGTTGTGTCTTGTAGATGTTGTGGTAGGCTACACCTGGTTGTGTGGCAGTATTATTTTTTCTGGTTTTGGAAGGTATACCAAATCCAGTTTTTAGCAAGCAGCTTGGCTCCATAGCTGTTCCGTGCACATTTTTAAACCACCTCTTTGCTCATTGGCACAGCCAACTAATGAAACAGCTTTTCAAAATCTGGTGGTTGTTTTAAAGTAAGTATCTCAGGCTCTAAAGATTTTGTTTAGTTTCCAAGACTGCACAACAAAGCCCCTTCAGAGATAATGCTTTCTAAAAGGTGAAAGCGCAGTTGCTGTTACAACTCCAAACTCTTCTTGGGACTCCAGGCTCTTGGCTTGTTTTACCGTGTTTGTTTAAGGGGTCATCTGAAGATGGAACCTGTTTTGGATACAGTTGATGTTTTTGCTTCACTTCTAAACAAAATAATTTACTGTCTGAAAAGCTACGAATAAATCCTAGGAGAAAATTTCTTTGCCAGAAGTGGGTTTTTCTTTTTCTCTTGCAACCGATGATCTTGAAATTTAGAGTGCACTTCACAGGGGTGCAGTTATTTTTCTCCATTTTTCCCTGTGTCCACCTCTTGGGTGCCCTCAGATCCTCGGTTGCATTTCATATGCAGCCACTCAGCAATCTGGGAAGTCATTAAGGCTTTTTCGGGAGCATATATTGGTTTATTTTAGTGTGGGCATGATGAAGGTGGTTGCCTGGCTGAGGTGAAATTCTGTGTTGTGTTATGATTACGGATGATACAAATAATAGCACCTGATTAGCATGGAGTGCTATAGGGGTGCTACTTCTTGTAATATAAAAGTGTTCTTTCTATGCCTCTACTATAGAAATACGTTCACAGGATATATATGTTTGTTTTAATTAGTGAGAAATGCATTAAACTTGGTACTAACTGCTTTAACTTTTTGGCATTGTTGGAAAAATAACTTAGTTATTTAAAAAGGGAGCATCTATGTAATCTTCCATAGTTGAATGGAGGGGGTTTTTTTTTGGGTAGAACTTTTAATGTCAAATCCCAGAACTATGTTGGCCTTGAGCAGAATTAGAGCCAGGAAATCATCTGATGGCTAGAAGAAGAGGAATGCAACCAAACCTCTTCTCAGGGGTTTGTGTAGGAGCTGCCAGTTTAGAAAGGAAAAAAAAGAAAAAGCTGTATCTCTTAAAACTAAGCCCTGAAGGAAATGCTTCTCTTCCAGGTATACTGCAGCATCCAGATGGGACTGTCCTGAAGCAGTTGCAGCCACCACCTCGTGGTCCCAGGGAGCAGGAGTTCTACAACAAGGTGAGGGTCGGGCAGCGTGGAGGGAGCTGCCTCGCTGCTGGGTGAAGTGGTGTGTGTTATCTTAGAAGTATGTCCTTCTTGGTGCAGTTGGGAAAGTGCAACTGAAACACCTGAATGGTAGGTCACTGCCAGTCCTGCTGTGGCACCTGTGTCTAGAACTTCCTCCTCTCTGAACGTCTGTCCCTATGGCAGACATACTTCACTCACAGGGTTTAAGCTTGCTTATTTGCTCATGGGGCAGCGGGGTTTTCACAGCACCTAAGAATTTATTGAAAGGCCTTGTATTGTCTCCATCTATGATTAAAGGGTGGTATGTTTGATCCCATCTTCTGTGTGTTGCAAAGTGTCTCAGAACTGGTTGCATCTACGCTTAGCACGTCTTATGCTTCCGACCAGTCTGGTTTGGTGCGAGAAGTATTGCTCTGTTCAATGTATTAAAACTATTCATTGTATTAAAACCCAGCTCCTTTAAAAAGTCAATAAAAAAAGTGACACTCCCCAGTTGTTTTAACTTTGGTTTGTTGTGGTTTTCTTATCCTCATCTTCAGTTTGCTTATCGGTAACTCTAAAAACAGTCTACCCTCCTAAGACAACAAGTAACATCTTTCCTGGTTTGTGTTATTAGAGTCCCTTTACCTTACCAACATACCTGCCCATGACAGTCTGTCACGTGTTTTTTCTATATCAGCTTGATCTGTCATCCCTTTTCATGGCTTATTAGGTACAAAAAACTGTAGAAGTCTTCATGCAGGATGAGAGAGGAGTCTTGAGACCCTCTTTTTGTTGTGTGTGGTTTGTTTGGTTGTTGGTTTTTGTTTTTTTTTTTCCCCCCAGAAGGGGGGGGAATTTAATTTAAGTTACCAAAAGAATTTATGTCTTTTGTGGAAATGTCCCACATCACAACAGACTCAGCAATGTGCTGTAAGAGAACAATGTGTTTGCATAGTAGCATTACTCAATAATTCTCATGATGGGACTGCTAGACAAAACAGTTAGGAGAAGCTCAGCAGGAGCCAGTTAAATCTAAATGTAAATATTTTTCTGAGGTTTCTCAGTGACTGTTCTTTACATGAGGTTAACAAAGATGCACTCCAGCCTGAGCAGTAACTCTTCAGTAGAAGGAGAAAGCTTGAACTGATTCCTTCGAGTGCCAGGCTGCTTATTCTTCTGTGAAATCCTGAGGTACGGAGAGGACAGTAACGTGCTGTCACTGCCTGAAGCCAGGGGGTAAGAGGGGTAACCTGCTCTCACTCTCTAAAGCCAGGGGGTAAGCTTAGACATTAAGTGTTCACAGCACAGGCACTTGGTCTATTGCTTAGATTTACGTGACGAGCCCTGGGCAAAATCTTGGAGAAGAAGAGGTCCATATCATAACCCTTGTTACTCTGCCCCGTCGCAATGGAAGAAGTCAGGTCTCAATGCCAGTAACTTGCAAAGTTAGCTCCAGTTATGTCTTCCAGGGCCTTGCCGGGTTGCTTCTGACACTGAATTTTATTTTATTTTTTTATAAGCCATTTGGGAAAGGGGTTGTTCAGTTATTGGAAAATAATGGAGAAAGGGAAAGGTGTGTACACAATTAGTTGTGCATGGACTAGAACGGCTTTTTGTGGGAGAAGGGAAGGAGAGAAAACGCATGTACGTTGTGTAGGGGAAAGTACAGGAGAAAGGTCTTGGGGATTTGTTGCTTCTCAATGATTAACTACTATCATGTTTGCTCTCAGGCGAGAACCACGTGATGCAGGATATAGACACCTAAGCACTACATATGGTTGTTACAAGATGAGGATTACCGCAGATTGTGAGGTTCAGTGTAAGGTACAGTTTCACCTACAGCTTGAGCTCATACAATAGCTCGTTGCTGCCAGGAGGGAAAGGCCTTTCTTCCCATTCTTGCCATTTACCTTGTGCTGTGCTGGTACTTTTTGGATATCAATGAGCTGCTTTGACTTATTTAAAAGATGCAAAACTTCCTTGTTGGTTTTTCCAGTCTTCTGTCAGTTTTAGTGGTTAAACTTATAAGCAGTGGGAACAACAGCAAGACTGCCCTGGTTTTGGTGATGAAGCTCAGAGCATCTATAATCAAAGAGACATTATCACCTTGAACTAGGCTAATGAGCCTCCCGAGAATGGAGGAAGGGGAATTTTGCCACTCCTTGAGACAAGGGGCTGTTTACAAGGTAGTCAGGTACAGGAGATGGTGAGAAACCGTGCAGAAGTGAAACAAGTGAAATAAGACTGATGAATCCCAGACTGTCACTTTGCCAGGACTAGGCAGCAAATCCGGTTATAAGATCAAACCAGAAAGCTACCCACTAGTATATGTGGATTAATCGTGACTTTTTTAAATTTTTTTTTTTTTTTTACTATTCTGCACCTAATTTTTCATATGTGCTTGTTCTGTCTGTAGTGATAAATCAGTTGCTGCTTTCTTTGCATGCTACCTTACCCTGGCCTGAGTTAAGATTAGTACCCCAGTTTCTGGGCCAGAAACAAGTGGGGTTTTTTTACTTGCGGGTGAAGCAAATTTCGGCAGCTGTTGCAGATCTGGGGTACAAGTGTCTTCCAATAAGCAGCAGTGACCAGGAAGCAGTATTGCAGCACGCAGTCTGAGTGCTTGTGAGCTGAAGGTTATAGGGAATGTGTCATCATAGAAGATAATGAGACAAGTTTAAATATTACCCTGATATATTTAACCTTAAGTGTGATATTGGATAGATATTATCTTCTATCTGGAAAAGACACGTTGTCTCTTCTGAAACTGCTGGATTTGCCTTCTGCTGGGTGTGTGAACACGACAGAGGGCCACAGGCTGCATCAGTGAGTCGCCAGAAGTTTTTTCCCCGGGTTATTGGTGGGTTATTTTCTTCTGAGCAGGAACCTGGGTGCTTACTGGTAGAGCCCAAACAAAATGGGCTTCCATTTTGGAATGCGAACTTGAGCAAGGTTCTAGTGCAAAATACTAATAGTGATCTGAAACCTGCTCAGGAGTGAGTGGCAACTGGGAAGTTTTGAAGAATTTCACAGGTCTCTGACGAAGTGGAAAACTGGAAAACCTCTCACATCATTCCTGCTCAGATTGCCATTAGGTTACCGTTTTGTTTTCCTGACGGTATATTTTCAGCTTGCTGGTTAAAAAAACACAACAAAAACCAAACCAACCCACTGTCCAAATACAGATCTTCCTTCTTAAAAGATTATTTCACTAAGTAAACCAAACTTTTATCTCTACTACAGCGATATGTGTCATTCTCTACTGATGGGGAAATGGCTTGCTGTGACTCTGTGTTATGAGGGAGGGGAAAAATAGAGCATGACAAGATTATTGTGAATGCCTTCTAAGATAAAATGTAGTAGAACAATGCATTGTTTGTAGTCATTGTTAATAACTTACTATGTACTACTTAACCTATCATTGGGGTGTGACTTTCCAGTGGTAGTGACCATTTTCTAGTGAGCTCTATAAATCTGAGTATGACATTCAAAAATAATAAATCAAAATACTAACATTTTAATTTTGTTCCTGCAAACTCCCTTCCAGTATCTGGGGGCGTGAACTTCTTACAAACATTGGCTGCGTAACTACAGAGTGTTTTACCATGCCCTCTGTTTTTTAACCTCCAATAGGTACAAAATACTTTGTTTTCAGTAGGTATGAGCAGCGAGAGAATGAAAAAAAAAATGGAAGTAGAAAGGTTGTGGTTTTTTAAGGACTATCTACACTGATGATCAGTTGTTTCCATCTAATGGAAATACTCAGTGAGGATGTGTAGGCGGAGGCACTCCAAAGGACAGCTTTTAAAGGAGTTTCAGGGGGGAGCAGTATACAGAGATCTGGAAACAGGAAAATAGTTTTGTTTGAAAGTGTAGTATAATATATTATGTAGTAGTGACCTGTTTCCATTAAAGAGAGTAAATTGGTAAAAGGCAGCATGTGTTTATAATAGGCTGCATGCTAAGAAATCCATAAAAACAGGGTACTACTCGGTGTGTTTCAGTATTTGGCTTCAGCCTGCTTTATGGCAGGACACGTTTCTGCGTGCTCAAACAGTCTGATTTAATTCAGCAGCGTTGGGAGAGGGAAGGGAAGAAGCCTCTCAGCCCTCCTGCGGCCATCTCTTCTGGCAGGTGAGTTGGGAGCTGTGAGAAAAGCATCCTTTGCAGAGGTTAGTGTGGTCACTGTAATAGGTAGAACCTCCCTGCTTAGCTGGGTACTCGTCTCCAACGTGCCAGGCTGTACCCAGGAGCACTGCGTGCTGGCGTGACTCTCTCTTCCTCTGCAGGGTTTTTCATGATTTGTCACGTCAGGAATATGTAGCATTGCAGAAACTGCTGTCCTGTTGGTGCCCCGAAGGAGGAGAGGAAGCTGGAATGTCAGGCTTTAAATAGGGCAGCTGCTTTTGTGGGCACAAAAAAAAATAGAGCTTGGGCTGCAAATATTTGCAACTGAGGAGAGGAGAATTTACAGTTGTTGAGGTTCCCTTCACGAGTGCAGTCTCCTACAAGCTGTGCGTTTTAGTAGTAAGAGATGGAGTGTTTCTAATGTTCAACAGAAGGAAAGAAGGTCACTGGACTATTTTGAAATGGCAGCTGTGTCGGTTTTGATGCCCGGCATTCCCTTGGTGGGGCTGTGAACTCCTGTGGCTGTCTGTACCTGTTCTGAGCATGGTATACTGCAGTTTTAAATGCTGCTAATGCAGTAGCTAATAGACTGTGATTTTATGCATAGCAGATCAATAAATGTTCCTGTAAAGTTTTAATTGCCCCCCTTCTGTTCTCCTACAGTGACTGCATGATACTTGGGGTGTGAGTAGGACACCTTCCCCCCTAGTCCTGTCTGCTGAAAATGGTCCTGAGAGAGCTCTTGCAGCATGAACAACTGCCAGCACTTACCTTTGGATTTTTTCATTTTTCTTTTTTTTCCTGTTTGCCAGTGGCTGCATGTCAGAATTGTCATAGCTGGTTCTGATGATGTTGCCAAGTCATGGCTCCAAATAATTTACCTGCAATACTCCACGGTTTCCAAGGCTGTTGCAATGCAAGTTGTAGCCTAATTCTCAGGTACCCTTGTCCCAGAGGGCAAGGGTGGTTTGGGGAGTTGGAATGAAGAGGCGGTCGAGGTTCTCCCATTGGCAGCTCAGCTCTGGCCACCTTCTACCTCTACCCCAGTGCTTGGGAACTGAGGGAGCTGATTCACCCCACGTAACGTTGGGAACAGATAATCGGGGTAGTCATCTGGCCTTTGTGGATAACAGATCTCCCACCCACCACCAGTTAACGACGTCTCCGTTAACTGCTGGAGCAGTAGTCTGAAAGTTCAGGGTTCAAGCCCTGCTGACATAATAATATCAATGCAAGGAAGCTGTTACCACTGTAGATAATAGAAATTGTTTTTCACTCTTGTTACATGTCCTGAAAACAAAGCCAGGATGTCAGAGACACAAATAGCTCCAGCATGTAAAAGAGATTTACATTAGTTAGGTGAGAGTTAGGCACTTGAAAGCTAGGAAGTCATGGTTTCGTGGTTGCCCGCACAATTGTTGTTCTGAACTTTTGTTGGATGCATTATAGTGCAGCTTTCAATAGGGCAATGACCTGTCTTTCTGTTTTGTTTCCCCTAAAGAGCTTACTAACTCATTTTTCAGCCTGAAGTAAGGCAGAATTAATATTGTTTGTGCAACTTCTGCTGTCTCTCTGGTGACAGTCCCTGAGTTTGTGACCAGAGGGTAACGTGTTAGTGAAGACCCAATGACATTGATACTCTTGAAGCCAGTAGTTCCGTGTGCTTCTGTGGTTACTGAGAAAAATCGTGCAGGAAATATGCCCTTTTGGACCATTAACAATAATTTTCTCCTTACTGTTTTATTTATTTCATTCTCAGTAACCTGCTGCTGCTTCTGTGCCGTGGCTTTTCATTGCTGCTTGACTCTTGCTGCTTTTTTTTTTTTTTTTTGGCATTGTCTAATTTTAATTAGTATTCAAGCAGCTTCAGGCAGTGCAGAAGACTTCTGATGACTTCCCTCCTCCTCCTCCACGGCACGAAATCGAGCTGGCAGGCTGAAAGATGTTGTTTGGGCCTGGAAGCTTTTGCGTAGAGTGGCAAGAACTGACTCATAAGGCTCAGCCCCCTTTCAGCCCATATAGTGCAAATCAGGATAAGGCAGCCCGTGTTCTGTAAACTGTTCTCTGCTGGTGATGGGGAAGGAAGGGAATCGGGGAAGCAAAGCGCCTCTCGTTTCAGGATGAATTGCCCTCTTCTGTAAACTCAGTTAACTGGTTTTATGGGCTTGATTTAGATGGTTATCCTTGACTGAAAAAGGAGTTGATGATGGCCGTCGCCGCTGCTATCGTCTACTAAAATATCCTTCTCCCATCATCGAGTCTCCAGCTAAGGTTCTCGTTTTCAGTCTTGTATGGACAAAGCTTGGAGAAATAGGATGTAGCGTTCTCTTAACATCTTATTTTGGGGGCGCAATGCCTTGCCCAAACCTTTCATCACTCCTGCATTCGTGGCTGGAGCTCAATATCCTGAAAAGTCACCTTTGGCCATGTCTTGTTCCGGTACATCCGGATCTGCTGCGTCTCTAGAAGTAGCAGTACTGAAGCATACGAATTACCTGTACGTAAACGTAGTGAGCACATTCCAATACAGTCCATTTCTGCCCTTGGCACTGTTCCTCCTGCTGAGCAGCTCCCCGGGAGGGATTCTGTTTTCCTGGGGAAATGAGCAAATTTAAGTTGCCAAACTAGCATGTGAACTTGCCTCACGCTCTGTGCTTTAAACCATGAGCCTGGACAGAATTATTGTAATAAAAGGAAGGATACGCAGTACTCCTCAGCTAATGAGAAAAAAAAAAACGTCTTTTTGACCAAATTGTGAAATACTGGCAGCTTGGATTCTGATCTTTTTCACATTAAGAGGCATCTAAGAGAGATGAAGGATGAAGCGTAGGCCTAAGGATCTGCTGAGTTCCTACTACTGTCCTATAAACACTCAGAATTTTATACTTCAGGGGGCTATTGAATGACTGCTGTACCAGGACGGTGAGACTTAGAAAGTATGGCAGATTTTTGTGATTCTTCCACTCTGTAGCAAAAAACAAGTTTGAGAGGGACGTACCGTGCAGCAGAAGGTTAACCTAGAAGGGTCTGGTGAGAATCTGTTCCCTCTGCTCCTTGTATATTGCGTGCTACAGAATAAGCTACAGGCTGCTTTAATAAATCTAAGAAAACCTCATAAAAGGAGACAGTAAAAGGCCATTATTGCAGTTTGATGCTATCGGGAAACTACTGGGTGGAGTTGGTAACAGACTGAGTAGTCCACAGTCCATGTTACATAAGTAAGCAGTAAAAAATAATAATCTAGTCTTCTTTTCAACCTGATTTTGAGGAAAATTCCTTCCCAAGAGTAGATATGTCTGAAGGTAAAGCAAAAATGGATAGTTTGAGTGTGCTTATCCATAGTATGTTGAATTGGATGAAGTTACAGTACAGTGCTTTTGCGGTGCTAGAAGGTCATGCAAGCACTAAGTTTTTCAGACTAGATCAAATATTGTTTCAATGTCAATTTAGTTATGAATGTTTCAGACTATGGATAAGCTTACTAAAGGTATGTTGGTGTTCTGCAGAAGATACTGCACTCTGCATTTGAAGTTTATTTAAAAATAAGATATGGCTGGTGGGCTGCTAGTGTGAGATTGAGGCAAGTGTAGCTTGCCTCCTTGAAAGAAAAGGAGGAAAAAAGGAAAAAGAAATTCAGTCTCCGACAATAGGAATTCCAGCTCCAGATTGGAAGAAGGGGGAAAAAAAAAAAGGTTAAAAGGTTTGTAGTATGAGAGTATTGTATAAAGCCAGGACTGTGTATGTGTGGAAAGAGGTGTGAATCACCGGTGCATACGGTGGAAAATAATGTAATGTTTTGGTTTGTTCTTGGTCATGCAGGTACCGGGTTAACCATAAGTAAATTAAAAAGTCCATAAAGTATCATGTCAAATATCCCACTGTGTGTATCACATCCTTGTTAAAATTTCTGTAATATCCAATACTTAGGGAGCAATTTGGTAGCAATTATTTTTTTCAGTCTTTGAGTGTTTATTTTTCCAAGTGTGTGCTTTATGTATATATACACATATATCTATTATTATATATATAAATCGTATTAAAGCAGATCAAATGACTTGGCTCACCATGCCTGAGTGTAACAATATCCACTTACCCAGATCTTAATTTTTTTTCCTGCCTTTCTGGAAAGGACAATGATCGAAAGCTTCCTAAGGGTTCTTAGGGTTGTTATTACTGTTCTTCTTCTTTGTTCCCCCCCCAACCGTGTTCTAGCACGAGTTAGCACCACTTCTCTCCTTTCTTGGCAATGATGAGTAGGGGGGCTGCTCGTAGGTTTTGGGTAGATTACGTGGGACTCCAAGGAGGTGATTGTTTAAAGCAAACAAAAAAATATTACTAGTTATCACAAACCAACTGTTTTGATGTTAGTATATCTTCTCTGACTACTGATAACCTCTCTTGCATAGAAAACATCAGAACAGCTTTTGGGCTGTTATTTTTAGTCCTTGTGGAAGGAGCTGTTGTGTACTTTCCCAGCCATCAACTAAAATTCCTGTTAGTAGGTGCCATTCTTTGTCCGTTACAAAAAATAGTAAAAGTAATAATAATAATAATAAAAAAGATTATTACTGTCTGCCTCCTCCTTGGCAAATGTTCTCATCACAAAGTAGAGCCTGTTGCTGGCAGAGGTGCTTTTGGTGTGGAAAGAGAGACGATAAATCTGATGTAATGCTTGCAGGCTAGCCCGTGAAATGATCAGTTTTGACACGTGGCTGCAGGTGGGGGCTGAGGATTGTGGAGTAAGGGGTAAGGTATACTAGGAGATGGTAAAATACATGGTTGCTGGTAAAATGCGAATAATTTAGATGAATGAAATTGTCAAAATTAAGGGGAACACAAGCAGGTTTTTTAAAGGAAGGTAAAAAAACGTTGTTTTAAGCATTTTGGAGGTATTGATGGTAGATATACCGAAACAGCAGCTTAAGCAGAGGGCTGGTCAGTTGGGTGGGGAGCCAGCTCAAGGTGCTCAGCGGGCTGTAGGACCAGCTGGATGCTGATGTTACTGCAGGGGATGGGATGAGAACACATGTGGGACTGTGGTAGCCCTGGCTTGGATTGACTTAAACTACCATGGAACTGCCCCTTTAGGGTAACGCTGCAGTAAATTGTACGTGAGGGCTGTCTCCTGCAGTAGTGGGAGAAAACCAAACCTACCATGTCTGTTGGGACTTGCTTCCACTTTGAAATATCAAATTAAATGTTACCTATCTGAATATAACTGCTTCAGGGTTCCTCCCACCCCTTGGTCTCTCTCACTCCCTAGCTTGAGTCTTCAGCTGTGATCAGACAGCTTTCCAGAAACTAAGGGTAACGCTTATTAAAGTTCTCCCAAAGTGGGACAGTGATACTGGCTTATTTTCCCCTTTTGTCCTGTTGGCCTACCATTTTACTTTTCTTCCAGTAAATCCAGTGATAGTTTAAGCTTGAACTCTTAAATAGTTGGAGTTGTTTAAAAAAAAAAATAATATATATATATATATCTTGGAGCAGAAAGTTTGTATGAAAATATTTTAGTTGATGTCTTTGTTCAACCTGCTTTTGCATCCATGAGCGTTTGGATGTGTCAAGGTGGTGGTTTCTGACCAGGTTTCTGACCATTTCTTAAAATGCTCAGCAGTATTCATGTTGCAGGACCACAGAGCTGGCTTTTGGCACAAGAGCTATCTGGGCAAATGAGAAAACCGATTGTACCGTCCTTCTTCAAGGGAGGTGTGAATTGGCAAAGTGACTTTTTGCCTTGAAATTTGCTGGATTTCTCCGTCCACTGGTGGCTTGAGTGTTTTGCAAGTGGGTAATGTCAGGACAGTGTCACTACAGCTCTGTTGGGTGAACGGTGAGTGGTGTCAAACTAAGGAGGAAGAGTAAGTAAGAACGGGGGAGGAAGTATTCAGTGTGTTAAAACTGAAACTTCCTTATCAGGTGACCAAACAGTAATACATCTTAACCACTCTTTTTAGGTGATGTTCTCTTTATTTTGGCCTCTAGTGGAGAATACTTAATGTGAACTCCTCTCCAGTCTGTCGTACGTGCTAATTGATATAACTGGACCAAAGGAATGTAGGTTCTGTAGTAGAGACCTTGATGTGCAATTTGCCGTGTACTTTTGAACTATATTCACCAAAGAGTCTCATAACCTACTCTAGGAGGCTGCTTAACAGGTGGCTGAGCTGTTAGTGAAATATAATCACCTACACTTTCCTGATGATCTTCTTTAAGAGCTTGTTGGTTTTTTTTTTTTTTTAAAGAAAAAAAAAGGAAGAAAAAAGAGATGAATGGGATTGTGGAGCCTGAGGGATCAGGCTTTGTTGCACATCCTGAAAAGAGAATTATCTTTGACTTCAAAGAGCTCTCAAGTTCATCAAAGACTTCAGCTCTTCAGCAGTTAAAGCTGTTAACATCTCATGGTGCTGCCAGCAAGTTGAGAACCGAGGAGAGGCTGAAGGGCAAGAGGAAGCTCAGTTCTGTGGCAAGAGATTTGTGATGAAACATGGTCTCTAATTATGCAATTTTGACCAAGAAAGCCCCGATGCCCACTGCCCTGCTCTGCTGGGTGGCTTGCAGCAGTTGTCGAGGGGGATGTGTGGGTAAATAATTTAAACTTGCTTTGCTGTTAATCTTTAGTTGCCCAGGGTTCGCTTTGCCTCTTGTAAAGATGATTCCATGCCTGGGGCTGTGAATCTTGCTAGGGTGAGCCTAGATTTGACTATATAAAACTTGTGGAAGTGGATAAAATAAGGACTGCTGTTTTTTTGGCGTTGTTAGAGAATGACTGGTTTGATAAACATCATCAAATGAATATCTCTTTGGGACATTTTTTTGAAGGTTATTTCCACAGCCTTCATTTTTTAGAAGGCAGGATGCCTAACTCCTTGCTGTGATTTTTTTTTTTTTTTTTTTTTTCCCTTCCCCTCTGGCTCCTGGAAGAAGGATACAGTTGTCACGAGTGTGCACCGTTCTTATTTGAAAATCCATTTATGTGATCAGGTTGTGGGAGTATATCCTAATTTGTTTTAGGATTTTTTGGGTCTTTCCGTAGGTATCTTCTGTGGGAATAACGATGACAATCTCATGTATAGTACTGCTGTGTTTTGGATAGTAAAATAAGCAGTGCAGCATAATAGCACTTAGCATAATAGCATTCACAAATATTTAAATTCTGGAATTTCTCTCATGTCAGACATTTGGAATATAAACAGGGCTGGCTCAATTCCAGTCATACTTGTGGAAACAAATACTGCAGACGCTCAAAAGTCAAAACAGGATGGTACTACTTTGAGAAAAGAAGTAAGGGCTATCTGAGTTCTAATTGCTAAATTCACAGCTGCTGTTTCAACCTCAATTTTTTTGGCCTTTGTAATTGCCTGGTGTAACTGGGTGATGTAGGAGTCCGGAGGGAAATGCTGTGTGCGCTTGGGTAATTAAAGTCTGTAATAAAATGCACACACATTAGCAGCCAGAATTAAGGTTGCACTATCATCTGTAAATCTTGCATTTGCTAATTTGAGCGCGTGATTTATTAAGTGCTCTACACCCCTCAAGACCCCCCCAAAATCCACGTTGAAAATTCTCTGCCTGATGTTGGCAGTTGGCTGTGTATCCTGAGGCTCTGCAAACCATAGTGCCACTGTGCCCTTTAGGCTTGCTTCAGACTGATGTGCCTAATTTGAAGTTTCCTACTCAAATGGCTTTAAAAGAAATGCGGATTTAAAATATATGTTCTTTTAAATCAACTCTTTTGTGTGCTTTAGAAGGTTCTGTTCAGACCACATTTCTCTCAAAGTGGTATTTTTTTCATCAGGACAATTGAAGATGAGTCTGTACTGCCAGAACTAGATTCTTGTTGAAATCTGAACATTTGTTTTGCCCTCCCTCTGTCGTTTATGTGATTAGCTAGTCTTAAGAAAACAAAAAAAACCAAACCCAAAACCCGAATGTCACGCTGCTTTAAATGAGGAAAAGAACTTTCCCGTTCTCCCAAGCAGCCCCTGTTTGCATTAAAAAACAGATGAATCTGTTTGGATCAGACTTAGCAAAACAAACAGAGTGTACTTTGGATTAAAAACTAAGAGATGGTAAATTTGCCTCGGTATTAAAAAAGTCCTGAGTAGCTGGAAATTATGACTTCATGGTGTCTATTAGACTATCTGAACTTCCACAGGCCGTATCTGGGGCATATTCTTCCTATGACTTAGTTGCTGTAATTTGTAATGCTCTTGTTGTGAGCCCTCCAAATGTCAGCATCCTGTTTACTTGCTTTTAAGCCCAACAGTTATTACATTTGCTGTCTCCAGTTTGTGCTATTGGAAGAATGTAGCCTGCGATAACGTAGAATGGATACCTCTCCTGGCTGAGCTGGCACCGAATTGTTTTGCAGTTCTTGATTTGTTGGATGAAAACATTATGGACAGTTACCAGTAAAGCAGAAATAACTTCTATTTGTCAGTGGATGCTGGAGAAATGGACCAGTTCTTGCATTAAAAAAAAAAAAGCGCAGCTGCTTGAAATGAAATTGGAGTATTGCTGATATAAGTAAAAATATAATGGTTTCTTTCTGAAGGTTGCTCTGGGGTAAGGGGTAACCTGTCTCGTCCTTGCAATATCAGTAGCAGTACCTTCTGGGGCATGAGGTGCATGGTTTATTTCCTGTGTAATTTTAGGGATGGTCTTGTCATATATACATTTATATTTGGTGTTTTGAATGACATTTAAATGTGCAGCTGCCTACCAGGTTGTATGAAAGGAGGAGAAGTGTCCATGGCACAGGTGCTGTTTGCGAGGCCGCTCTCTAATGAGTGTAATGCCTGAAATGTCTGGTTCTGTTGCTTTGCCCACAACAAACAACTTCCTCTGATCTTTATTAACTGAGTGCTTATTCTTGTTTGACATGCAAATACATCACAGGCTGAGACTGAGGTCTATATTAAGGTCAAATAAAGTGCTTTGTGTATGTTACTCGAACTTATGAGGGGAGTTTATTACTGTTCCTGGGAGCAAGATAACTCTTGAGGGACAGAAATAATGCACTTAGTTCTGTTAGGCTGAAGTAATGATACTGAACGATGCATTACTGTGAGCTTTGTCTCCATTTAAAATGTCTCATATCAGTGTATTAAAGGATAGACTACTTGGAAGATAAGACTCCTGGAGCTCTTTTCCCATTTGCCCTGGACTTTGGGCTATTACACCCCATTATAAATTATCTGAATATTTTTATTGTATCCTACCATTTGAAATACACAGGAGCATACTCGAAGTTACTTGTTAAGTGTTTAATACTGGACCCTAATGTTGATAATTAAAAAGCAAGTTAAAGCAAGAGTACTGTCTTGTTTTTAAAAATGGAAGTGGTCTCCTGACATGTCACTTCCTCAGAATACTTTTTTTTTTTCTTTTGCCAATAAATTAAGCAAACAAGTTCTTATTATGTTTGCCTGTCTTTTCAGTCACATTCAGTGTTTCTTCTCCTTGTCTGCTGAGCTTCTTGCTTCCATCTCTCTCCTCTGTTCTGCCCTAAATACATACACTTGCTGCCATGGAAAAGCTGAGACACTGCATATGATGATTGCTACCTCTCAGATCTGCTGAAATTCACCTTAGAAAAGAGAATTTGTGCTGGGTGTGATGCCATTCCCCGCCTTGGCTATGGGGTGCTGTGATAATAAACTACCACAGCAAACAAAAATTGGCTTTTGTACTGCCTGTCTGAAAGTACCTGCAGTGTGATGTGATCCCACCAGTCTGTGTTTGGAGTCCTGGCCCAGAAGCAGCTGTCTGTACGGTGGGGAATGGTGAACTCTTGTGAAAAAGGCAGCAGTGGATGCCTGCATAGTGCTAATTTTTGACTCTCTCTTCTCTCCCACCTGTAATTTTTATTTTTTTTTTTCCTTCCTTAAGCTAGTGAGATCAAACTACATTGCAGGCTTCCAAGGAAAACAGGGTCTTCTGCTGGCAACATCTGAGGCTCAGCAAAGAAGTGCTGTGTAGGTAAAAATGCACGATGGCCACTCATCCCAGGGACAAGCAAGGTTTTTCTGCCTTGGAGCAGGAGGATATCGGTGTACCAGCTGGAGGGAAAATGTGCCTAGGCCCACGGTTACCTGTAGCCCTCAGAGGGGGTGCCAGCTCGTCAAAACCAGGACGTGTGGAAAGAGATGAGCACCCTGTGATGGTGTGACCTGTGAGATACACACCCAGCAACTCTTGGGTGCTTTAAGACAGCAACAGTGGTGGGAGAGGGTGCGGCGTCCCTCTGTGCTGTGCCTCGTGCTGTGCACATCCGTGTGTGGTTTGAGCTCTGGGGATTTAGCCCCCTCCTTGGCATCTTTAAAAATGGGGTTTATGCTGCGAGCTGGTTAAAGGAATGGGCCAGATTAAATGCTTGAGCATAAAGTCAGCGTGGATTTGGTTGTATCGCCTTTTGGGTCACTGCCCAGTGACAGAGCCCCGACAGGGATGTGCCTGAAGGGCTGTGTGTTTGAAGCACACTGGTGACTTGAGTCTGCCCAGTTTGAGGTTTCTGCGATGATAAACCTAAATTTAGCACAAACCCACACTGACTAATTTTAACATTCTGCTGCTGCACGAGGCTCTGTCTAGAGTTACATGGCATCGGTGATCGTAGCTGAGGCTCGCCTTGATGCTCTAGAATAGTAGCTGGGCTTCAGGTCTGGGTTTTTTTCCTCCCTAAATGTGTCAATATTACAACGTTAAAGGCGTGTATTTGTAGTTTCTATTGCGACACGTGACCCCACCGTGCTTAAATGTGGATCTGGAAGCAATGGGCTGAGCCAGCTCTGCAGAGAGCTGGCTTCAGTAATTTTTTTGCATCTCTTCTGACTTTGCAGCGGGTTCTGAGAGCGGTCCCCGTGCTCTGTCTGCTGACACGACAGCAGAACTGGTTGCTTTTCCTGGTCACTCCTTCTCAGCCTCCGTGGGTATTGCTGTGGGACAGGATGCTGTGAGAGCATCAGAAGCAGGAGAGCTGCGAGGGGATTGGGATGAGATGGTTCCTAAAGGCAATAATAATCGCCGTGACCTCTGCTTGTGTGGATGTAGATCTTTTAGTCTTTAGAGCACGCTGAGCCACGCTGGATCCCCGGTGTTTGTAGCTAGATCTTGGGGCGGGATGGGGGGAATTCGGTGGAGGGAATGGTTTTGAAACCCTTTTTAACAGCGTCACGGCAAACTGGTGACAGTCATGCGGTTCCGTAGCAGATAGTATCCAAGGCTGGGATTTAACTCTGCGAAGAACTGCTCCTTCAGGAATATAAGCCGGCTGCTGTTCCCAAACTGGTCTTGGTTTTCTTACAGAGGTTGAAAAAAAAAAATGTTGAAAGCGTTAAAGAGAATGAAAAGAAATATATTTGACTTGTACGTTGCCTGTGTGGTGTAGTTACAGGATGAGTAGCTTTGGAGGAGATGAGGAAATACCAGCCATTCTGAGCTTGTATGCTTTACCTGATATAACTTAAAAGCTATACGATAAAGCGTAGTAATTCTATACCATCTTGGATCCAGGCTGGGAGGACACCCCTTCTGCTAAATAGGCTTCAATGCTAACAGTTTAGATTTTTATTCAAGTTAAGCCATACATTATTCTTAGTTAGAGTTGATTCATCTTCTCCACTTTAAAATTTGAAAGGAAGGATACCATTCACTTCTGTTGGACTGTGATAATTATTGTCTTCATCTTGTATGTTTTTCAAATGTGAAGTAGAAATCTTAAACGCGTGAAAACAAAGACTGTAAGAAATGACAATTATGGGACAATCGGAAGTATAAAATGAATGTTTTAAACTGATGATCTCTCCACCCCTCCCTAATTTATTTCAGGTTTATGACTCCGACTGTTGCGACAGTGTTCTTCTGGAGCTGCGGGAATATCTGCCAAAATACTTCGGTGTCTGGTCACCACCTACTGCACCAAATGGTACTGTTCTAATTTTATCTGTTAATCCAAACCTCCTGGAAAAATCTTCTGGAGACTGTTTTTTGGCAGTTCTGAGCTCCATAGGGGTGGGTTTTTTTGGTTTTGTTTTGTAACCCACTAATGTTTCCTGTAACGACTGGTTTGCAGTCCTCTGGCTGGATTAGATTGTTGGGTTCTTCCTGCCAGGGCAGATGGAGCACAGTCGTTTGTATGGGTCATGATGATGGAGGGATTGGAGCATCTCCCTGATGAGGAAAGGCTGAGAGAGCTGGGACTCTTTAGCCTGGAGAAGAGAAGGCTGAGGGGAGACCTTATCAATGCTGACAAAGCTCTCAAGGGTGGGTTGAAGGAGGATGGAGCCGGACTCTTTTCAGTGGTTCCCAGTGAGAGGACAAGGGGCAACGGGCACAAGCTGGACCATGGGAAGTTCCACTGAAATCTGAGGAAGAACTTCTTTGGGGTGAGGGTGGCAGAGCCCTGGAAGAGGCTGCCCAGGGAGGGTGTGGAGTCCCCTTCTCTGGAGATCTTCAGTCCCCGCCTGGATGCCGTCCTGAGTGATGTGCTCTGGGCAACCCTGCTTTGGCAGGGGAGTTGGCCTGGATGATCTCTAGAAGGTCCCTTCCAACTCCAACAATTCCGTGATTCCATGATGTATTTTAAACAGAAACTAGTTTTTCTTCTGCTCTTTCTAATTCATGTTGGGGAGACAGAGCTTTGGGAACACACAGAAACAAAAGTATGCTGTTGAGTCTATTTAAATGCACCAAAACTAGATGCTGTGCTCCTTTAATATACCTCTGCTGTCTTTTGCTTATGCTGCCACTTGATAGACTTGTTTTCCAAAGAGAGGAGTAAGACAATGTCCAAAGACACTGTCTACACTCTGCGAAAAGGAATGCAGGGAGGATTGTAGGGAGGATTGTGGTAGTACCCGGTGCTTTCTTGGCTCAGATCTGCCTTCACACTTTGGCACTTGGCACTAACTCAAATAGCTCTATTGGAGCTGTCTTTTTCCTTCCCTCATAATTTTATGTGTCATGGAGCTCACTTAATGTCCCCTCCAAACTGCAAATCTATTTTTTTTTTTAATTTTATTCACAGTAGGATCTTAAGATGTAGAAATGCCTGGTCAACCCAAGATACAGTAATTCAACACCCCCCCTTCCTTTACCCTGGGAATTCACTATCTAGCACTGTGCATCACGGGGCTGAATTTTAGCAGGTCTCCACCCGTAGTCCAGGCATAGCCAGTAGGAATAACTGTTTAAAGGAAGAGTAACTTTTGGGTTTGTTTAGCTTTTTGACGTGACTGAGTGCTATTTGGAGCCCTCTTCACGGAGAGCTGTGGCAGGGGTTCAAACAAAACACTCCATTGCCAACAGCTCTGTTATCTGCAGTTTAATGAGTTTTGTGTGGTCTTGGTAGGAACAAAGAGCATAGGAGATAACGGAGCTCAGCAGAACGCGTGCACGCTGGGTCCATCCAAAGCTAAGGAGGCAGCCAGTCACCTTGGAAGTCACCTGTTGTTTAGTGGGTATTTTTGCAGATGCAGTTTTGCTAATGCCAGGTGTGAGGGAGGACCTCTGTTTCTGTGTCTGTACTTGGCTCCAGAAGACCCCGGAGGTGAAAAGAATCACCAGTGCTGCATTCAGACTGTGTGAGAAGTGGGAAATCAAGTTTTGAAAAATAGGAAGGGGGGAAGTAACCGCACAGAGGAGGGAGGTCAAAGAGAGGCTGTTTTGGGCAAATCAGGGATGGCTCCCCAAATTAGCTGTGGACTAAGCTCTAGGTCAAAAGATGGAACAGTACGCTTAGCTGCTGTGGTGTGTCTCAGTGACATTAGAGGAAGGAATCTGGCTGCTAGAAAGGTGTCTAGTTATTAAGCTTATGATTGGGGATGTGTCTGTAGGCTTTTGCAGTCTTGACATTGGAAGCCAGATCTTTCCTTTGGCAGTCACTGTTCTACAGACTCTGGGGACACAGCTTCAGACAGCCACCCAGTAATTCCTTATTGTTGCTAAATTGGACGTAGGTGATTTCTAAAAAACCAAAAATTAAATTAAAGGATCTGTCAGTTACCAAACTGTGTTTGCTGCACGTTCTGAACTATATATATTTTTAGAGCGTTGGTATGGAGGAACAAGGCTTGCCTGGTTGGGCAGGGCAGAGAGAGGATGGCCATTGGTGTCCTTGTTTCACATAAAGTTATTTATGAAATAAGGAAGAAGAGCAGCTCTTTGGTGAGCGGTGTCTTGTATGTGCAGCACCATAGTTATTACCTTGGGTAGAGGGTTGAGAGTTTGAGTAGGTTCGTGTAGACATGAAGAGTGTTGTAGGCTTAGGTCAGCAACTGAGGCTTTTCCCTGCTTATTCGTATGTTTTGAGGGATGTCTTGAACGTCGTGAGAAGTAGCCAGATGCCTCGAGTTATTTTGTCACTTCTGGTTCCAGTGAGGACTGAAAGCATCAGCCTGGACGTGCCCGAGTCTGCAGTGGTTCATGCCGTGCATACTTGCTGAATTTCGGTGGTCTTTTTGGTTTGTCTCCTTCAGGACTGTAATAGGATATGTAAATAACACATCAAGCCACATCTTCAGCCTCCTTCCCTCCTGCTGAAAAATAAAAAAGGGGAGGGCAAGCCTCTGAGGAATATTTGTTTAAATCCTTGAAATACATAGTCAGGATTATCTCCCAAAGCTCAGATTGGAAAATCCTTATGAATTCTTTTCTCTGCAGGGGATTTTCATGCATGATTTCTAGAAGCACACTGGGTTAGCAGTGTACTCCATGACAATTTAGAAAATCTGAACTGCTTGAAAAAATCTGCCTCTTTTTTTTTTTTTTTTTTTTGTGTGTGTGTTTAACAAAATGAGGAAGGAGGGCTCCCTTGTTCTCTAGGCTCACCTGCAGACTTGTTGATGACCTTGGGGTTCAGATCCCTAAAGACACTGAGAGCACCTGAATCTGAAGCTTGCTTTGTTTGCCTTAGTCTTAAAGCTTTGAGATATTGTAGGGGTTAAGTGTTGAAAGTTGTGATAGCTTCTGGTACTGTGGCCTTGGGATCTGTTTCAGTAGACCATAGATCTTGAGCCCAATGCAAATAAGAACCAAAGAGTGCCAGGAAAAACGAAGTGTAAACGCTCGGTGCGTTTTTTCTGAAGCTGTAATGAGAAAAAATAACTTGGCGTAAGGCTTTATTTGTGGTGGCATTGCTCTCCCTGCAAGGACAAAAAGCTTTCAGAGAGTGGGGATGGGCATTGAACAGATGTAACGTAGTCTTAATTCTGATCCAGTAGTTAGCTAATGATGAAGGCTTAAATAATAATTCCAAAAAGTACGAGATGAGTAATTTCTGGATAATTCTCAGGCTTTGCCAAGTAATTAGTATTTCCCAGGGTTAGCATTAGCTCCTGAGTTATTTTAATGCTTAATTTTTTTAAAAATAGCAATTGTTACATTTTTAGGAGGTCAGTAAGAGAGAGATTCTAGCTTAATCTGTCTGAAACAGATGGTGAACTAAAAAGTGACAGATATTTAGAACTATTAAACATTTTGGAGGTGCTGAATGTTGGTGCTGTATGCTTAAAAAGAGAGATTTGGACCAGTGGAGCATAGGACAGGGGAATACCATGGGTGCTCTACAAATGCTTCAGATGGGAAGAGCATGACTATCTTGCCTGTGTATTGTCTGAAGGGAAATATCCAGGGTTTGGGGAGATTAAGTTCTGCTTTTTAAACTGGTTGGTTTTATGAGTTTGCTCTTTGTTGTATTATTGAAATAGCAGTTTTATATATAAAGTTATATTTTCCAGTTGATAAAAACATAGCTTTTAAACGATTTGTATAATTCGTGGTAACTTGCAATTTGTATAATTTTGTATTTGTAACAATTTGAGTCCAGAGGTGCTTGTAACATAATCCAAAGCATTTTGGAGTTGGTAGTGAAAGGACTGCAGCCATTTTCTGAGCTGCTCAAAATTAAGCATGAGTTATTTTAGCTTGGATATTTCTGCAGTTTTAATCAACAAACCTGTTTTATGGGTGAGCTAGTCTGTATTGCTGTGGCTGGATTGATTCTGTAGCACAAAGGACACTGAAAAGTAATGCAAGCCGATACAGTGAGTTAAAGGAAGACTGGGTATTTTTTCAATAGTATATTGGCTTGACATGCTCTCCTGAGAATGGCTTTACATTAACAACACATTTAGTCCCATTTATACATAAAGCAGGCATCTAAGGATTAAACCAAATTTATTTCAGATCGATACATACGTACTTTGGGGAATTGGGTCATTCGATCATCATGGTGTAAAAATTGAAGCTCTAAGTAGGACTTACTAAAGTAATAAAATCCAGTTCATTTCTTATCCATTCTTATCCATAAGACAGTATTTCGACTTCTTAAGTAGAAAAGGGACGTTGCTTGTTCCCTTTCTCTTGGCTCTAACTGATTCTCTTACCTGTCTACAGCTATCAAAACAAGACACTTTGTCCCTCTTCTCTCTTTAAACTTGGACTGTTTTTGCTTTCTTTGGCAACCCTGTTTTAGATTATGCTGCAGTAGCAGGAATAACACAATGTTTTTGTGTATTCAGATTGCATTAAAGCCAAAGAAATACACTCACGGAATAGGCTGTATTGAAAGAAAAAAAAACCAAACCAAACTTTAATGTAAAGTCACAAACTTTAATGTAAAGTTTTTAAAGTTTTAATGTAAAGACTTTACATTAAATCTTTTGACTACAAAGAGGTGGATTTGCAGAAGCGGGTGTGAAGGAGACATGTGTTGATGCTGTGTGTTGTCTTGGTGCGTGTGGTGCCCTGGCAAGGGCTGGAGATCTGTGAGCTTCCTCCGAGCAGAGTTGTCTGCAATTCAAGCAGTTACTGAAGTTTTTGGGGTTTTTTGTTGCATTCTGAGAATCAGTGCTGTAGATCACGTTGGTAATAGTCTCCTTCCTGCACTGGAGAAAAGCATAAACCAGTTTGACCAGGTTTTAGATACTGCTTTAAATCTTCAGGCACTCCAAGAGCTTGGGGTTTTTTTTTTGGTCCACCCACCCTCCCAAAGGTACTTTTGGAAACGGATGAAAGGCAGCCTAGGATTTGAGGAGTGTTCTCACCAAGAGGTGTGCCATGAGAAATGAGTATAGAGGGGAGTGGGATAAAAAGAAGAAAAATGAGATGCATTTTGGCCCCTGTAGGGTAGAACTCTGAAATGTTAATTTCATTTTTAAAATGACATGAAATAAAATCGCTGTTTTAATTCTAGCTCTTTCACACAGCGAAAGAAAACACCATCTCCATTGCAAAAGCAGCTGTGTAATAACCTGCATTTGTATGTGCTTATTAATGTTATTTGAAATATGTTAATGGCTTAATGCTCCTCATTAATTTCATCTGAGCAATAATTTGAATTCGTGTGCAATGTTAACACACTTTAATTGTGTACAATTTTCTAAACAATAAAGCATTTAGAATTTAATGCCAGCAGAGTTTGTGGGTGTCAATGACCGTGATTTAGTCTGTGTTCAGAGACAAATTTGACCCTTTAAAGAGCTCATGTGATGTTAAGCCTTAAACTATTCTCCTTTGTCCCCAGAAGCTCAGCAGAAACTCTGTGATTGTTTTGCTTCGATCCACTGTTTATGAAAGTTTTGTCTTTTTAACAGATACCTATCTAAAACTGGAAGATGTGACCCGTAAGTTTAATAAGCCTTGCATAATGGATGTAAAAATAGGTCAGAAAAGTTACGATCCGTATGCTTCGGCTGAGAAGATACAGCAGCAGGTCAGCAAGTACCCGCTGATGGAAGAGATTGGCTTTTTGGTACTTGGCATGAGGGTAAGGACTTGTTTTGTTTTCAAATTCAGTTTATGCTCTGGCCTGTTCCCCCCCACCAGATAACAGCGGCTGGTTTTTCTAGCAAATGACAATCCTCTTGAGTTTTATGTAAATAAAGCGTTACCTGCATATGTTGGTAGTACTGGTATCTACTGTTGTGTGAAATATGTTCCAAAACACTGCCCTCGTTCACAACAAGTGTTTAACTTGTCTCTCTGTCCCTTCTGGGAATCTTATTTGCCACCTGGGTTCTGTATATGTGTTCAAGAAGGGGGTTAGGGCAGACCATAGTTAGTTAAAACTGAATGTAGCTGCAATTAATTCTTCTCGCATGGCAGATGTTTCAAATTATCAAAGTGTTTTTTTGACCTTTAGGCTTGTATCAGAGATTTCCTTACTGAACCAGGCTTTGCAAGGATTTAATAATGAGCTGGATCCTCTCCAAATTTTTCATCTTGATTTTTTAAAAATAAAAAATCATTTTTATATAATTTTTCTATTTAGGGAAGAGTAAGTTAGCTCTTAGAGGTGATGCATGTAGTTATAAATGCTTACGTTCTGCATGTAAAAAAGCTTTCCACCAGAAGAAAACATCTTTGATGCCTCCATGTTCGAGGAGCAGCTGCCATTGGAAGGTTAGTTGGAGATGGATAAGGCCGTGCAGACATCCGTGCTATCTCTATTGCATTTCATTGTCTTAGGTGAAAATTCAACATTTGTTTATTGGCTCCTTAAAAACTTCAATGTAAAGAAAAGCTGTATGGAATGTTTGTGAATCAGTAACACAAACTTGTTGATGTCAGTCATGAATTCCTGCTGCAATGCATTTAAAGGACTTTTTTTCTGCTGTGATTGGCGCAGGAATGATTTTCTTTTTGATAGGAGGTTTTTGTTTTCCTTCTCACACACACAAAGCCAGGGCTGCTCAAGCTCTGCATCAACAAGCATAAATGGCTGAAGAAGTTGATAAGCTTCCCCTCCGCCGTTAGATAGCGGCGGCACACAGATTGCACCATTGTTTGAAATAATTCTAATATCTCTGTAATGTTTTGTACTTAATTGTCTAGGCTCTCAGCCTTAACTCTGTCTTGAGATAAGCTTTTACAGCTATAAATTATAGTGGTCACGAGCGGTAATTATGTAAGCCTATGAGAAAGAACGTGGGAGTCGAGTCAAAAACCAGTCAAACAGTTCAGATGGAGAAGGCAGGCTGGAGATTGTAGCTCTGGATTTGGCTGATGTCGTCACGTAACCTTTCTTATCTCCTGTAAAACAATGTACTTCATCTCCTTTGTTTCATGACAGTGCAAAAGGACCGAATTTTTGCTTCCACCGTATTTTTGCTTGTGACTCTTGTTCCTGGCATTGTCATTTAATGGTATCTTTATCCTGAGATATCCTTTATCCTGAGAGATCCTGCAGAAATTCCTTCGATTCCCTAATTCCAAGTGTACGTATAACGCTGGTTCCCCCCAGCATTGCCGTTTCCCAGCCGGCGTTTAAAACTAGATGAGATTTGTTTTGTGCCTTTGGTACCAAATTGCACACTGAAGTTATTTTCCCAAAAGAATTCAAAAGGTTCCTCCTCCCCTCATGCAATACTTAGAAAAGCCTAAATTCACCAGGCATTTTCTCTGCTCAGCTTGCTGCCTCTTGATTATGGGGTGCTCTCTGCCTGTCTGCTTGCTTTATTTTTGCAAGGTTCTGGTCGTAATGAAAAACACTCTCCTGGCTGGGTATTAAACTCCCTGGTACAGTTAAATGTGCTGGATAAAGCTTGCTAGTGTTTGGTGAACAAAACATGGGATGACACAATTCTGAAAGTAGAGGATTTGGGTTTTAATCTTCCCATTCAATGTTATTTTTAATGCAGAGGTGGGCTTGCTTATTAAGTTTCTATTTTAGAAGAGCAAGAGAGGGCCAGGAAAAATAGAAAACGTAGTTATCTATGTTATTTTTTTTAAAGCACACATCGCATAAGCTGTCATGAAGAGATACAAGCAAAAATGTTATAGGTGGGGTTTTTTTAACCCAAAATTTATTTATAGTGGGTTTTTACCTCAAAAGCCGTCGATACCAATGCATAAAAAAAGCTGCAAATAAGCAGTCATCTATTTATAAATAGAATATGTATGATTTGTCCTTAAAAGAAGCAAGTCTCCTCTCTGGTAGAGCTTTGATTGATGTACATAGTTCTGGCATTTGGCGTGTGCTAAACTATATTCATCTTAATGCACTGAATAGACAGAAGAAGGGCATGGAAATGCATTTAGCAAATACAGTCATTCAAGAACATTGGTTAAACCCCCAATTTTGTATTTAGTG
>JAHREE010000277.1:517865-564381 GCA_033628505.1 Tringa tobata
GTAGCTCTCTCTCCCTTGATGGTGGCGGGTCCAGACAACTCCTTGCCCCGGTGCCGGAGCCCTGAGGCCTTCCCTTCCTCCTGAAGCCATTGCGCTGGCAGTGTCCGCCATTTGCTGTCCCTGCTGGGAGTGCACAGCTTCCTGCTGATACCATTGGCTGAGTATAATTCTGTTACATCTTATATCAGTATCGGGATTAACACTGGTTCTTTAGTATTATTGTTAATTATTTAGTCCTATTCTATTAAATCATAGAATCATAGAATGGCTTGGGTTGGAAGGGACCCTAAAGATCATCTAGTTCCAACCCCCCTGCCATGGGCAGGGACACCTCCCACTAGAATCTGTTATTATTTCTATTACTTCTATTATTACTATTTATTATTATCTATTTATTACTCCCTATTATTACTATATTATTTCTATTATTTCTATTCTATCATTATTTCTATTGCTAGAAATCTATCTATATTTCATCCCTCGTGGTTCTTTGTGTTCCCCGATTCCCCTTCTCGGGTGGGGAGGGGTCATTGGGTGATAGAATAATTGTCTAAATGACAGTAAATTGTTATGGGTTTTCTCAAACCATAACACTTAGTCTACAAGAGTCGCCTCTATAAAATGAACAAAAATAAAAAAAATCCACACACGCAAAACCCCAACCAGAATGTGCTTCTTGAACACAAGTCCACGCTTTGTGTGTTGCAGGGGAGCTGTGGGTCAGCAGTGTATTCAATTTCCATAGAAGTCCACCAGTATTTTTCCTAAAACCTTCTTCCTTGCTAAGAAGCACTTCTAGAAACGGATGGGGGAATGGAAAAGACAAAGCCATCCCCCCTCATTGAGACACACACACACAAAATAACAAAGGGGGGATGTTCATAAATTTTGGGACAGTTTGGGCCTCGATGAACAATTAAGAAGTGGCAGTTCTACTCCAGAGGAATTGACCTGAAGATTACCTCTAATGTTTGATGGAAAGCTGTGAAAATCACAGCTTAAGGGTGTTGAAGCTGACTTGATTTTTCTTGATTTGTCCTTTCAGAAAAGGGTGAATAGTTGGGCAGAAAAAGGAAGGCAGAGCTGAAAATGTGGAAAAGCTACGCTTTTCCTTTGTGCTGTGGGCTGGGAAGCAGGATCCTGTGAGTTGTCCTCAAAGAGGACACAATCTGAGCTGTGCATGAAAGAACTTCCTGCCTATGTTAAGGTGGGCAACAGATTTATTGCTTTGCAGCTGCAGAACCTACATTAAATTAATCAACTGATGGGTGAAATGAGGCAAGAAGCATAGTTTTGTGAGGATATAGGGGCCTGGAGGTTTTACATTTAAAAAAAATCTGAAAGGTGGTTGTGCATGTAAGAATTCTCTAAAGAAAACCCCATTTCCTTGTTGTTTGAAGGCAGACCCGTGCTCCTTTGTTGCCTGCTGTTTGGATACAGCCCTGTGTGAAGATCGAACCTACTCCTCTTTTACCATAAAGCCTACTTCCAGGCTTTGCTAGCACAGCTACTCGGGGTGATTTTTTCCCCTCTCTGTCACACAAAGCGTGACTAATGGTGAACGGATGCTAAACGTTATGGTTCCGCTCTCGCCTTGCCCTGGGCAATCTGTTCCTCTGCCCTCTCCAGCTCAGCCAAGGCTTCCTGCAGCAAGTGGGTTTCACTGGAAGCCAATCTGACACATAAATTACTAATTTTCTGCTGTCCTGACTTCCACGATTTGGTTCATTCTGGGAGAGACAAGTGCCTCTTCTGGGCGCAGTGGAAGCGGTGAAAGATTGTGGCTGTGGAAGGGGAATGGGATTGCTTGAGAGCCATTAAGGAGGCTTACCTTTAATATCAGACATTTCTCTTCATCTCCTGTTGCTGCTCTGCTATCTTTCCTTGTACTTTTCTTCCCTCTTGCCGTCCCCAAACGTATACTTCCACTAAATGTAACACTTCAGTTTGTGGACTAAGTCAGCACAAGGTTTGAGGATAAATGCAATCTAGAACACAAACTGTAAAATATCTGCAGTCAGTACACATTTTCCTTGCGCCACCTCTAGGCTTTACTCTGACCCTCAGCAGAGCAAATAAATATACCCATGAATTGTGCAGTGCATCTGGAGGGGAACCCGTAGCCTGCTGCAATGTCCATCCCCCCCTGCTGCCAGCAAAGAGTCAGCATCAGCACACGCTTTGGTTGATGAAGCACAAGGAGAAATTGAGTGCAGCCTGTTTTCCCACAGCTATAGAAGCTTTGCAATGTGGCTAAGCAATAAAAACTTGATTTTGTTAGCAAATTCAGTGGATATAAATTGGGCGAGCAGATGGGAAGCTATCAAATAGAGACTGTGCCAAAGTGCCAATTTTGCAAAATTGTTTTTTAAAAGAAATGCCAGAAACAAACCAGGAACAGCTACAGAGAAAATATGGACTTCCTGGACTTTGGTCAACACAAACCATTTGTTCTCAAACGCTGAGAGCCTGCAACTAGAGTAGCGTCTCCTCTAGGATGTAGAGGACACAAAAAGCCATCTCTGTTCATGGAAGTTTGTGGGTAGGAGAGGTAATTCCAGAAAAAACACCATGTTCAGTAGCACTCAAAAACCATTGGGACTTTGTACTGGATCTCTATTCGATCCAAGCAGAAAAGAGTGTTTGCTACCAGGTAAGTCCATAAAAGCAATGGCCCTCCTATAGCTCGAATACTCCGTGTGGTTCTCAAAATATTGATGGAAAGTGGAGCTGGATGGTCCCTCATGCAGAGTCACACGGCCTTTTGTTAGGTCTTACTCCGTTTAAAGTCACTGTGGTTTTACCTTAACATTGGTGATGATGCATGCATCTCCTGGGACTCTGCTCAGATTGCCCAGGTCATGTCTCCTCTCCAGCTCCAGCAGTCAGAGCATCTGCCGCGTTTCTCCTCTGCCTCTGCCATGAGATCACAGAATGACATGGGGTTGGAAGGGACCTCTGGAGATCATCTAGTCCAACCCTCCTGCCAAAGCAGGTCCACCCAGAGCAAGTTGCACAGGAACGTGTCCAGGTGGGGTTTGAATGTCTCCAGAGAAGGAGACTCCACCACCTCTCTGGGCAGCCTCTTCCAGGGCTCTGCCACCCTCACAGGAAAGAAGTTCCTCCTCATGTTTAGGTGGAACTTCTTATGTTCCAGTTTGTGCCCATTTCCTCTTGTCCTGTCACTGGGCATCACTGAAAAAAGATTGGTCCCATCTTCCCGACACCCAGCCTTTATGTGGTGAGCTCAAGGACTCCCTATTGTCTTTCAAGGTTTTAGTTCAAGTTCTTCACTGTTTATTTTTTTCTGCTAAAATCCATCTGGGAAAAAAAAAAAAAGGCAGTATTTTTAACCTGTAAAGTTCCATGTGATGCTCTGGATTGTAGGCAGCTGTACGCAGTACACTGCCCTCCTCAGCACGTGGCAAAAGTCCAGAATAACCCATTCAACTACAGTTGTTGTCACAGACTAAAGTAATAATTATTAATACTGTGTTGTACAGCCTTCTTAGTAAAGAAAAATAATGTTCTTGTGAGTAGACAGCATGGCCCTCAGCTTCTCTTTTCAATCTGATTTTTAATAAAATTGAGTATTAAGCCCATAGTTTTAAAATGAACAAAGAGATGTATAATAATTGCTTTTATGAGTTAAACTGTTTTCATGGTCTGTATGAGAAAAAATGGAAGCAATAAAATGGAAAAAGAGCAATCCAGGCATCAAAGCAAGAGTTACAATCATTCCGAGTGAATTTTTATGAGTTTGTAATTATCATTGCAAATTAGCAAAATGGACTGCATCATAAGGAGACTTAAGAGCTGAGCAGTTTGCACAAGCGCTTCTCTTTGCTTTTGTGTTAAACCAGAATCCTGGCCTATACACATTCTTTTCATTACATCAGTTATCCTTAAAGCTAATCAAAATGCATGTAACTGGATTTTTGGGTCTAATTAAAGCCCAGCAGCTCACATAGTTTGTGGGAGGTGCTTCTGCAACAACCGGAAGGTTTTCAGCAGCTTAGAGAAAGAGCTCTCTGAAATTTTGGATCTGACATAAGTAATTTTAGAGCTGATGGCAATTCCTAAGCTTGACCTAAATTTAGCATTTGCTTACTCATCACTGAGTGTAATCTAACTGTGAAGCCTTTATTTGCATCAGACCTTTGTGCAGCCACTGAGGGAGAACTATCCTTGGGGGATGTAAAACATGCTCCTTTCCAGGGCTGGCAACTTTTTGTTCAGTGGCCTTTTTCAAATGAATCATGCAGAGGGAAATATGATTGCAAAAAAGGAACAGAATGGAAGAAGGCAGGAAGTCTCGGGTGCTATGCTGCCCCTGCAGCCCTCCTTAGTCAGAGCTTTGACAGACTTCAGCCCACTGACTGTAACCATGTGTTGGCATTTAATCAGCTAGAATTGAGGACTTCTTCCCCTGCGTGCTAGCTTTTTGGGTCCATTTTCAACATTGGTACCCAACATTTAGAGCAAGAGGGCTCCAGGTCTCTCCCCTGCCACGGTGGTACCTTGGAGGGGGCTGATAACCAGCCAGGCTCTGTCACAGCTCAGCTTTCACATCTGCTTGGGGCAAGGCTAGCAGCACTAGTGTTTTACCACTACTAAAACTCAGCCTGGAGAAGTAAAATCGTGAAACACTTGATCTGTAAAAGTCGGTGTGCCTCTAGGAGAACAGCAAAGACACAGTACGCCCTTACTACGCCCTTGATTTACATTTCTTAATTAATCCTTTTTCATTTTCAAAGCTTCCATCTCACCTGGCACTTGCCAATACAAAAGCAACTGCACTGTGTGTTGGTGCAGTTGGCAGGACAGCCGGTGTGGGAAGGCTGAGAAGTGAATCAGAAGGTCTTCAGAATGCAAAACTTTTTTTGTCAGCAGGAAAGGAAGGTGCCACTTTTAGCCCTTAATTATGTTAGCTTTGTCTAAATGAAAGTAGCTCCCAGGGTACAGAAATCAAGACAGAATGGACAAGCAACTTAAGAAAGGAGATGGGGAGAGAACCAGGCAGAAGAGGAGGAATGCATTTGCAGGGAACTGGGAGTTTTCGCTTCAAGAAAGGTGCATCGTAATAAAAGGAGTTTAACAAAAGTAAGGGTTTGGTGCTTGTGAAGCAGCGTAATGGGCTAGTAACAGAAATCATTGGTGTAATCACACTAAAACAGAGCCTGGGAACTGCAGAAGGGCTCCCTTAACCTCATCTGTGTTCTCCTTAAATCCCAGTGCTGGCTCTCCCTGCGGGGATCACTGCATATATTTGATGTGACTCCTGATGAAGGGGAAAACTGAGTTCAGTTTAGCCACTTTTGCCTTAAAGTGGCCTTTAAAAGAGAAAACTTGAGCTGTTGCATTTTGTTGGGCATTACTAAAGACGGTTTGGATTTGCTTATCATGGGGATGTCAGTGGGAACTTTCACAATGTTCTGGTTTACCTGGGGAGGGAGTGACAACAGCTCTCAGACCTGTGCACGGCATGTGGCTTAAAGTGGAGATTTGGTTAAATAAGGCTAAAATTTTGGACTGTCAATTGTGAGAGCATTTTGTGAAGAACCAGAGCTCGCATGGTGCTATGTCTCGTGCCGGAGGGAAGGGGGCTCTGCTGCAAGCTTCCCTGAATTTCTCTCTCCTGCTTGGAGATCTACAACTATTTTCTTTGGCAGTAGCAGCTGAGATACTGCCGACAATAAAGGGAGCTGCTCTGCCTCAATAAAATGCTACAGACAGTGCATTAAACCTGACCCAGACAGGTTTACTACTGCCTATCTCTTGGCTTTATAAATGTATATTAGAGAAACCATTCTATACATTAATGGGATTATTTCACCAGATGCAGAGAAGTAATAGAGTTCACATCAGTGGAGTTGTGGTAAATAGTCTTAGGACTAATTATTAATTACTGATAATAAGCAGGAGCACTTTCCCAAGGGAAGCTGTTGCACATGCTTTGTGTAATGTGTTACTACAAATGTTGGTGTGTTTTCTTAAAAAGTGTGGTTTTAAGGACATCAGTCCATGATTCCCTCA
This sequence comes from Tringa tobata, assembly GCA_033628505.1. Classification (NCBI taxonomy): domain Eukaryota; kingdom Metazoa; phylum Chordata; class Aves; order Charadriiformes; family Scolopacidae; genus Tringa; species Tringa tobata. The sequence continues at coordinate 523,902 of JAHREE010000277.1, forward strand.
GCTGCATGGCTGTAATAGATACATATTTTTAAATGAAAACCTCTGAGGGTTATGCTACTTTGCAAAATAACATAGTTAAGGCTTCATCAGTTATGAAGGTTAAGCCTTCATCCTCTCACCCCTCCTGTTAAAGCTTCTTAATCACAGTTTTCTCAATAAATTGGGCCTTAAAAGTAGGTTAGAGATATGCTTATAGCCAGCAACCCTGCCAGGGTCAAGAGAGAGGGTCTTGAGCAAGAAGGCCCCAGCTGCTCCCTGCCATGTTCCTCTTGCCTCTGAGGACAGTGGCAATGATCTTTGCAAGCACAGCAGCCCTGCCGTGCAGAGCAGCTTCAACCAGAGACCTCACTGAGGTGCCTGAGAGCATCATGTTAACCTGATGACTTCTGGAAAAAGAAGGAAAATACTGTTTTTTCAAAATCCTTCTATTTATTTAGTAGTGTAATAGTGGGAGTTGAAATAACAGGATTGATTATTTTCTTTCTTTACAGCAGCCCTGGTAGAGTTATGGCCACTTTTGAAAGCAGCTTTGGAAAGTCCTCCTGTTTTTCTTTCCTTCTCTGATCCTCTCTTATTTTCCCTCCCACCACTCCTTCCCGGTTGTTCTTGAAATAGCCATAACACCTATATTTTGTTAAATAGAAGAGAGGCAAAGACTCTCCAGAGCACCCTTCTGCATCAGTGCCAGGACACATACAGCTTTCAATGACGGAAGAGCCTGTTCCCGCTCTTTGTGTACAAATGCACTGATGCCTGGGATTATTCTGGAAGCAGCTGAATAACCTGTTTGGCAATAACTGCCTTCATTGAGCATGCAGTGAAGACCACTCTCCCAGCTAGGAGGGGGAGGCAGCTCTTTTTGAGTTGAGTGAATTGCATTAAGGTGATTCAGTTGATTTTGGCAGAAATATTGGTTACAGCTGCTTCAGGTCCAGCTGCAAATGGCCCATCCAGTTAACCAGCAGAAATCTCCCTCCTTTCAAATCTCCAGAGCACTCAGCCAGGCAGGTATTACAGTTTGGTTCTTTAGTGTCTATTAATCCATTGGGAAGCAGTTGCTGGAAGTCTGTGGAAAATACAAAATAACTTCCTGTCTATGCTCTGGTTCCCTACATTGGTTTACAGAGGCCCTGAGGATGCCCTGCCACTTGTCCTCTCTGACCAAGTCCTTTGTAGAGGACATGCTGTAGTGGAGTGTCCAAGTTCATCAGGAAAGCAGCTCCACGAAGCACAAAATGCAATGCTGAAATAAGAAAGTGCCCTGGCACAGATGTGCGCTGTCTGGCAGAGGTGAGATCTTCCCACATCCTCCCCATCTTTCTTTCACACTCCAGCTGCCTCATCAAAGCCTTCCCTGTGTTGTTTTGTTTTTGGTTTTTTTTTTTTTTTTTTGGGGGGGGAGCAGCAAAACATAAAATAAAAGCTCTAAAGCAAAATATTTCCTTTTCTATTTCATGTTATTTAGTCTTCATCTAGTGATAAATACAATTTTCTGTTGGCTTTCCTGATGGAGTTGGAAACATCAGGTGTTTTTATTTTACTTAAACATTTAGGATGTGGGTTTCTCTTTAAAATCCACCCAGAGGAAGTCTGTGGGGATTGGATAGTGCACAGGTGAAAAGCTGATGTGGGTCCTCCCTTGCAAAATACATCTCTTTGCTCTGCCTCTTGTGTGAAGGAGGTTGAAGGAGCTAATGTTAGTCTTGAGGATTAAATATGTGAATAAAGTATGTAACGGATCAGTAAAGCTAGGAAAAGCCTCTGCTTCCTGGTGAAAAGTTCAGAGAGCCCCTCACAGCTCTGCTGGTGCTTGCAGCAGGCTTTCCAACACGGCTCCAGCAACAGAGACTCTGGGAGGAGCTGTAAGTACAGTGTTTCAGCACAGCTTTCTGTTTGGGTTTTTTTCTCCCCTCAGCCAAAATTGAGCTTTGAAGAGGTTGTGTGTTGGGCATTTGAAAGTGGATTTTGTAGTGGAAAGTAGTTTTGAGTGATGCTGTAATAAATTGTTTTACTTACCTCTGCTTCTATAAGCTGCAAATGCAGTTACTGAAGATTTTGCAAGATGAATTCACCTGTGCCTTTGCTGGTCAACTTTAAGTGGTTTTCATTAGTGTATGAGGCCAGTTCTGTTTTCTGTACTGGATATCAGCTTCTTCTGGAATAGAGAACCAAAAGGGTAGACAGCAGGCTTGGGGGGTTTTGGATTGTTGGTTTTCTTTTTTTTGGAAAAGGGTTTTCGTGGCTTTCCAGTGTTATTGATGTTTTTGAGATGGTGATTACAGAAGGGGATGGGTAAACTGAGACACAAACCCCTGAGATGTATGTGTGGTTAAAAACAAAGCTGACAAAAGACAGCTCTTAGCTGTGCAACGTTTATAAACTACCGGGGGGATTTTTTTGGTTGGCAAATGACTGCTGAGAAGCTATACAATCTCAAATGCGGGGTGAGAAACATGAAAAAAAAGGCCTTGTTAGAGGCTGACCTGGTGTTTGAGTGGTTCTCCATGCTGCAGCTCGTCCTGCTCTCTGCTGGCATTCTTGGTATAGTTGAGGAGAGCCTATTTTGGGGCACCTCTTTCTTCTAGGGTGCGCTGTCTGCCCAGAAAGACGCTTCTTTCCTCATGAGCGAGGGAATGGTTTAGGTTGTCTGTCACACACGGGCCTGCCTGTGAGGAGCAGGGCTTTGGACTCCCCATTCCCATCAGAAATGCGTCACCGTTAAGAAATTTGCTACTTCTTCTGGTGAAGTAGCGCTACTTCTCACTGAAAACCTTTTCGGCAAAACTTCCAACTGTTTTTTTTGGAAGGGAAACGGGTTTGAAGAAGGTTTTTGCAGAGGTCGGGCCCGCTCCGGCGGGTTCCCGCCCGGAGGCTAGGCCCCGCCTCGCAGAGGTGTCCGGTTGAGAGGACGTGGGAGTTGCCCCCGGTGGTCGTAGTGTTCCCGGTGTGGGCGGAGCTGACGCTGTCGGTAAGCCAAACCTTACTATTTTAAACCCACTTTCTGCCTGTGAGGTGTGTGAGGAAAACGATTTGAGGGGCAAGAGAAGAACACAACGTTAGTGGCAGTACTGGGGGTAAACCTGAGGTGAGCAGCTGTGAGGCCTTCCTCAGGACCGGCCTCTGCGTCCTCTTTTACTTTGAGGTAAATTTGAAGCTCACCAAGGCTCGGGCCTGTGTCTTCACAGTCTTTGAGGCTGGTTCACAGGGAGTTTGTTTTCCCCCTGGCAAAGGGGAACTGTGGGCTGAGCTGAAGGACAACAGGGAATGACTGTCTCTAGTCAGCAGGGTTGGCCATGCAGGGATTTTGGGGGGAAAACGCCCTTGGGATCCTGAGGAACCCCACTCTGGGAGCAGCAGCAGCAGGGGTAATATGCTGTATTAAATTGTGTATTGCATATTGTATGTAGAGCTCATCTTAGCTGATGTGGTAGAAATCTGTTCCTCAGCTGGAAGTGAAGGGGAAGTGAACACACATCATTAGATATGTAACCTTTGGGATACCTGATCGCAGAATCACAGAATGATATGGGGTTGGAAGATGGCCTTCAGAGGTCATCTAGTCCACCCAGCCAAAGCAGAGTCACTCAAAGCAGGCTTGACAGGAACGCATCCAGGTGGGTTTTGAATATCTCCAGAGAAGGACACTCCACCACCTCTCTGGGCAGCCTCTTCCAGTGGTCAGTCACCCTCCAAGTAAAGAAGTTTTTCCTCATGTTGAGATGGAATGTCCTGTGTTTCAGTTTGTACCTGTTGCCCCTTGTCCTGTTGCTGGGCTCCAATGAGAAGAGTCTGACCCCATCATTTTGACACCCGCCTTTTAGATACTGATAAGTATTGCTGAGGTCTCCCCTCAGTCTTCTCCAGGTCTCTCAGCCTTTCCTTATAAGAGGGATGCTCCGTTCCCTGTATCATCTTTATAGCCCTCCGCTGGACTGTCTCTGGTAGTACCTTGTCTTTCTTGAACTGGGGAGCTCAGAACTGGGCACAGTACTCCAGATGCTGCCCCACGAGGGCAGAATAGAAGAGGAGGATGACCTCCCTCAGTGTGCTCGCCATGCTCTTTTTAATGCACCCCAGGAGGCCATTGGCCTTCTTGGCCACAAGGGCACACTACTGGCTCACAGGCAACTTGTTGTCCACCAGAACTTCCAGGTTCCTCTCTGCAGAGCTGCTTTCCAGCAGGTCAGCCCCTAATTTGTATTGGTGCGTGATGTTGATCTGGCAGGCTTTGCCTGCACTTTGTCACCTTCTTCCTGGTTATCATCTGTTGCTGGAGACTGAGGCAGGTCAAGCACAAGTAAAAGGACCATGAACAAGCTGCTGCCTGCTGTCCTCATGACCTTTCAAGCTGAAAAAATGTCAGGTGAGACGACGTCTTGCAGAAGGAAAGATTTCCAAATATTAGTGGGTACTGCAACTCCTTTGTAGTGCATGACTATGAAATAGTTCTTCGGGTCTGTACCAAGGTGAGAAAAGAAAAGCCCTGACCTGCTGTCATTAAAAATCCTAAAATTTTGTTTTAGGATTGTCTCAAATCTAGTTTTGAGTTGGTTTTTGGATGAGAGAGAAATAGGTACTCCTGAAGTGTATGAGTTTAATGACGACAAACAGTGGTGTAGCACTAGATGTCAGTAGTGTTTCACCAGTTTCTGTGTCAGACCTTACAGGCTTTATTTGCTGCTGGTTTTTAGCATGTGGATGCCCTCTCCTTATTCTGTATTTCCCAGAATAAACACATACAAATACGCTGTCCTTCAAAAATAGATTTTTTTTTTTTTTTCTTTTCTGTCCTTGGTGAATAACCATCTTAGGTCACTGACTTCCAAAAATGACATGTTTTCTGACATTTCAGTTGATTATGCATAGGCTTTTTTTGTTCTTACTGGTCAATCTATAAAAGTTGTAACTTGGCAAATATCATTCTTGATGCAGTTGCTCATGAAAATTCAGGTGTGAAAGTTTCAAAAGCAGTTTGAACACTACCAAATAACATTTTATTAGTAAAAAGATGCCCTAGGTGTATAAGTTATGGTTTAGCTGCATGCTTTTATTAAACTTAAACTAGACCACAATCAGCCAGATGCTTTAATGAAGTGTCCGTTATCACTCTTCAGGAAAGCAAACATAGAAAGGAGGTAGCATAATTGGCCAAAGGACTTGGATTTCTCATCTTAAACCACTATAAAGCCGAAGACACGTTTTCATGTTGATCCTAGGCTGTTTCCTGGTTCATAATACTTTATAAAAAATACTACAGTTAGTGCTGTTACAGAAGCCAGATGGTATAGCCACTTCTTTCTTCTCCTTCTGAGGAAATACTTAATATGTTAACACAAAATTTCTGAAACCAAATTTGTATTATTGGAAGAGTTTCTGGAGGTTGTTTTTATTTCTCAAGCCTAAGCTGTTGTAAAAATTTAACTTATATCAAATGCTTGTGCTGTTTGGCTTCAGGATAGAGTTAAAGTAAGTATGTCTTACGTTGACTCTTGCTGTCTTCCTTTGAAGTCACTGTAGCCCTAAGAGGGCAAGTGCTGTCCTTGTGTGGTTACGTGCTGGGCAATGCATGGGCTTCAGATCTCAGCTGCGCCTCTTGGACGCAGCACTTGCATCTCTCCTCCACAAACTGTGTAAGTTCAGAAAAAAAGGAAGCTGTGTATAGAGCCAGTTTGCTAAACTCATCAAACATGCTGAGGAATCTGTCACAGAATGAAAGTTTGAAAATTGCTAATTTTCCCAAGATACCAAGAGCAGCAATCTTTCCAATAATCCATGCTCCTCGTTCATGTGTTAGATTTAATGAGATGGAAGCACATTCCTCATTTCTTCTAATACAAGAACTGGGAATGGGACAATTAAATAGTTAGCTGGCAGGTTTGGAGCAAACACAGTATGTTTGGAGCTGTAAGTTTCCTTTTTTCCTTTTCTTTTCCTTTTTTCTCTCCTTGCTCCCCAAAGAGGGAGTGGTATGGGGGCTCAAATCTGCAACTTCTCCATCAGAGCTATGTCACTGTTGGGGCACTTACAAGGGCTTACACAAAATTATGTTTTAAAACTTCAAAATCTTGCTGCTGCCTGCTTGTGCTGCAGTTGTATAGCACTCAGCAGGGCTTTACACTACCCAGTAACAAAAGGGTGACTCTGCCCAGTCTAAATTGTGGGCCAAGGTCTGTGTCTCTTGGCAAAGATGGCCAAGTGGGCTGTTTCTAGCTGTTGTTGCTTTTAAGGCCAACAAGCACCGTGATCTAGAAGAGCAGCTTTTAGCTTCATTCTCTGTGCTGAAGCCTGATACAAAGTCAGTCTGTCTCCTGGGGGACAGACAAGGCAATTTGTGATGCTCCTGGGTGCAGTTCTTAGGAACCTGGACATTTCTTGTGTTTTTAGGAGTCTGTCTATAGACATACTGATTGTGCAGACAATATGATAAGTATTTTTTTTTAGTAGTGGAGAAGAGCTGAGACAGAAACAGCTAAGTACAAAGTATAAATTGTGTAAGGTAGCTGCAATAAGCTACTCATCAAATGACCTTAAATGAAATATGAGGCCTGTTGTCCATTACAGACAGGTGTATGTAACACAGATGCATGTGACATGCAGAATGCATACGTATGTTTCTGTATGTTGTATGCACAATCTATTGCAATTCAAGTAGGTGTATGTAGGAGAGGCTGCTGTTACCCAGAGTCACTGTCCTGTCCTGATCTGAGAACATCTGCAACCATCATCCTGCAAAAAGGTTCAGGTTTACACTGGGGGAGCAGTAGCTGGAGTGATCTACTCTGTTATTCCCCAGCAGCAAAAAAAGGGTACTCTTAATCACTGTGTGAGGAGAAATGTGTTGTTGCTTTGAAAGACAGCTATATCTGGTTGATGGAAACACGTAGGCAATATTATTGTTCAATGAATGTTGCTGTCCAGCCCCTGCAAACCTCTGCCATAGACTAACCAAAACTAAAAGAAAAGGTTAGAAAAGCCTGTCCAAATGTGAATCTATGCAAGGGAGTGCCCGCTTTGGGATCCCACTGTTTTTAATATTGTGTGGTGGTGTTCTGTTTAAGGTGCTCTCATGAAAACCTGAGTGTATTTTGTGGCTCTGCTTGGTGGCATCAGCTGAACTGAGTTTTACAGCTAAAGGACAGGAAAATAATTTTTTAATTAACTTTAAAAACTCTGTAGTTACACTATGTACAGAGACTTTCTCCAAAACAACTACAATTTGCTTTTTTCTGTGTGATTATTTCCAGTACTGGGAATTGGGTTGGGTGTTACTGCTAAGCTAAGGCTTCCCAGTTTTGCTTTCCCTTTAAGGAAATAAAGACAGATAAAAGTGTCTGGCTCTATCATCCGCAAAAATAAATAGTAGCACTTCCAGTTAATAACAGTAGAAAGTGTTGTGAGATGATAATGTGGATAATATTAATGATAATGTGGATAACATTGTTGTTAAAAGCTTATGAAGACAGACAAGCATTGCAGAAATGAAGGAGATATCATATACTTGAATTAATCTATATGAACAGCTTTGTAATTGAATTGTGCAAAATTATGTTTTACAATAAGATACTGTTAGCTGTATGGGTTGCTGGCTTGAGAATCTGCTTGCTTGATGCTAACGAAGTAGATTCTGTAAATGTAGCTATGTAAGTAAAAATTTAATGTACCTGAAAGTGATTTCAGTGAAATTATTTGCTTATTCTTCTCACTTATATGGGGATACATTGAAAGGAAAAAATATTAAATGGCAAGCCTGAGTTAAAGCAGCCAGAGAGCTTTATTTATTTATTTATTAAAAAAAAAAAAACAGGAAATGAAGGTAAAGATCCTGCACATTTTTTTTAAATTGTTCCCTGAAAGCTGAGATTCATCCTGTCCTCCAAAGCAGGATTATGAATTTTAAAGGATTAAATTCTCTCATTTCAAATCTCTTAATGAATTGTGGTTAGTTTTGTGTTTGGTGTGTTTTTTTTTTTTCCCAACTTGTGCTTTTTTCGAAAAATAAATAACTGCGAAGGTAAGAACCTTTTCAGATTTGTGATGGTAAAGCTTGACCCTGTGATGGGCAGGTCTGGCTACTGTGGACTCATGGTCTTGGCAGGTACAGTCAGTACCTACTCGGTACCAGTACGGAGGTCTCCCTGGTGTTGATATACTTTCAGGATCCCATTTCACCTGTTGCCATGGTGGATTACTTACCACTGCTAATTGGTGCTTTTTTTGTCAAATTGGGGAAATGAGATGTGCTGTGGTGATGAATAGTGGTCAAGAATGAAATAGGAGAAAGCTTGTTGAGAAACCTTTGTGTGGGTGCTAGAACCTCAAATGAGTCTGACTGCAGCTTTATGTATGATTTATAAGAAGATGGGGCTGGTGAAGTTAAGTGTTACCTGATTGTGTGTGAGCTCACTCTGGCACTGCAGGCAGTGATTTCCAAGGTCATTCTTAGGGCCCCTGGCATTTCTAGGCAGAGGTCTGTTGTCTGTACCCCATTCCTCCTGCTTTGTTATGCATCACGATGCCCCCTCCCTGTAAAGTTTCTGATGGGCTTTCCTTATAGCCCTTCAAAAGTAAGAGCAGGTACTCAAGTAGTAGGACCTTCCTCTGGAAGGGAGCTCTGGAAGCTCTGCTTGGGACTGTTTTCAAGAAGGGCCACAAAAAATTTCCATCATCACTTCTGCTTACGCAAAAAGTTGTGGGATCTCTGTCCCTGGAGGAGTGCGTCTTTCACTGGAGATGCAGGAAGTCACTGGCAAATTCACCGTGTAATTTCAGAGGTGAATTTCTAGTGGTGTCCCAGAAATAGCCCATCAGCATCCACAGCCTGCTGCAAAAGGTGGGGGGTCGGTTAGTGTAAAGTATTAAGTAGTTGTCCAAACTTAATGCTGATGAAAGATTAAGCATAATGTCAACATGTGCTGTGGTGTGTGTTCCTTCCCAAACCTGGAGGAGTTTCAGGGACCTTCTCCTGTAACTGGTCTCAGGTAGGACTGTTTGTAAACACTGGTTGGAGAATCTGTAGAAAACTGTAACTGAAGAGTAACTGTAACTGAAAGAGTAACTGAAACCTTTCGTTATCCTTCAAATAGTATTTCCAGTTGTTTTTGTGAACACTCATTTTATTAACTTCTTCATAAAATATTCCAATATGCTATATGGAATTAAATAAATTGCAATGTTAAAGTAAAATTGCTGGAATACAAAGTAGATGCAAGTCCTCCTGAAGGAGGATGATCTAGCAGTACTGTCAGAGACAAGAGGTCACTGTCCTTGTAGGAAGATATCAGGTGGGTGTGGGAGGAGGAGATTTTTGTACCATGAGAATTGTATTTGTTTTGAAGTGAAGGGTAGGAAGAGGTCAGTGATACACAAATTGTGGCAGGATGGAATATAGAAACAAATAACTAAATTCCCTGAGCAGGACACATGCGGTCCAGGGAGGCCTTTGATTCACGAGGCAAAGGAGTGCTATGCTGATAAGGGCACTCGTGCATGACTCAAGAGAGATGGCTTTGTCCCTTGTTTTGCTGTTGACCTCACACCTCTGTGTTTCTTTCTCCTTTCATCCTGTGCCTTGTGTATTTAGACTGTGTTTCTTTGTATTGGGGCCAGCCTGCTGGAGAGTGTGCATTGATTCAAGGTGCTGGCTGGGGACTGCAGACACTTTTGTCATAGAAATAAATAATCTTTAAAATGCACAGGGAATCTGTAGAGGATAAGATGGAGGTGACACTCTTTGGTGCCATTTCTGATAAGCTGGCAGTAGTGTTCTTCGTATAAAGAATTATTTTTTGAAAAGCAGCGGGCTATGCAGTGGGGGAGTCAGGGGCAGCAGCAGAGATTTGGAAGAGGCTTGGTGGTGTTGTGTCCAGCAAAAGAGCATTTGGAACCAGCTTGAGTGTTCTTGCAGCCAGGACTAGCCAGGTATGAGCCAGGAGAGCTGTGGGCCTGTGCTAATAGTGAAGTTGAATAGTTATTAAACTCAGCTGTGCTGCAGCATCCTGTGGATGAATGCAGGTGTAGAAAGGCTCACTCACAAAAGATGGTGATTTTAACAGTCTTAGATTTGCTAATTGCTAGATATGAGTGAAGAAGATGGGAATCTCTGTTGGATTCAAGCCTACCTCTCCGTAATGACATACTGCATACTGCCACAACTAAACCTGGATGCTCTTGTGTTATTTACAAGAGAAAACTAGATACCTCATAAGAAGTGGGTTTTGAAAAAAAAAAAATTAAAAGATGGTTTGTTGTAACTTAAAAAGCAAATAAATAACTGTGGGTAAGGAACTAAGCAAGCTTATGTGCTGATGTGAAAATAAAGCTGAAATCTGAGTTCCTTGAAGCAGAGTTTTTTAACTTGAAAAGAATGCTTTATTTGGAACAGGACAGTGGGGAACTGGACCAGCCTGGTGTTGTCATCTGCCATAGGCAGACAAAAATCCATGTCCTGGTGGTGAGGTGGGCCAGATGGAGCTTTGTTACGTGGGACCAGCACAATGCAGCCAATGTGGCTTTAGGAAGGGCTGTGTGACTTGGGCATGATGGTCATTCCCCAGCCTCTATGAAATTCATATTCTACCAAGACGCAAGTGATATTGGCTTGCCTCCGGTTTGGAGGAGAGAAAATGGTCCCAGGAAAAACTAATGCAGCTTCTTGTATTAAGACAGAAGATGCCCGCTCAGGAGCTAGCTGTCATCTGCTGTTTGTTACCAGCCCTTTCCTGCTGTGGGAGCCTGAGATTTAAAAGCTATTTTACTGCTGGGGTCTTTCTGTACCATGGAACAGGCTCTCCATAAAGCACAGAGCAGCCTTTCTGACAGCTGTACTGTGGGAAATATCACTAGGAAATGTAGCCTGAGGGTCTGAGTGCTCTGGGAGTTTTTTGTAGCAGAATATTTCCAGAATAAAGCTACTAATTTTGGCTCTTGACTCTGCTCATGTTCATTAGGCAGATTTTATGCCTTGAAAAGTGTGCTATTGAATAAGAGGAGGGTAAGAAGGGTCAGTAGGAAAAACCTGAGAAGACTGAAAAAAGGTAAAACGGTGCAAAGAGTTAGTCCTGAGGTGGTAGAACTGCCTGCTGTTATCAAGCTGAGGTGGTCAGGCTGGGAAGCAAGGAAGAGCTGAAAAATAAGCATCAGCAGTGAAGCTGCTGAGGATGGCAGTAAGGAAATCCCACTGTGAAATAAATCCCTGATGTGTAGGGAGTGTCAGTTGGGTGGAAATGTCACCCTGCCTGGAAGGAAGGAATAAAAAGCTTTTGGAGCTCCATAAGCAGGAGAGAAGACCAGCTTTTTCTCTCCCCCCCCAACTTTTACAACTGCATCTTGTGCAAATTTTTTCATTTCTAACTTTCCCTGAGTGGCCTGACAGATGTGAAAGGACTGTGCTGGAGCTGTCAGGGCACCTGGGGCTGATTAGCAGAAAAGCGCAGCTCTGTCTGCCCTCACGGGCTTCACCTACTGATTTTGAGTCAGTCTGTGTGGCAGAGTGTGTTAAGGAAAGGCCATGTGCAGTGTCTTTTTGTGAGCTTGCTTTTTTTCCTGTTGTCCTTCTGCCTTTTTTAATCCACATGGAAATGTGGGCAGCAATACATAAAAAAAAAAACCACCACCCAAAACGCATAACCTGAAGCAATGAAACTATTTTAAGACTTGTGTCTTGAACTTCTTGGCAAGGTTATGTCTTCACTGCCTGAATCAAGCTGGTTTTCATTTTAGTGGTGGGCTTCTGGCTTTTAAACCATTAGTGCAAGTATAGAAGTAATTCATATTGTTCTACAGACCTGTGGAGAATTGTAGAAAGTTCTCTGAAAAGGTACTTTGCTTACATTCAGAAGTGCTTGTGCCTTGATGTTCGTAATGAGTTGACTATTCCTAAAGGATGTGCATGTTGTTCACTTAAATACACCATGATTCTGTTGAGTTGGTGGGAGCCAGTGTGATCTTCTGAGATCCTCCAAACTCAGTGAAACTCTTTTGCAGTGGTAGGAGGATAGGTACTTTCCTTTACTTGGCGTAAAAATGGCGCTTTTGAGCCTATTCTGATGGCCTTCTGCGTCTCCCTCTGTCTGGAGGAAGAAGTGTTTGGGATGAGCTGGGCTAGTTTTTTTTTTTTTTTTTAGTGCAAGCTATTTCCATGTGTAACTACTGTGCATGGTTAAGGAGCTGCAGCCAAAGCCAAGTGGCCCTGGAGGTGACTCTAGCTGGCACAGGAGAGTGTGCCCTTGCAATGCCCACTGTAGCTCTACCCCATATCCACTTATTGCAACATTGCTAACAGGAATTTTTTGTTTTAAAGACGAATGCTTGCTTGTTATCAATAAAATGATGAAAAAATAATCTCTAAGTCTTTGAAAGACTCCCTAGGAGATTTTTGGTGCAAAGAAAATTAAATCCCAAACAGGCACATACTGAACACAGGATGTTGTGAAAGAGTAATGAGATTTCAGTGGATTTCTCCATTGCTCACAAATAGTGCCCTCAAGTCACATTTACACCAACTGTTCACCAGGTAGCTTCACAGTTAGGGTTAAATACAAACTGAAAGGTATTAATCAGACTGTGACGGTCCAGAATATGATTATCAGAAGTTCCTGCCTTATTTCGGTTCTCCAACCTGTTGTGCTAGTAGACTAGATCTCTATTTCCCTTGGTTAACAAAACCAGTTAAATTGGTATTCTAACTCTTTTTGAGTGAGCCATTACACATATTCACTGCAGCTCTTGGTAGGAATGTGGGATCCTGTTTGCACATAAAGTGCAATGAGATGATTAACTCTAAAGTTATGGAGTGGCCCTTTGGAGAGATGCAAAATTGGTGTTCCCTCTAACTGGTGTTTATTACAAATCTGAGTCTCTCCACAGCAGCAGCAAAGTACTGAAAGCACTTTCTGAACAGCATTGTGTTAGATGTAAGTCTTGATGGAAGATGCTATATCACATCTGAGTCCCAACACTCAGGGTAGTTATTCAGTTCATGCAATTGCCTGAATGAATCTATCTCCTCCCAAAACTACGAGCAGAATAGAGTCTTCCCTTTGACACAAGTCTGTGCCTACTAGTGAAGATGATAGCAGTAAGTCAGGGTTGGTTTTTTTTTTTGTGGCGAGTTAAAATTTGTCAAATAAGTAACTATACCTCACCGAAACTATTTCCTCTGAAGGTGCATGTATACTTCAGATGCTTTTGTGTTTTACCAGGATTTGTATTGCTATAGGAGCTGTTTAGGTACTGAAAATCCCTAAACCCCACAGGTAAATCCTAGTGATTTTTAGTGTTGCAGGTCCTGGATACATAAATTATTTGAATATCTGTTCCACAAACTGACCCAGTGAAATTAATGGTGAAAACCACTGTTGGAATGAAATAGGAATGGTGAATATGTGTTTCAGAGGAATAACATCTCAGGGCTGCATCATCTGCTACCCTTACCAGGTAAAAAGGATGACTAGGTGCAGACTTACCCTGTGCCCTTACCTGTAAAGGGAGGATGTTATAATAGAGAAAGATTTTCCTTCTCTGGGTAGGACAGGCCAGATCAGATGTTTCTTGACCACTTCTGTACTTTGCATAAGCATACCCAGGAATCTAATTAGTATGAGGCACATTAGACAACTCTTGAGCTCCCTGTGATCTGTGCATAACAATTCCAAGTTTCCCCTTATGCTGAGGAAAAATCAATGTCTACAGCCTGGTGTGCACAGCCTTTGCCTGCCTCAGGGGACCTGCTGGGTTTGAAGATTTAGTATCCCAGGAGTGTTGCAGTGTGGGTCTTTGTCATTTGGTTCTTGAAGTGGGCAGAAATGGATGTGAAGTGGCTGCTGTTATGGCTGATGTGGCTTTAGGTGTCTAAAGGAAGATTGCTTGTTGGGAGAAAAAGGATTGCAAGTCAGTACCTTGCAGGCAATCTTATATTGCTCCTTAAAATTTGGATACATGCGGTAGCTGCTTCTATAGTAATACTTCTGGGTATGTGTGCTACTGCTGTCTGTACCTTAGTGGATCTCATGTGTTAGCTAAAGGAAAGAATGATGTCAGAGAAGCCGTATTTGTTGCTTTCACAGAACTTCCTGCTGAAAGATGAGGAACTATAATGAGGTATTTAAAGGTAGGTATCAGTCCTGTATTTGGATAGATATAAGAAGCTAATTAATGTTGTAAGGAAGATTGCTGCTGTAATATCTTGAATAAGATGATCTTGGGTACAACTCCTTTAACAACCTGTTAGGGATGTTAAAGGAAACTATTAGGAAAAAAAAAGATGAGAACATTATTCCTAATTACATTGACATTGTTCTGAAAGTTCAACTTTGGATAGTAAGAGTTGTAAAAGCAGTTCCATAAGCAACATGTCTGTGTCTCCTCTTATTTAGGGCTTGAGTGGATTTTATTCCCTATATTATGGCTATATCTAAACACTTTTATTTGCATTAGTGTTTCATTATTTACATGTGTCCTAAAGCCTCATTGAGTTTGGGTGGAAATTGGGGAGTCTCCCTCCAATGTGTTTGGGCTGGAACTATGTGAAAAAACTGTCACTGCATGCAGCAGGAGATGTACTTTGTACCAGAAAGTATCACTTATATACCACTAATAAGATTTGTGGTTCTCTGCAGATGTAGACAACCTCAGAAGAACTTGTGTCAGCAGAACATGGGTTGAAAGAACCATAAAAAAAAATAATCGGGATGCTCAACAAACCCAACCTGTTGAAGACCTTTTCCACTACAAGTATTTTAAGTCATTTTGTTGCTAGGAAGCTAAGGCATGCCTAGGTAGTGCAGTGCTTGAAATGCAATACTGTAAATGGCTGTCTGTGCAGACTGACCACTGAGACTTTTTAAGAAATCAATTAAATGTCAGTGGTCAGACTTTGCAAACAATGTGTTTATTTCCCTTTTTCTCTCTTGCCCTGTAATAACAAGCAGGCATTGATTACCCTGCTATAAAGTGGAGCTTTATGCATTTTATGGTTTTACTTTTTATTAGCAAAAAACCCAACAAACAGAAACAAAACCCATGAAAACTCTCAACCCAAACCACTTTGAAAGGTGCAAGTCAAGTTTAGTTATTTGGAGATGCTGGGATTTATGCTGATAGTACTGTAAAAGATATCTATCTTAATTGCTCATCTGTCAGCCAAGGCTTGCCTCCCTGTGGAAATCCCAAGGGAGAAACAAAATGATCTTCATTAACATTTCCTTGGACTGTGCTATAGTGCAGTACACATGAGAGCCATGTTCCAGCTCTGTGCTTTTTCAGCTGAGGACTAAGGCTGAATGTGTTGGTAGCCAACATGCTGCTGCAACGTCACCTCCTGGGAGCTGGCTTTCATCCCCCAAAAGGGAGCTACAGCAGCCTCCCTGGGATGGAGATCTTGTGTTCACAGCTGTGCCTTGCAGCTGGGCAAGCCACTGCAATGGCACCAAAGGAGCAGCTTAGAGCCCAAAGTTGGCAAGAATCATATGTGAGGCATCTGCCTCTGGAAGAGATCTCAAAGAAAATGCTTTTCACATCATGTTTCAGGAAAGCTCTCTAATCTCTGAGCCAGGAATGTCAGAAAAGTACTTCCTAGCAGGAGACTCAGTATTTCTGTCCCTCAAATAACCTAAGTTCTGGAGTGTCCTCATTTCCTCATGCATGTTTCTATGTCTTTTACCTCAGTCTTTGCTTACGCATGCTTTCAGGGTACAGCATTGGTTATTTCTTCTTTATGTGTCTACGCTCAAAAAATCACAGGAAACTCTAGAATGCAAATGCTGTGTGTTGTCACAGCACAACAAATCGTGATGATGAAGTGTGCTTTGAAGCAGTTAGTGTGAATTGCCTGTTAACACCGCAAAGGTTCACCCAGTGTGAACCTGTTGGAAGCGTAGACTTCTACTATTTTTGGCATAATCACATTTTCAGATATTCTGGTGGGACTGTGGCTGGCACTTAGTGCCAAAGAAGTATTTTAAAAGAATGATGCTTTGAAATGGAAGACTTTACCCTCTCATCGTTGTGTGGTAGACTATATCAGGTGTACCGCTATGCTCAAGTATTCTATTTTAATGTGAGGAGATCAAAGTGTTCCACATACTAATTATAAGTGAAAAACTGATACAGGATAGCTTTTCTGCATGCATCAGAAACTTTACCACATTGTTACAGGCATTTTGTCTGGGGTTTGCAATTTCCTTGTTATGTTACAATTTTACTAATGCCCAAGCTTTTTATTTCCAGAGTGCTGAAAAAATTCTCATCCAATCCAGGCTGCAACACAAAGCATGATTTCTAAGGTTGCAAGGCTAGTAACTGTGGGCTTTTTCTTCTTGCTTTCTGAATTTTGATATTCACTTTTTGAGTAGCTATGTTGGCTCGCTTCCCCTTCTGAAAAGAGGAAGTGAGAGTCCTATGCAGCTGCATAGGACTTGAGGATTCAGACCTGCTTTAAAACTGGCTAAAGCTGAAATTAGATTGGAAGGACTTGTTACAGCTCGTGCAAGTAGGAGAGCTGCCTGGGTGAGTACCAAGTAGGCTATTATGTGAGCTAGCCCAGGGTCACTGCCAGAAAGTTGTGGCCCTTACACATAACAGACAATTCCCTGTTTTAAGGTGGCATAAGGATCGTACAGCATGCATGGCTGTTACAAGAAGAGAGCTGGATACTTCTGCTCACTGCAGTGGAACTTTGGCATTCCTGCAGACTCATGTTTGGCTTCAGTGCTTCTAAGAGCCTTTTGAGGGGTGCCCTCCTCCCTGATGTATGCTGTGGCCTTTGCCAGGGGAGCACGTGTGCCTTTCTCTTCGCCAGTGCAGTGGTTTGGTGCAAGCAGCTAATGGAGCACTGTGTGTTTGTGTATTTGAAATACACCCTGGAAGGGCCATTACCAAGCCACAGGTTTGTGTTGGCTTCTTGCTGCTCAGAAGCTACAGATATGTGCCATGCACACTTAAGTTCTTACTATACCTTACTTGAAGTATACACAGCTTAGTTATGAATCTCAGTGGCTCCTACTTATCTGCTTTAAAACAAGCAAACAAACCCATCCCTCCTACCATGCAGAGCAGGCTAAAGAAAATGCCCCTCAAACTAGACATGAATATATAAATGCTAATCAGCATTGAGCTAGCCAGATTCAGGTTTCATATTCCTGCAGTGCTATATGTGTGTAAACAATGTGAAACTGTAACAATATTAAAAC
The DNA here is from genome assembly GCA_033628505.1 of Tringa tobata. Lineage (NCBI taxonomy): Eukaryota > Metazoa > Chordata > Aves > Charadriiformes > Scolopacidae > Tringa > Tringa tobata. Next base: position 541,088 of record JAHREE010000277.1, read on the forward strand.
AGCGGGCAATACTTAGCAATGTTTATTGTAACAAAATAGAATGTCATAAAGTGTCTCTGGGATCAGATCTTTAAAGCAGAGATGGCTCTATGGATGAGCCTTTTAAAAAGGCCCTAAACTACCTGATAAACCCATTGGGGGTTTTTGTGTGCCACTTTGCTCTGTATCATAGAAATCTCACTCTTTTCCTAAAGGGCTGTGCCCTTGCCCTTGCTACATCCAAGTTCATGACATTTGGCATGTTATCACAGCAGATTTCTGTAATCTTTGAGCAATACTGCCTTTTGCTAGACTTCTCTACAGTGCAAAGCCTATACCCAATTGCACTTAATTTCACCGATCACTAGCTTTTGCTTAGCCTAACTCTCATAAAATCAGTAATTCATCTGATGGGTTAAAAAAAAAAGAAAATGGATTCAAGGGCCAGATGTGTTATGGAAGTTGGAACAGGAATGATTGATTATTTTTTCTCACTTAAAGATGTATAATCTAACATCGAGGACTAAATGCTAAGGTATTAAGACTGGGAGGTTTCCCTTGTAGGACCTGCTGACACCTAATCATCTCAAAAATTTAGGATCCTGCTCTTAGAGCAGACCTGGTGTTAGAAACTATTTCTTTTGCTGGAATGCCAAAAGGTAAAACTTGGGGCTGGAGCATTGTTACATACTACAGCTTGCTGGATTTTTGTCTTTAACTATGTTTTCATGAAGGTTATTTTAAAAGGGTAAATTTGTGCTGTGGCTTTGCAGGTGGGGGCAGCAGGGAGTCCTACTCCTCTCTCCTTCCTGCAGTGACTGTAGAAGGGGGTCTTAGATGCCAAGTGGCAGAGGTTATCCTCCCTGGGCTTTCTCTGCTCCATGTGTAAGTGCATGAGGATTCCCAGCCTTTCTCTCTTCCCTGATTTCCCATGTTTCCACCTGCACAGCCTTTCAGAGGCACACAGGCAATCCAAAATGCTATGTGCGTAAATATGACAATTTAATATGCCCAACCATACTATTGCTTACCCCAATATGTAAATTGTGGCTGAATTGACCAAATAATTTTGGGTGGAAGATGGCTGTTGTGATGGTATTAAGTAGGTTACAGCAGCTGAAGGCCTTTCTGTTCCTTAGTGAAACCTCCCATTTGCAGGCTTCTCACTTCCCTGATAGTCCTTTGGTGGATGAGCCCTAAAAGTCCATCCTTGTTATGCTGATGCCTTTTGCATGTGGAGCATGTACCCTTTTGTATGTGGATGTATGCACACGTGCTCCTGCGTGCATGCAAGACTCTGCTGAACAAGAAGTGCTCATGAACACAAATCTCTGGAAAAAAGAGCACTTCATTTTTGTATAGTGTTTCATTTTATTCTCCCGTGGTCAAGCTGGACGTGTTGCTGGAGCTCCAGCTTGCTGTGATTATGTCTCTCGTAGCTTCTGCTCAATATATTGGGGAGCTTTGTATACTGAGGAGCATGCAGCCATGCCTCCTAATGAAGAGGATGACTGACAGAAAAATTAAATAGTTTGTAAAGGGGTAGGAGCAATGGGGACAGCCATTTTGACATTGTAAATGTGTTATATTGAGAGGCTGTTGCTGAAAAGATGTTGCACCGAATGGGCTCTATGCATCTCTCTTAGTGCGAGAAGACTGCACAGAGGTGTCATGTCAGCAAACCTTTGGTAATGCTTATTCTCATTTTGCTAGCTTTTATGACTGCTTGTTAAAACAATTGAGAGACAGTATGATTTCTTTGGAAGTAAGATTCCTGCTGAACACTAATGGCTTTGTGATCTGTATGAAAGAAGGGGCTCAATATTAAAGCAATGTAAAATGCCAATTGAAAATCCTTGTAAAATTCAACATGCTGAGCCTAGCACTGTGCTTCAACTAAGCAGTATATTATTTTATTTTTTTTTTTTAAATCTGAAGACATGAAGCTTGCGTGTTTCAGCTTGTTTTCTTCAATGTTTAGTAGTTAGCTCAGCAGAAGTGCCACCAGAGCTGAAATGGTGTGGATAAGACCCAGGAAGAATGAGATGACTGAGCTGCCAGGATGTGCTTTGGGAGTGTTTCTCTGCTGCAGGGTTATGAAGCGTGTCACCAGGAGACGAGCAAAATGACAATTCCTTGCAATATTTTTCAGGATCTGATCAGTGCTTCCACTGGGGGAGCTCTTAGTTCATCCCGTTCATTCTATTGTGTTAACACAAGTCGTTGCATTTAACCTATGTGCTGTTGGCTCTGAGCCTCAGGGAAGGGTATTTGATGAAAGCATATTGAAAAGGTTGAGATTTGATTTGAAAACACAAATATGTGTGGAGAATACACAAGTTCCTTGGACAGTGTTTTTCCACCCTTGTTGGCTAATTGAAGTTATTTTAAATATGTTGCTTCACTTTGAATTTGGCTTCAATGTCCACATGCTGGTTCTCAACCTTTCTCAGTTAGATTAAAGATTAATTTAGTAACCTGTACCTTATAAAAGTACATGTATGTTGTAATCAAGTCACTTGTCTCCTGGTAATTGATAACTTTTTTTAAGTTTTTCAGCCCTTTAGTATTGCAGCTTTGATGTATTTGCAACACCTGCTAATCACTTCCTTTGGCTTCTTCCCCCTGCCTTTTGATGTGGTGGTGGCTGTTGTCTTATTCTTTTTTGGAGACTTGGAGGAAGATGGAGAGAGCCCTCTCTTGTTCCCACCATACCCTTCTTGTTAGCTTGCAAATGGCCTTGATCTAGGAAGGATGAGTGTAAATACACCAGCACAGAAGTGATGTGTCACAAACTTCGTGCCAGGTGCAAGCAGGCTGGTCACTTATCTTTCCTGCTGTGGGCAGAAGCTGTAATTTTCACTGTCTTTTTGGGGCAGAGCTGCCCCTACAGGATGTGGTGTGTTGGGTCTTCTGCACGGCCTCCAGTGGCTGTCATGGAGGTGTATTAACATATCACTTCTGATGCGCTACCCTGGTACGTTGTTGTAGGAGAAGCTTTCATTAGGAGGAGTCTAATGTTATTTTTCCACCCACTTCATTATGTTTCCTTTCTTTTATGTTTGTGGTGGGTGTATTTTTGCATATTGTGTATACGTAGGGAAGAAGCAGAAAACTCCTTTGAAATGTGTAACTATTTTCTACTTGAGTTGATGAAAAACAGATTTTGGTGCAGTTCCCTGCAAAACAAACTAAATGAGTAACCTAGCAACTTTGCCCTTGAAAATGTTTCTGTTCACTGAGATATAGTCAAGGAAGACATCTGTTACATGTTGGCCAAGTATCCAAAATGATCAGGTTCTGATCTGGCTCTGTGGCTGTTACCACGATACAAATACAGGAGAACAGAAATATTGCTATGGAAGGGCATATGGATGGGAGATAGAGGGGTTCTTTGAGTCACTAGATGGTGCTCTGTATCTACATGGGCATCACAGAGCGCTTGTGCCACTCTTGCTAATTCCTTTGGCAGTGTTTAAGGCTTTTTAATCTATATTGGATTTAGTCACGATGAGGTAGGACAGAGTTTGTTACTCTGGAAAGTATCATTGGCAGAACTCTGGTTTAAATACTCAAATGAGACCACTCAAAGTATATCCTATTATCTGTGAATCTTAAAGTACTTTTTTTGAATATTAACTGATTTCACTGGGTGACAGTGAAGCTAAGTGAGCAATACATCCACTTTATAGGTTATTAAATTAAAGCACAGTTAGATCTATTGACTGCCGGAAGTCATGTAGTGAGGCAATGACAGGGCTGGGAATAAAATCCAGGAGTGCTGGCTTGCAGTTCTGTCTGTTAGATGATTCATTTGACCACAGTTTTTGTAAATAGAATTGGAACCAGGAGGCTAAAAAATGAAATTTAAGGAAAATATTATTTTAATTCTAAATGATGAAAGTGTTAGCCTAGGTGTGAATACACAAATGTCACATGTTTCTTAGTATAAAAGGCAGTAGCTGCATATAGCTGGATAGCTCCCAAATTAACCATTGTGATCTGCAGAGTCCTGTTGAGTCTGCTTGTAGCTGGCAGCACCTGCAGACAGGAAAACCTTAAATTTCCTTTCCCTTAATCAGCAGATATCTCTTCCTGTTGCTTTTTCTTTCCTTGCCTGATCAGGATGGAACAAAACTCAAGTTGTTTGCTCGAGTTACTTTCCTCAGTCTCCTCTTGCCTTTTGGGGATTGCCCTGACTCCTGCCATTGAGGACCTGCAGCCACAGCCCTCTTCCCAGGCAGGTGGGTGATACCTGGCTCAGCTATTCATAGTGCTAAATTAAATACTGGAGTTTGTTACCCAGCCCATGTTAAAGCAGGGCGACCTGTGAGAGAGAGGAAGATTTTTAGATGCTTTCTGGCTCCCTCAGTGTTTGATGGCTTTGCCACCTTCTGTGGTATCTGAAGATGCCAGAGCTTGCTGTTGCGCTACAAAGGTATTTCCAGATCTGATCTGTCAGAAGAATAAGAATGACTTGTCTCTGAAAAAGCAGCTGGTGGTAGCTAGCAAATGAAAAATGGCAAATAGTTGGGCAATCGTGTGGGGAAGGCTGATTTGATGGCATTGGTCTTCCCAGGTGCTTGTGGTTTGCTGTTTGTGGGATAAAATACAGGGGTTGGTGAGCAAATGATGTTGCAAGTCAAACTGAGAGAAGGAGGCTGGTGAGCATCTACCTCTGCACAGTGGAAACTGGACCTTTCTTTGCCCTGGGTCTCTGTGTCAGTGATTTTATTGGGCACAAGAAATAACTTGTGTATCATTCCCTAAAGTGAAAAGCTGAATTAGCAGCCTGTATTTGGCATAAATTACGTATTTTGAACTTTAACTGTATACTTTTGAATGTGAATGTGTGATGCTAACCAAATAATACTCTCTGGTTTGGGGCTAATGGTGCATTTAAACAGTCTCATCAGTTCAGTTGACTGAAGTCATTAGGAGTTGGATTAAACCTTGCTGCCGTTCTGCAGTGGTGTCTCAGCCTGGGTATTTTTGCCAGCCTTTGAAATGTGGCAACACCCACGTAGCCATCTAAGCCCTGTGGCTTTGTCTGGGACCCACCAAGCCCCACTTTTAGCTGTGTAACTAGAAATTCCTCAAGTAATTAAGCTTAACATTTTCAGAAGTTAATTTTTTGGTAATTTTGAACAAAGATTTGTTTGGTTGTGTTTGCTTAAATTGCTGCCCTTAAGACTCTTCCCATCTGCTAGTGACATTTTGGAGGCTAATGCGCTTGCTTTTAGTACATCATTATTATGAGAAGCTGAAGGTTGTCTATTTTCAATGCAGTGGTCAGGCATTTGCAGCTGCTGTGGCTTAAAATTTCTTTGCTCATGTAGTATTTTTAGTTAAGTGAACAGTACAGGTTCCTAAACTAACCATATCATAGCACTTCAATAGATCCAGTCTTTGTCTCTAGCTTCTTAAAAGAAGCTGACCTAAATAATATTGAAGGTTTCTTGAAGAGGATAATAGAGTGGAGAAAGAACTCAGTGGTGTTGAATGACATACAAAAGCTGAAATTATAACAAGCAGGTTAGAAACATAGTGACTTTGTTATGATTACTTTATATATTTTGTTGCCACTGGAATTGGAAACATAACTTCTATCTTGAACAGCCTTATCCAGATTCCTGTCTGGATTATGATGAGGGAACAAATATAGGCTTAAAAAGGAATCCAGAACAAAAAATAGTATTGTAAAGCTGTATGGTGCTGGAGTTCAATGGCAAAATTTTCTCTGTGTCTGTAGGGACTCAGTGTAAATGGCTTGATGAATGGTGATTATTATATCAGTCCAATTTCAATGCAAATGTATGGACAGCCTATTCCAATATCATTAAAATTCTGTTACAATTTGAAATTACTCTGAAGTATCTGAGCAATTCTGGAGGCTGTGGTAATGAAGCTATTACAATGCAAAATCACTATGGTAGGATAATAGTTTCAGTGCAAATCTGTAGATTAACTGTGATTTTTATATCAGTAGACAGGCTATGCCATCACTTAAAATAAAAAAAACATCTGGCTGAGAAGTTGTCTTAATATAATGTTGGGTTTAGGACACAAATTTGTACAGTGACAGAGTTGAAGGCTTTGAAGTTGCTAGGACTGTATCAGTTGCTATTAGCAGCTGTAAAATCTTCATGGAGTTTTGAAATAAAGCATTTATTTATATATGAAAGTGTAAAGCTGCAGTTGGAGTGCAGGGTTTCTACTTGGTGGCTTGCCTTGTGCATTAGAAAATAGCGTGGGTGCCTGTGCTCACTGGCAGAGCTGGCCAGCTCACCCTCAGCGTGTGAGAAGGCAGGAGCATGGGGATGAGGCATGGGAACTGGCTTTAAAAGAGGGGAAAAGTGATGGGTTTGAACCGACAGACAGAGGTACAAAAGATAAGTGTTGGGAAAAGTTTCTGGAGGGTAAGGATAGTGGATCAGATACGGTGCAGCTTCAACTGACCTCCAGAGGGTTGTTTGCACTTCTCTCCATTTCTTGCCTGCTTTCCTCCACTGGTTCATTCATTTCTGACACTTCTCCTTGGATACTTCTGTCAGATTAAATCTAATACAGGTAAAGCTGACCACCCAAACCTCCCTCCTGCTCTCTGGCATAGGTGACATCACTGTTATCTGTCATCAGGCTGACAAGCAAGGGGTCACTTGAGTTCCTCCCTGTTGCCCTCTGTAGATGCATAAACCATTTCTTAATCCTGTTCATCTTTCTCGAAACCTTCTGTGATCTGTCTCATTCCCTCCTTCCCCCCTCACCCCATGGTTGGAAAGGTGGTGTTTGTGTAAGGTTAATCAACAGCAGAGAACTTGCTTGAGACCTGCTGCCCTTCATCCTCTGACTCCTGCCTACCTCCTCATCTTTAGCTACCTTCTTTCTTTTTCCCTTTTGACTTCTTGCAAAAACCTTCAGATAGCTTCTTTTAATGCTGCTATGAGCTCGTGACCACAAAGCAGCATAAAACAGTGCCTCAACTGCTGTTTGGTACAAGTTGTGTGGGTTTCAGGGAGGGTTTAATCCCAGACACTTTACCTGCTACCCTCCGGAAAGGAGGCTGCATGTAAGAAAGCAGCTTGCCTCAAGCAGAAACTCATTTTCCTATTTGTTTTGCTTTTTGATTTTTTCGTTTGTCATGTCTTTATTTCAAGGAGCAGGCATGGACTGTCATAACAGCAGATTCATTCCATCTCGACTACATTTTTGCCTTGCTTCAAAAAAAAGACAGCTGCTGCTGTCTCTTACTGTCTTAAAGATTATTGAGTGGTTCTGTTGCCTGCTCTATAAAAGAAGAAGAAAGATATCTGCAAAACAACATCATTTACTGCTACAGGAAAAAGAATGTTTGCATGGGAAATGATTTCACTTTTCCTGCATTTTTTTCATCTTCTAGGTTGTGGTGGTTTTTTTTTTTTATTCTTCCCTCCTGCCCCGGGCCTCTGCTTGCTGTAGAATGTAGCAGCCATGACATTTTTATCCTTGAAAACTCACACATCAGGGAGTAACTTAAAGCTAGAAAATGGCAGGATCATTGTAAGGTTTCTGACTTCCTAAGGCCATTTCTTTCATTAAGGTAACACTTTCCATACTGTAGTGTTAACGCTTTCCAAATGATATTATGTAACCACCCAACGCCATGAGCAGGTAGTGTGGGTAACCACTGAGTCTCAGTACGTGTTGCCAGCTCTTCTAATACTTGCTTATGGTATTGAGTCAATCAAGATTATGACTGACTTGGAAGATGGATTATGTTTCCATGTTGAGGTTTCTGCACACATTTAGCACAGCGTGACCCGTTCTTCATGGGAGATTTGGGAAAGAACAGCCTTATAATGAAGGTGGTGTTGACACCTGGGGGCCAATCCTTCCTGCTTCTAGTGTTGATTGATACTTTCCTCACTCTTCTAGAGACTGCCTTGTTTTTTGTGGGGAATTTCAGCAGCTTTCTGCCAAGTTCCAATTTCCAGATTGATCTAATCATATTGCACAGGCTTGGTGTAGCTGATGCTCTGTGCAGTACTGCTGATCCTAAACCCAGTGGTCTGGTTAGCACGTGCTCTATCCTTATGCTGCCAGTAACGTATTCTTGTGCAACTCCTCACATGGAGCTACTAGACACAAACTACTGCAGTAGAGCAAATGCAATAGCAGCTGCTCAGCAGGGAAAATCCAATTGCTTTGCACTGGGCAGCTGTAACTAGCATGATGTTTTTGATGCTGCAGAGACACTGATTTAATTTTCTACAAGGCAGCCCCAGTCACTCTGGTCCCTTTGTAAAATACTTCTTTCCCTCTGGCTTTAGATCTCTTCTGGAGTTGAGACAGATGTTGAGGAGAAGATGAATGCATAAGGAGAAAGGAGAAAATGTAGCAAAGCTGCAAATGTACTAAACCACTGCAAATAAGAAATTATTCTAAGAAGAGTATGATCTGTACTGAGTGAATAAAACATCAAGTGATAGTAAGAGTACTCAGAGGAAAGTGTGAAGTTATCTTCTCACTGAAAGATAGTAGAAGTGAGTTGATAAGGTAAGGCAGGCATAGGAGGGAAAACTTAAGCTCTTAACTTTTGTTTTCCTGACAAAATGATGCATTATGGCCATCAGAAAGGAAAACAAATTTTTCTGAGGGAGCACAGTGGAAGAAAAAAAGTTGCCACTAATGGCCTTTTTAAGGAAAACTTTTAGTATTGGTCTATCTAGAATACTGGGTCATGAACTGAAAAACTGAGTTCACGTGTTCCCTGAATTTTGTGGGTTTTTTCTAAATAACTGTGATAGAAAATGGTTAGATTGTGATTTTTACCTAACATAGTAAAATTCGGAGTAGTAAAAAATCAGAAACAGCAATTTAAAATAGCGTCTTACTAAATTGTATCAGGATGAATACATAGAAGTAGTATTTTCTGGAATCCTCACTACTTAAAGCCATTTTGCATTGACTCTTGTTTCATGCTGTTAAACACTGTTATTAAAACTGTCTCTATAATTAACATCAGGCATTAGCAACAGCTTGATTGTGGGAGTTTCCTCTTCTGCCTGTCTATTGACTGTGAAGAGTTGTCTCTTCTTGTAGCATGAGGGCTTGTAGACATGAGGGCCAGCAGAGCTCAGCGTGGCTAAAAGTAGGGGAGGTGGGGGGAATACTGGTTTCCTTTGCAGATAGATAAATTTAACATTTTTATATCTGGTGGTTATGCAGAGGGCTCACCTGGGTGGCTTTTACAGTCTTTTGTGAGCAGATGACAATCAATGGGGTCAGGCTGGCATCTGGTAATGTGGCTCTTTAGCAAGACCACATCAGGGATTGAATGTCCCCTGTGTGTTGCAGTGACGTGGCGTCATGTTGCAATGGCCCAGCACTCTGAAGGCAACCTGCCTTTTCATTCTCTGTCACATCAAGGATCCCTGCAATGCTATAGTCTCTGTGCTCTATTATTGAAGTTATTTCTGTTGTTTTTCCTTCAGAAATTATGTTCTGGCAGCTCTTGTCTGTCTTGGTAAAACATCTCTCTTACCTGTGCAGAATTTGCTAGCTCAGTGGAGGTCCATTACCCTTCGGAGTTGTATTCGTGTACAAAAATGTTTCCTGTAAAGCCCCTATTAGCTGTGATTTAACGGTTATTCAATGCTGCCGTTCTAAAAGAACCTCCGCAATGCGGGAAGTGATTTCTTCTCAGTTTGACACATGAAATAAAAAGAATTTCTTTGTGCTGAATGACTTGGACTTTGCCATGTTAATGAATAGCTAATTCAGGCCCAAAAAGTAAAGCCTAGGGGCTGCTGCTGGATATAAATAGAAAAGAGTTGCCAAGTACTGAAAGAAGTGCTTGACTCAGAAGCTGCATAGGGTTGGACCTGTTTGTACCCCTGTGCTTGCATGGGCTTCATGCTAACATCTGTGATGCTTACTGCTCACCTGTTGTGGCCTTAAAAATGAAGGTTAAAAATTTATTGTATGACACCACATGAAAGGCGAGTGAGCCACACAAGCAAAGAGCAAATAATAAACACGGCATGCTGTCAGACTTGTAGGTAAATAAACTCAGGCTACAGGTGCTGGGAGTAATTCAGCAAGCCAGATCCCAGAATAATGAATGTCTGCACATACTCCAGACAAGGTGAAAAATTGTCAGGTGTGTGAAGGCCAGATAATGCAGGAATGGGACCAACAGAAATCAGTACTGAATTCAGTGCCCCCTTGGCAAGGCAACCTAGAGAGAACGCACTGTATTAACAAATGTGCTACTGATGATCTTGAAAGGGCAAATTAGAGATGGATGTGGTTCAAAAGATAACAGAAAGGTGTTACATACAGGTTACTATTGTGAGGTGCCAGGTAGAAAAAGGTTATTCCCAAATATCTGCTCTTGTTTGAAGCAGAGTTTTGGTAATGGGGGGGGAAGAGTTGCTGTGGTGTGAGAGGAGGCCTTTGGGCTTCTCCGCTGCAGCGTACCCAAAGCTGCCCGCAATAACCAAATAGCGTACAATCCTGAGGTTGTTGTGCAGGGGCGAAATAAGGACAGCAGCATGTCTGTTCCTTCATAATATGCAGGTTTGATAAAAAGATTTGACATTTTCCCCCCCCCAGCTATTAATTCTATGCAGAAAAGACACTTTATCAATATTTTCTTTTCAGTCCTGAGCTACGTGCGCTTTCTCCAGAGAAGTACTGGAGGAAATACTAGCAAAGAGGATGGCATATGGTCTCCTTAGGGATGTATTTCAGATAAAGGATGCTTTAAGTTTAGTCCTCAAAACGTGCTGCGTATGATGATGTTGTATAAGCTATCTTCTACACAGTGGGAGGGAAACCCACTTGGTGCTTGCTTGCAGGGTGCTCAGGTAATGTGTTGGATGTGAGAGGCGAAAGAGGGACCTATGGGCATGACTACTGCTGATGCTGCCCTGCATTGGAGCTGGGGTGGCTTTGCTCCTCGTGTCTCTGCAGGGGTAACATGTTTTCACCTCTAACTGTGGTGCTGCAAGCCCCAAGCATGAGCAGTCTTATGTCCCATGCATCTTCTGAGCTCATCTGTCTCTGCCCTGTCTCCTCATGTTCCAGTAAAATTCCCCTTAAGGAGAATCTAGTTATGAAATTAGGATTGCTTATGTTTTCCCTATGGACTTTTTCTCTTTAGAAAACAGAAAACTGCAGTATTTGCCCGTTTCTTTGGATGTTTTTTTTTCTTTAACAGAATTTTGATTTTGGTGGTTGACGGCCAGAGTTGGGCTGTGACTGCATTGTATTCCCCCCCTCTCCCTCCCTGCCAAAACTTTGATGTTTTAATAAGCAGTTATGGGGATGTGTGTGTTTTTTCTTTCTTTTTTTTTTTTTTTAATGTGGGCTAACAGGAATGCTATTTTTGATTGTATCTGAATTTATTAAAAAATGGTGTTATGCTCCAAGGGATGACTCAGGTATGTTAAAAAAACCTCTGCAATGTCAGAAGTTGTCCCTTCCCCATGCTGTGTCAGGAAAAGATGTCTCTGGAGCCTTTTCCTGGGTTGCAGCACTGGAGAAGCCCTTCCCCCTGATGAAGGGGAAGAGACTGATGGAACAAAATTGGACATTGCCTGCTGTATTGCTGCCCTCTCCTCAGTGAGCTGGTTTCAAACATGGGCTGGCTTCAAGTTTGTATTTCAGAAAGCAAATTATGCTGCAGTTTATGGCTGGCTATAGGTGAGAATTCACAGTAGAAATTCCATAAATAAGCGTTTACTGCATTACTGTGTATTTCCTTTCACTTAGGTAAGATGCACTAGACTTGCCAAAAAAAAAAAAATGGAAAAATGGTTTTAATGAATTGGGGTGGAGGTGAGGTGGTGGTTTTCTGAAAAAGCCTTCCAGGTATTCAGGAACAAATAAATTTGAAACTTAGTGAAATTAGTTTGGCATGTTTTGTCCCTGATAAGGCAGAAGTGGCAAAATGCACGTGTCCTTCATATAGAGCCTGTTCATCTGCAGGATCTACTATATTCCAATTAAGGACTCAGTGAGGAACCTGGCCTGCAGTTTGGAGGTGCTTATTAATTTCCTTTGGTTTCACCCACTTGCTGTGATAATACAGGATAAAAATTTTACTTAGAGGCTAATAAGAAACCATTCTTGTTGGAGACTTTGATGCAATATCTTCAGAGCAGATACGAAACTTCTAATTTAATGTGTAATGAATAATCTAGTTTGTTATCAACTTTAGACTTTTCTTCAGTCCTGTTTCATGCACTAGCTGCCTGTGATGCCTCTCTTGTGGCGAATGCAAAAGAAAAAAAAAAGTCTATTGGTAGTTGAGGGGAATTAAGAAATGCCAAGGAGAAGGTCGGAAGACTGCTGACATAGGTAATGAATAAAATCAGGAAAGTGAGAGGGCAGACAGAATACCATATGTTTTACAGAGGGCTTGAAGTGGAAATTTTGTTGTTGAAATGAGCTGGCATAAGATCAGACACTCTGAGGATGGTTGATGGAAGTTGGTAACTCCATCAGGGTTGTGGGGAAAGGTGGAAGCAGGGAAGGGCAAGGAAGGGAATGCCCACAGGCAGGGTTGCGAGGGTGATGTGTTAGTAGGATGCTGTGAATAAACCTGTATCTTGTGTTTGGCAAAACAAGAGGAAAAAATCATAGGCTGAGGCAAGAAATAAGTGGAGAGCAATGAAAAATATTTCTACTTGAAAAGTGCTAGCACTTTGAATTTTGAGGTGAAATGCTGTTTGAAATGAAAAAATGTTTTGTTTGGGCAAAGATAGAATTGGATATTTTTAGAAATGAAAGAACGCTTTATTTTTAATTCTCAAGTTTTAAAACCCACAATGTGATCTTTTCTTTTCTCAAACAATTGAATGTAAAAGAATAATTTTTTTTCTGTGAATAATTTCAGTTGACCTGATTCCTTCAGTAAGGATTTGATCAAAATGTTTTGCTCATCTGCCTCAGTGAATAAGATCAAGTAAAATATTTTACTGTGCTTAAGTGTTGTTTTGCTGCACAGTTATTGATGAAACTCCTTAAACGATTGCCATTTTGAATTGTGGTCAACCCAGCTTCTCCCACCTCCAGGAAGGGAGAGCTCCTGACTGTTTTGAGTAAATTAGTACATCAATGATGATTATTTCTACCACCTGGACAGTAGAAAGTTTCTGTTATTTTTCACATAGATGGGAAAAACCAGAAGAAATGACTGGAAAATCATTTTTGAAATAAGCGTGATAATGAATCATTAATAGCTCAAATAGTAGCGTCAGGTATACTTGTTTCAATGGGCATGTAGTAAAATTAATTCTACATTTAAGAGAAGAATTAATGGTGTAAACTGCTGTTATAATGATGTCTCAATGTCTGGAACAAGCTTATTAGAAAACAGTTATTTTTACTAAGTGTGGTCCAAAACCAACAGGTGATTGAATGCAGCCCTTAGGAATAAATGTGTCATGCAAAGCTGTGTCATTTAGGTTTTATCTGTGAACTAACATTTTAATTGAATTAGCCTCAATAAATACTACACTAAAATTCCTTTGCTAAAACTACTTTATTGCTTCAGGTTAGCTGCATTGTGAATATAACCTCTAGTGAAATAGTCACTGTGTATTTGCAGGTTTGCTCATAGAAATGTTAAGATTATTGTTCATGGCTTTTAGGGCCAGTAAAACTTTGCCCAGTAAGTGGTTACCTCTGGGTTTTGTACACTGCTTCTTGACTCTCTGCATTAGAGAAGTGCAGTTTGATTGCTGACAAACCAAGAAGCAAAAAGTTATTTAAATCAGATGAATAGCATAATAAATATTCCCAGCTTTTTTAGGTGCTTGCTGTGGTCTTCAGGTTAAATAATACAGATACACAATTTATAAAGAAACTGCTGAACAAGCACAGGAACTACTTACTGTAAAGCTTCTTACTGCTACTATTGTTAATCCATAATGTGCAACATAATGATGTAGATCCAAAAAGTGAATTTACAGGTGAGCAATACGCTTTATGGCATGCACAGTACTACAGTAGTTCATCATAAGGGATGACTTGATAAGTCTTGATATTTATTTAATCCTTGATATTAATTTAATCTTTTATGTCACTAAAGCCTATTATTTAATTGTGGGGAAAAAAAAGTATGAAATAAGTGCTTAAATTCTCATTAATGGGCAAGTAAACTAAATAATCCCTAGAATTTCAGTTCAATAAGCTACTTAACCTCTGCGCCTCAAATTAACATGGAGAGCAGTTGATAAAATGACTCTGATTCAGCGTCTCAGCAATGACTGGAATTGTGGCTAGGAGGGGGAAGGCTACCTTCAGGAGCAGTTCTGCCTGCTGAACACAATGCCAAGCATTTTGATCTATTGGATGAGTATATGAAGCTGCAAAATCATATCACAGAATGGTATCAATCCTCATAAGATAAAGGTGTCTAACTTCTGGTAGTGTTTCAGGCACTGCTTCTTTGTCTTGCATGATGTATTATAATAGAATAAAAATAAAGTCTGTTGCTCTTGTATTTTAAGGATAGTAATAGTGTTTTTAGGCAGCGCTATGAAGTGTGGTCTAATATAATCTTCACTGCACCTACTAAACTTGACTTGCTTTTTGAATACTAATGTGAAAATAAAAGGAACAAGAAAGGACTAAAGTTGGAGCCTAGCTCATGTTTTCATTATTTAAAATGGTAGGAGGTAGTTGAGAATATATACATAGTAAACTATAAGATCATTTTAAGCACCTTAGTGGCTTATGGCTAGGATTTCATTACCCTATATTTAGAAGGGGGAAGGGGTTCAGCCACAGCTAAAAGCATTGTCACCACAAAGTGGTTAAATGCCATTGTGTTCAACCTTACATTGAAACCAGTAAGGTGCCAAACACGTCAGTCCTGTTTGGTTGCCCACGTGCAGTGTGTTCGGGAGTGTGTGCACGAGCTAAGTTTTGCTAAGTTTTAGCAAAGAGACCTTGGCTTGAAATGAGGGTAGAGTGCTGCCCTTGCTGACCACTGGGCAGCCCAGCACTGCTGTTGGCACCTTGTTTAATGATGAGGCTTTATGTCTCTAAGGAAAGCTGGCTGCTTTTCTGGATAAGAGGAAATAAAATACATGTCAGTAGAAGGTATATAATCTGTCCAGGCTCCACAGGTCTGGGAGAGTTTGGCTCCAAAATCTAGCATGTATGGCCAAAATAAAAAGCTTTAAGAGCTTCAACCTGCAGCCCAAGTTATGAAGGGAGACTTGACATGAATCTGCCCCAAAGAAAAGCTTGCAGCCTGGGGAAAATTGTGGGAGAGAGAAGTACTGATTCAACCCTAAATTAGGCTGATTTATCTTATTTAACAGATGTATCTTCTGCAAACACTTATAATGACACTGTCGGGTTTGGATGTTGTAAGCAAAGCCTTTCTGTTCATGTGTAACTCTAGTTCAAGGCTGAGGTGATTAAGGTTAAGGTGCTTTTTTAAGCAAACTCAGTATCAAGAAGGCATTCTTCACTCCCTGTGGAGGTAAGTCTGGAAACAGGGTGTCTCTGTTTCTCTCAGCCCACATCCAAGGTAGCAAGGTCAGGTCATGCAGGAAAGTCTCTCACTACCCTAGAATGGAAGGAGAAGGGCCAGGAATGGAGCGTTCTGCCTTGAGTAGGGATTTCAGACCACTAAAAGTTCTCCTCGCATAGTTACTAGGGTTCTGAATCATTTAATAAGGGTAAACAAAACCTACATGCGTCTGTGCAGCGTCTTCTGCATGGTTGTCTGCTAATGACCTATAATTACATAGCCATGAGATGACTGTCAGGAAGGCAGGCCAGCCATTTCTGATCTTAATTGCACATTACATATGGTTTTTGAGAGCTCTGACTTTAATAAAGTGGTTGTCAGTGGTCCTCATATTTCACTGCTTATTGCTGGTATCAAGTGTGGTTGATAATTCCTTCTAAAGGCAACTGAGGAAAAGGGACCTGGCAGCTGTGTTTCTGCCTGTAGGTCCATGTGTGTAGTTCCAGCATCACCTGTCACTCCCAAAGTGTGGCCACAACATGCACTGTTGCTGCAGTTGAATCCCAAAAGCGAGTGTACCTTAATGACTTGCTGTGGCCTTCGGTCTCTCTGGTACCAAAAGCTATTAATCAGCCAAAGAGGAAAAGACGGATTTGATGATAGGGAATGATGCTATTGTTGTTATCTTCTTCTTGTGGCAGAGTAAATAAAAGGCTTTGGGGAGTCTGTTTTTGTAACCTTTTTGCTATAAATTTATGGCAGATTTAACACTTCTTTGGGTCCCAGAAATCCAGTGTTAAGAAGGCTGGTGCCAGAAGTGCTCTAAAGAGGTGTATGTTGACAATGTTTTGCTTTTAATGCTGCCAGAAACCTAAATCTCAATTTACTGTACGTATAGCGTATCTCCTGAAGAGCAGATGGTGCCTTGTAAACTGACAGTGAGCAGGCTTTCTGTATGTCTTGCTCTTCTGTCTGTCTCTTTCCTATATGCCTTTGAAAACAAGAAGGAGAAAATAAGTATGTGTGTGTTTGGGTTTCCTTTAATGGCAATAATCCAATTTGCTGTCTCTGCCTTCCACTTCTAAGTGCAAGGTACTGGAAGCACCTGCTCTGGTTGGCATTTTGTTATCTCACGGTGTGCTTGTGCTGTGACCTTCACCAAGATTGATCTCTATAAGGGCTTTTTTTATATCAATGCTGAACCACTGTACAAAAGCACCCCTGTTCTTCTGCACCCCTTGTCAGGAAGGCTGCTGGGGGTAGGGAAGGCATTTCTAGATTGATAGGAGAGGAGGAAGTTGGGGTCCAGATTAATCTCTCTGTAGCCCACGGAGGCAGTGACCTTCTTCAAGGGGTGATGCAACAAGAGGTTGCTTAAAGGGAGTTATTTTGAGTGGGGAGGAAAGAGGAGGTTGATTAGTGAAGATGCCCTAGGGATAGCAGAGGCCTCAGATAAAAGGGAAACTTAGAGTGGATGTACCCATTGTTCTGTGAATAAGAAAAAAAAAAAATAGAGGAATCTTTTGCTGATTTTAATTCAGTATAATACTCAAGTTTATTAACATATAATCAGTATCTGGAAAAAAATGTGGAAAGAAAAAAAAAGGAATTATGTCTATGTCCAAGTGATAGTGAGTTACTAGCAATAGATGCCATTAATTTTGTGAGTAATGGGAAAAAAGAGACAATTATCACCATTACCAGACAAAACATGAAACCTTTGCAGCTTCAGTGAAAGCCTGTTGAAAAAGAAAGATACATGTAAATGGCACTTGGTGGTGATAAATACAATAGGAGGCATTAGTGCAGAAATAGCAACCCTAGCAATTTGTATGCATTACATTTTCTGTGAGGCCTCCAGTTCAGTTAAAGAGAAAATGATGGCATGGTACCAGAGGACAGTGCTGTTGCTTGGTGTGTGCAGAATGAGTCCAGCATCATTTCTGTAAAGTTAGTTGGTCCTATAGTTCCAGTTTCGATAGAAATACTTCGTTCTTGAAGTATGAGGGCAGTGCTGTTAAAATTAAGTTTGGAAAATAAAATCGCAGAGAGGTAAGGTGAAGGTGCTCTGTAATGGTTGGCAGAAAAATAGAGAGAAGTGAGTTGTGAAATAAAAATGTTACCATAAAAAAAAGATGTAACGTATGTATTTGAGTCCTGATTTCAACTGCTTGTTCTGTGAAGGGATCTGGCAAAAACGGGTATCTGTCCCAAACCAGGCATTTCATGGCCAATTTAAATGGGTGTGCACACAAAGAAGGGAATAGACTTGCATGCAAATGGTGTGAAGTAAATTTCTCCATACATAGACAAAGGCAATGCTGTTAGCAAATGAGCCTTTCTGTCTTTTTCAGTTTCCTTTACTCTCAAAGAGTCTTCCACAGAAAATTTCTCATGAGGAACCCAGTCAGGGAAGGGGTTTTGCATACTGTTGGCGTTGGTTACAGTAAAGAAAATACCACCTGTTTATATTATTATTTGATAAAACATTGCATTTCATTAGCTACGTATTTTCGATCAGTTTTTTTTTCCCTAAAATAATGATACACTTTGCAACTCTGGTGCTTTGCTAAGCGATGGTGCTAAAATCTTACCTGGACTTTTCTTAGCTGGGGACACTGGATTTGGGACTCTCACCTCATTGTAAGTGTATTTCTTACCCCTGTGTACACAAGGGGTAAGATTTGCTCTGGAAAGCAGAATATGAAGGCAAATGTGAACCTGGGGAGGTCCTTAGATTGCAGTCTCCCAGGGAGACTTGAAGCTAATGGTGATTTTCCACAGGTATGTTGAAATTGCTGCCAACTCTTGCCAAGCTGGGGCCTGGAGCTGCCTAATGGTTTTTTTTAGCCCTGTTGATTTTCACCAAGAGTCACTTTGGGGTGGTTCCCCAGCCCTGCTATATCAGCTGCCAGTTTCAGGTAGAGCTACTGAGCCTCTGAGTTTGGAGGCAATGGCAGGGACACAACATCTTGCTGATGTGGCTCAGATTCTTCTGTTATATAACATAAAGTTATTCAAATTAAATTACATAGTTTGCTTCGGTACTGCTAAATATCAATCTTGAAATTACAGAAGCAACATAAATGTCTGATTTTTATGCTTAGAAGTATTGTGGCTGTCTTCAAGTTCAGTGTCAGATAATGTGTTTAGTAACATTTGTTGAAGGCAGATAACGTTCTCTTCTGTCTTGCTTCCTACTTTGAGAAATGTCCTTTATTTCTCCGGCGTTCAGCTTTCTCCTATAAATCAAGTATACATGAGTAAGTTTTCTGACAAAGAAAAACAACAAGGTTATAGTCAGAATCACTCTCTAGTCTGTGCTAGAAAGAAAAGAGGTTATATTTTTTTTACCATTATTTTACATTAACAAGGATAACAGATGTCAGTTGTAGCATGAACTTACAGGGACAGTATATTTTAGACAGCCCATTTTATACTTTTATTACAGTGATTTTAACATTCGCATATATTCAAGACATTTGGAAGGGGCACAAGCCCTTCATTCTAGAATAAAAATTGCAAGCAAGTTGCTGGATATATTCATTAGACTTGAATTTTCTGCACAGTACATGGGTCAAATTTTGTAAATCAAGACTATTTATGGTGTAAGATTATATGTCATGATCTAGTTGAAGCATTTTGCTTACAGTGAGAAGAAAAGGTCCATCCATATAAGATGTGATTTAGTGTTCTGGATTTATTGAAGTGAGTAGAAGCAGAAGAGAGGAGGCAGTAGAAATTCTGTTTCTCAGACCATTAAATTTAGATTTTAGAGATTTAAGGTTTTGGGTTTTTTAAAATTTCAATCTGGAAATGAATCTGACTTTGAAAGTCTTCTCCAAGAAAACAAGTTCTAAAGCACCAAACTTGAAAGGTAAACTTTTGGCTCAAGTGAAACACTTAAGTTTTAATTCTGTAAAGTACAAATGGTATGATAATACACTAAAAGTTGAACAGAATTGTTTTGGAAGAAAACCAAAAATGTTGGGTTTGCCTTTGTTAGTTCTGCCCCATCTCTGCCTTTAGGGGCCAAAATATAAATATGAATTGTACCGCTAATGAGGGCTTTCCCATGGGCATGAGGCTTGGAGAGGCTGGGATCTCTCTTTTGTTTTATCTATTGCCTGTCCCCTGGAAGATGTTTGCAAGTGCTTTCCCAGTTGCTTCGTAGTATCTTGCTTCTCTTAAAAAGTGCATGAAATAAAGCAGTCTTTGCCCATATAGCCAAATCACATACTTCTTTCTGAAGCTAAACTGTGGAGTCCAGGATGTTGCTTACTTACATCCCACTGCTTAGTGACTTTCCTTTTCAGGCCAGGCACAGTGCCCAGCAGGCCACTGCCTTTTGTGTCCAACTTCAAGGTAATTAATGTCCAATTTGCTCTGGTGGATAATCCATTTATCATGTCCTGTGGTGCTGCTGGTGTGGTGCTCTGGCCTTGCCGTGCCATGGTTGTGCACGCTGGGAATGGAGGACACTTTACTGTGCCTGAACGGCCCTCCGCATTGTGTGGTCTGTTCCTTTTTTTTGTCTCTTCAGCTGTTTCAGGCAGTGTACTGATGGGGATGAACCGACATACTGTGTCAAGCTCCAGATGTTGTTCTTGCTTAGCTGGTTTTGAGCTGTGCAGGTCTTTCTGCTTCAGGTTTTTCTTTAAAAATCTTCATTTTTCAGCTGTGTTTCTATTAGTATGGTGCTGCACATCTTCCATTAGCAGCCTCTAGTTGGAGGGACTTCCACTGTTAGCCAAGCTCTACATCCCTTGTCAGTGGCAATTTAGATGTTCTTTTGTACTATCTTCTGCTTCAATTATTTTCTTTTCCTTTTTTCTTTCACTTCTTAGAGAAGAGAGCATGTTAGAGATGTGCAATTTGTTTGACTTTACATTTCTTATGGCTATTTTTCGTGTAATGTAAAATTTTGAAATACCATACTGCTGTTACTGATTTTTGTCTACTGTGGGAGCCAAAAAATACATCTCTGTTATACTTAGCTCCTGGAGATCTGTCTTTATCTGTAAAAGCTTTATTGGTCAAAAAAAACCCAACCAAAACCCAAAGAAAACACCAAAAAACTACAGCTGTGTCATTCCTGTCAGTCTGCCTAAACTTTTCCATCCTTGCTAAAAGAAGTACTTTTGCTACTATACTGAGAGGTAGCAGTGGGGGACAGTGACTTAATTTCCCAAAGTGAACAGAAGCATTTTATGGTAATTGTAAATAAGCAGACAAGATGCCCTAACTTGGGGGCATCTTGTGCTGTGAAAGTGTCAAGTCACTATGTTCCTCTTCAGCAGCAAGAAGCACTTGGAGATAGCAGGAAACTACCTATTCTTTTTTAATAGTGCACTAAAAAGCATCTACAGTTAAACATCTCTTTAAGATACAGCTTCATGTTTTTATTTTTAGAACCAAGTCAAAAAGGAAATAGCTTGATTATTTTCCAGAGCAATAGGAAAAGGATACAAGTTCTGTTAAGCTGGAAAAAGTTTTGACAGGAAAGATGGAAGATTTTGTTGTCACAGGTACTGAATCATCAGAAAGGATTCACACTACAGATGGGAATTAATCTATAAACTGGGGTGATGAAAGGGATGTGCCTTTTGTCTGCTCCTTCTCTTTTCTGTGCTCTCCCCCCCCCCTTTTTTTTTAACCTGAATGTGTACTTTGTGATTTTTGAAAAGCGCATGGGGGGGATTTTGTGACTTGAAATAATAGTCTCACTAAAATAGCTATGATGTGTGCACTTAAGTAACTGTTTCTGTTATCCTTTTGGGTAAGGAGCAGCTTTCCCTTGACCACGTGCCTTGACAGGACCAGTGAGTATCACCAGGGAAACTTCTGGCTGGCTGTGCAACTTCTGGCTCCTCGCACAAGTGAGTGCTGGGATTGTTACAGCCGTCAAACAGGACATTTCTGAGCCAATGCTCACTTGTCCAGCCTGGGGAATGCTGTTAGTGGGGCTTTTGCTGCCAAGTCAGGGAATACTTGGGTTTTCAGCCTGTGCATGTCCTGCAACTCATACTTCTCTGTTTCTCAGTCTCAAACTAGATCTGCTGATGCTGTTAATCACACTTCTGAATTGCAGAGTCAAACCCCTCCTGCAGTACTTATGGAGACTGGATAAAGTGTAAAAATCCCTGTCATATACACCTTTAGTAGCTGCTGCTTTTCAAGTGAGGTTTAAATGGATGATTTCCTGCCAAGCGTTGTTTGATTTGTATTGTGTGCTGGGATTCTCTTATGGGGGGTGATGAGAGATGTGGAGGGCTGCTGCTTCACAGTGCTGATGTGAATAGTTATTAAAACAAGTGTAGAAATTCATAGTGGCAAAAATAGATGCCAACTTTTATCTCCTTTCCAGGATCAGCTGCACCTGTGTTCCCCTGTGATAAATGTTTGTCCTGCTGCTTCTTTAGGGTCCCCAGTGTCAGAAGTTTCAAGGCTTGCTGAGGAAGCTGAACTCTGTGCTGCCCAATCCTTACTTTTAAAAAGTTTCATTCCTACCTGACTTTAAATTTTCTTCACCCCAGTTGAAATGGGTTATCTCTATCCCTATCCACAAGGACACAGACAGATTATTCTGCCTTTGTACAACCGCCTTTTGTTCCTCTTTCATCTCCTTTTCTTGGGGCTAAGCAATTCCAAATTATTCAATCTCTCCTCCTATGTGATCTTTAAAAACACCTCCAAAGGGAAAAAGTACATTTCAGTTGAAATATTTGGAATAATATCTCATGTATAGCTTATTTTTTTTTTTTTTAAAAGTCCTATATAAATTTATCTCTGCATTGTGGCATTTCATCAATTATACCTGCAGTGGAGACATCTACAGTATTTTTGTGTGTGTTTTTATTTAGCATCAAATTGGAATGTGGTTTGAAGCTTCATGAGCAGGATATAGTTTGAAAATCCATTATGAAAACGTATAACTCAGGTGATGTTATTAGATCCACTTATCCACCAGGTAGCCTGAAGAACTGGGACAATCATCAGCCACTTCTGCAGTGCTTGCTTTATCCTGCATTTCAAATTGCATTTTAAAAGCTAGCTTATTAAACAACCCAAAAAACTCCTAAGTGTTACAGGGGTAATGATCTTCCTAAAAGTAATTTTGCCTTGCTGTACTGCAGGAGTAAGAACTTGCCATGAAGTTTAGAGCAGACTGGGTTAAGAGTGGTGGGAGGTGGTGGATGGAAGCCTGAATTGCTCTTAAAGAAACAACCCAAATACTTGCAGAGAAATTGTTTAAAGAGATGATCTTATAGCTCTTAGTCCCCACTGCCTTTGGTCCTCCATCCCTGTGTCATGGAGGGGCTCCCAGCCCTCCTGCCAGCTGTGACTGCACACGAGGCTCTTTCCCAGTGTCACTTCCATAAGTAATTCATGATTAGGTACATGCTGGTTTTGATATTTTCTTGGTAATGGAATATTTCACTCTGCCTTCCTAAATGGAATTGTCTCTTGCAGTTTCATGATATGGCTGTATCCAAATGACTTGCAATAAGTGGAAGCCCAGAAGATGCTTTTTTTTCCCTACCTCATTTTTCAAAACCTTTATTATCAATGTCTTCATTGTCAGTCTAATACTGCTTATAAATGCAGTTAGAAAGGTTAACATTCAAAAATAATGAGACTTTCTTCATTTATAACGGTGACCGGGATATTGTGTGGTAATAATGTCTCCTGCTGCAATAAAACATTCTTTAGAATGTTTTGAGGGCCTTTGTAATTCAAGGTTAAAGATACTTAGATAAGTCAAACCAGACTTAGTATTTTTAATAGGATTCAGAAAAGGTCCTTGCAGTTTGGAAGAGTGCTTGTTTTAAAGTGATGT
>JAHREE010000277.1:574381-680084 GCA_033628505.1 Tringa tobata
CAACTTGCTCTTGACTGTAGAGGATTTTCTGACACTGGTTATTTTAGAAACTAATTGCGCTGGTTTTCTGCAAGAGGTGACTCTAATGCAAACAGGATTTAACTGTGGGAAATCTAATGTGCAGCACGTCAGGTGGAAAGATTATGCTGTTTCCTTTCAGTTTCATAATTTGAAGATATTTATTAGACTGGGAAGCTCATCTGGATAGGTGTCTCAGCCAAGAAGTGTGTTTTAAGTTTGATAGGAGCTCAGAACCTTGCCTTGGTGCAGTCATATGTGGATGGTGGGGTGTATTCATTCATTTGGCTTATCAATGCATTCTTCAGCACAAAAAGCTGGAGATGGATGTTGTCCTGCAGACTCTTCTGTGCGAGCTGAGTGGGCTTCCAGTTGTACAGATATCAAGGGCACTCCAGCAATGAAACAATTAATGGTAAAGAGCACTTAATTCTCTTTCTACTGTTAGGCAGCCTGTCTTTCCATTAAAATTAGTTAGGTTTTATAAATCCCTGTGAAATTTGCCTGCACATTTCTATGCAAGCTGTTTTATTCCGAGGCGCTCAAGACAGGGAGAAAAGGAATTGCTCTTGGCATCACTGCAGTCATGAAAAATGTGGCAGTCCAGACTTTCTCTGTTTGTTTCTGTAAGGTCTTATCTGCAAGTCTGAACGTGGCACTGTAAATTAGAAACTCTGTTTACCCCCTAGAAAAGCAGATCTGTCTTGTGACATTGAGTTTAGTTAAGTCCCCTTTCTGTCCCCTAGCTTTCATCTCACGGATTCAGACAAACTGCTGAGTGCATCGTAAATTCTCAAGGCAACTCTCAAAAATGCTTCAAAAACATGGTTGTTCGTGCAGAAAAGCTCTGTAAATTTTAAGCACCAAGCTACACATAATTCAGTTGTGCTGTGAATGGCCGTGCAGCGGTGTAGGATAGATTGAGATCAGATTTTAAACAAGTCTTTCAATTTTCTTTCTTTTTTACCCTTGAATTTAGTTGGTTTTTTCCTATTCTTGCTCCCCCATGCCCTTCCTTCCTGTGGTGTTTCCCAGCTGTCTTCTCGCTGTGTCTCACTCCACCTCTTCTTGAAGAATTGTGCAAATTAAAGATGTAGAAGGACACCAGAGTGTACTTAGGCCAACAAGCCTCTAAGAAAAATGAGAATATATCGTCCTTTCTTGCAGCATTTGAAACAATTGGGGTAGGAAATCTAAGTGTTGAGACTTCAACAGCTCTTTCTCATGAGACCATCCCAGTGCCTGATGGATGATATAATCACGAAGCTTTCCCTGGAGTCCCAACATGTTTCCTGTGTTGTCTTCATTTGATGGCCCCTAAAATGATACTAGTATACCGTGAAGCAACAAAATCTTTCAAGCGTTAGTGGATGCTACAGTCTCCGCCGTGTGATCGCTGCCTTGCAGAGCAGTGTCAAACCGAAGCCAACTGTCAGAAATGTTTCCTACAACAAGCTCTGCTGTGTTGCTTGTGTCGCAAGTCTTTGTATGCTGCTGTTAAGATCCTGGGAATAGTGATGAGAATTACAGAGACAGTCTTGGTTCGGCTGGGCTGGAGCAGTGTGACAGTCTGTTATCTCTTTTCAGTGTTCTTCAATGCCTGTGCAGATGCAGCCTGAATTTGATTAGCTTATTTTCATCTCTAAAGTAAGCAACTCTGCAAAGTCATGACGAATTACTCTCTGCTTTGTACTGACATAATCTTGATTCTGGCAAAATTCATGTTGATTTCAGAGAAGCAGCATTTCTGCATCTTTCCAATGATGGCTTTATTTTATTTCAGGCGATGTCTGTCATTTGGTCTCTTTCCCCTTCTTTGATTAACCTTGCAGTGCCTGCTTATTTTGCATCAAGTTCTGTTATTTTACTTCTCTTTTGGGTGATTAATTAGGGTTGTAAAAACCCCTAGCTTTAACATTTCCTTTTTCCTGCACTTTTCATGTATTATAACACTTTATTTGTAGTTTTCCATGTAGCTGTTAGACTATAATGCCTGTGTTTCGCTCCCATCAACTTGAATTAATTTTCAAGCATGACTTCTTGAGACTACCCAATGTAGCTAAATGAGACAGTTACTTCTTTCCCCTCAGCTTTTAGTTTTATAACTCTATTAACTAAAATGTTATCTGGCAGGATTAATTCCTTATGAGGCTGTGCTGCTTCTTGTTGATTCTATTACCTTGCAGGTGTTTACAGGTATTTTTGCTTTGGGTTTTGTTTTTCATTTGAATATTCTTACACTTTTCAGGTACTTAGTTCCTTTATTTTGTTTTGTTTTTAGTAAATGTGCCTTTGTTACTGACTTTTCAAGTTTCTTTGTCTTGGTGTTGGCACATGTGGAGAATCCAGAATATAAGCAGAATTCAGTCCTTAGTGATTTTCAGGGCATGAGTCTCACGCTTTCATGTGTGTAATCCACATAGTGTTTGTACTAGTGTGCCTCCACCTCTGCTGGCAGCCCATCTGCCCCGGGTTGCAGCTTAATTCTGGGTCCCCCAAAGCTTTGGGGCATTCCAGGGGTGGAAACCACCTGCAAAAGCAGCTGGTTTTATCCTTTGCTTTCTAGCCTATTGCACTTTCCTGATGGTGCTTCTCTCCCCTTTTATGTATTTACAAACAACATGTCTCAGTCTTTCCAAGCTGTTTTAGCTTATGCGAGCTCCTCCATTGTGGGATATTGCTTGCCATGGTGGTCCTGTCTCTGCTTGCTTAGCTCTCACCATCCCACCTCCATCTGTGCAGTCTTCTCTCCAGCATTTGGCTCTCAAACCAGATTTCACTCCTAAATGTATTTTGATTAAATATATTCTAGAGCTTGAAGTAGAGTTTGGCTGTAGCAACACTGCACCTTAAGCTGCAGTTCCAAGGTTGTTCTTTCCTATTAAGCTTGTACCTTCAAATTGAACACTAAGCATGGTTTATTCAAATATACTTTTTTCAGGAACCACTTACTTGGTCAACTCCAGTAAGTTTTACTCAGCCCCCTGAAAAAGTAAATAAACTTCACCTCTTCAGAGGCTTGACCTTTGCTGTGTCCCGTGAATGTTTTTCTTCTATTTAAGCCATCAGCTCCTATTCCACTTTGGTGGTACCCTGATAATGGTGAAGTGACTGAGACTTCTAGATCTTTGCAGTGACAGAAGGCCTCCAGTGTCAGTTTTGAGTTTGCAATTTTGCTATTCTCACACTGGAAACACAAGTGATTGCAGGAGGAAGTTTATTTCCACCCTTTTACCAGCCCCTTGCTCGGTTTGGGCAGGTTCCTTGGCTCTTGCCTTGTTCCTTGTAGAGAGTTACAAGACCATCATCGTGAGCTGATTTGGGTGGTGCATTTGGAAATGTCTTCCTTATAGCTTTAAATTCTTCCAGCATGTCAGAAAATCCTGTTCCCTTTAAGCTATTTCTTATCTTACATCTAATCAGAGGGGGATTATTGTTTCCAGCTTCTGGAATAGGGAAAATGGGAATGGCATCCTGGATCACACGCTAAGCAGAAAATGCTGGTGATTCCTTAAGCTTGGCATTTAGACAGATGAAACTGCAAGAACTGTTTACAGCAATTTTTTGTTGCTGGCCATGGTATTTCAAAGATTCAAATTCTTCTCCATAGCCAGGGATTTCCAGAAATTTCCATCAGATTGTTTTACTGATGTAGAGAAGCATTTCTAAGCCTACGTTGCAGCCCTGACTGTTTTCTTGGCTACTGACTTCTGTGGGGGGAAAAAAGTTAAAATTATTCTTTTTTCTTACTTCTCCAGGAGACTTGAATTACCTGTTGTTGAAAATCATGTGCTTGATGGGAGAAGAGTTAATGCCTTTGAAGAGGTGGCCAAGCAAAACTGGGACCCTCAAACAGGAGGAAGAGGACATGTGGCTGCTTCTTTTCACCCTTTAGCTCTACCCTTTAGCTCCTTGGAGAGAAGGTGGAGAAGGTAGTGCCATTTTAACAGAAGCAATGAAGTTAAGGAGATAACTTGTAAGATATAGGCTTAATGTGCTTCAGTTTTATCATTTGGTGTCTCTTCTTCCTTATTTGACTTCTAGGAAAATAGTATTTTTAAATCTTAAACTCATGCTGATGCGAAGTGAACAAACATGTTCTTCTGTGGGTGTGGCAGACACAAATTTTACTAAATAATTTCCTAAATTTTTATTGCGTTGTTGCAAAATAATTAAAGTGCTAGCTAAAATATCTTGTAGTGATTGGATGCTGTTATTTCCTCCTAGCATAAGTAGGAGTTCAGGCACTGTGCAGACTAATAACCATATGCACTGTGTAAGAATAAATATATTCTGGGCTATGTGAAGAAGCTCAAGGCTGAGTGGTTTAGTTCAGATGGATATAGAATAAACAAGAAGCTCTGAATCTGAGGGCAGAGACTGGTAGATCAGTAATAAATCTTCAGTTCAACTGGGGAGCACATATGTGTTAAACTTGTCGAATAAGGCCTAAGTTTTAAAAACAAATTAATAAAAAAAAATCTAAACCCCTGAAATCTGAATCTGACTGGCTCTTTCACAAACCACCAAATAATTGTGAATAAATAATAGAATTGTGTGCGTATACTTCTAAATATAATTTCAAGTGCCTCTTGGATTTTATAAAGACACCATAAAATTTTTCCTTATTATGGCATCCCTAATTTGTTGCTTTCAGATTCCTAAATGGAAGGAAGAGGGGTGCAACTTGTAGTACATTTTAATGACTGTTTTCTCTGCAAGTACTATAGTTAGTGTGACGTATTTTGATTGTCACAAAACCTGTTAAATTGTAATTAGACCTTTATTATCTTTGATTACATGGCAAAAGGTTCAAATGCATTTTCATCCCAATCACTACCTTCTTTGAGGCTGCATTAGTTGCTCCAAGGCTAAGAAAGAAAATATTATGCAAATGAAGCCCTCTACCCACCCACAACAGTATTAAATCTGTCTGAAAGCATCCGGTATTAATCTTGTTTATATGCCTGTCGCTGATCGCACTAGGGCTGCTCTGGATTTTGACCAGAGCAGAACTGCAGGCAGTGGGCCTGAGATTTAAAGCTTGCTTAATTCTTTTTCTTTTCTTCTTTTCACAGTGACCAAATGCCACTGAGAAATCAAGGGAACACAAAGTAAACAGACAATGGTAGGTTTGAATATCATTCTTTGTTTTTGTGGTTATTAAACAGTCAAGTTGCTTATTAAAAATCCCTTTTGAGTCTAATCTGGAACAAGTGGCTTTTGAAATGATGCCTACAGACAAGTCTTTCAGAACCATCCCTGCTTTTTTGCAACTAATATGCCAGTAATGCCAAACGAGCTCCTCTAAAGCCCAAGGCTTCTTAGAAGCTCTCTGACAAAGAATATTAAGCCTTTTAAGTTGTGTAATTTTATTTTGTTTGGCCTGATTGCTTCTGTTTTTGTATGATAAAGACCTGGCAGAAATTGCATAAAAACAGCAGTTAAAGTCATCACAGTGTTGGAAGTTAATTGCTGACTTTCTGCACTGAGGAAAACCTCTGTGTTATCCTTGGAGAAGCCATTAATGAAACACCTTGTGTAGTTAAATCCTGTTATTCTTTATTCACCTTGAAATCTGATGAAAGAAGAAAAAGCCTGTTGTTGTAAGATGAATATCAGCTCATGTTTTGAGTTTATAATCATTGCCTCTGCTTGATGACAGCTCAGAGAGACAGAGGACCCAGGATAAATTAGCTTGCTTTGAAAACTCTGGCACCTAATACATGACAATGTTACTACTTACTGGAAATTTGTGTCTGAAAAAATCTCATATGGCAAATAACAGAGGTCTAGGGGCTTCCTAGTTTCTATTCAGAATATGTAGTCCCTGTCATTATAGGAAGATGCATGCAATTCTTTGAAAAGGAGCCCTTGAAGTTTGACATGCAATATAACCACCTGATTTTATGCTAAGAATCCATGGTTTTATTTTCCTGCCGACTTACAAGTTATCTTACTGATCTTTATGCTCAAACCTTTTTGGAGTCACCAGCTTGTGTTTTGGGAATGATGTAATTTTTCAGATTCTTCTGAAGTTTTCTGTTTGTAATTTACTCAACTGTCAATCTTTGGTTATTCAGGCTGAATTGTTATATAAATCTCAGCAAGTGTCAAGATACAGATCTGAGGGAAGTGGTGTGTCCTTTCAGCACTTTTAAAAAACATAATTATTCTCTGCATGCTGCAAACGAACAATGCAGGCCATTATTTTCCTCTTTTCAGAGACAGGGCAATTATATTCACTGAGCAGCCCCATGGATCGTGTTCCTGCTAAACAATAGTCTGTGGTCTAGCTTCTAGGTCTTCATAGTATTTTCCAGTTGGCTAAAAATGTTTTTATCCTTTAGTGCCTTCTCTTCAACAACCCATAGATTTGTTGGGAATTTTTGCCATTGAGTTTAGTTTCAAGTGCTTTATGCACTTTTGTGTCAGTCCTGGGACTCGGCTGCCCTCCTGCAACAGCACTCCCTAAAATAGCTTCAGTCATATGGGGAACATGAAGGATTTTATTGCATTCATTAAATCTCATTTGCTCTAGAGCCACTGGGACGTGAGCTGAAAGGTCACAGAATCTGTAATAACCCCACACAGAGCAGCAGGTAGGGTATGAACTTGATTATACATAAAGTATTAGTTAATGGTGATTGCGGTCTTTTTCATGCATAATGTAAATACTTGATCATAGGAAATGGAAGTGAATCTACTTCTGTTTAGTTCCATTCCCTACAGGGAGGACAAAAATGAAATACTAGTTAAAAGAAAATTTAATAGTCTGAAGTCTCCGTGTGTGAAAACTGACATGTATTTTCCTTTTAAGGTATGTTGTTTTGGGGAATATATAAAATAGGTATTTTATAAGAATTTTCTGAAACGAAGTGTCTAGCCAACTTCTGTGCTTACAAGCATTTGATATTTTAAAGAACTTCTAAAAAAAACTACATTCCCTTCTAGGATGGTTTAAAATTTAAAATCCATTTCCCATTCCCTTCTAGGACAGTTCAAAATTTAAAATCCATTTCCCATTCCCTTCCAGGACGGTTTAAAATTTAAAATTTAGAAAGAAGTTTCAGAAAAATCTATTTCCCACTAAAAATTCTTGCTCTTCTAGATTTTTTTAATTTTTTTTCCCCCTGGCTCTGAATAGCCTTTCTTGATGGAATGATTTGGTATGTTGCTTGTCAAGTTTACAAAACTAGGAAATGAGCAGTTTGTAGACGTTTACAAAAACTTGTATTTCTGACTGCAGTAACTTGCTCATTGGGATTGCAATTGAAATTTTACAAACAGAGGTCATTAGTGTTTGAATGCATGCTGTTACTGTCTGAGGGCTGCTTGGAGGCCTGTGTAAAAAATGAGCTTTTGAGCTTAGTTGTTATTTTAATGTGAGTGGATGGATCACAAAAAACAACCCCTGGAAGTGTCAGTGGCTTTCCACCATTTACCAGCTCTGCTGCATGGCTGAGCTAGAGCAAGAAGGAACAAACCCTTGTCACTTATGAAGACCTAGTATATCTATACAGACCTAATAGAATCATAGAATTGTCCAGGTTGGAAGGGACCTTTAAGACCATCTAGTCCAACCATCAACCTAACTCGGATAAAAACCATCACTAAACCATGTCTCTAAGCACTATGGCAACCCAGCTTTGAAATCCCTCCAGGGATGGGGCCTCAACCCCTTCCCTGGGCAGCCCATTCCAAGGCTTCAGAACCCTTGCAGTGGAAAAATTGCTCCTACTCCCCAATCTGAACCTCCCCTGGGGCAACTTGAGGCCATTTCCTCTTGTCCCATCGCCTGGGACTTGGGAGAAGAGACCGACCCCCCCTGGCTACACCCTCCTTTCAGGGAGTTGGAGAGAGCGAGAAGGTCTCCCCTCAGCCTCCTTTTCTCCAGGCTCAACACCCCCAGCTCCCTCAGCCTCTCCTCAGGAGACTTCTTCTCCAGACCCCTCACCAGCTCCGTTGCCCTTCTCTGGACCCGCTCCAGCCCCTCAAGGTCTTTTTTGTGGTACATACCTACTATCAGTTTGGTGCCTGTCAAGCACAGAAATAGGAAGTTCTTTTTGTGTTTTCTAAGTCAGAATTTTTATACCTGAAAAAATCTGCCTATCCTTGGAGCTAACACACAGAGGACCACCCTCTTCTACTCAAAATGTATCACTGATGTCACTTGATTTATCCAGCAAATTACCAGGCCAGATGGAATAACTTTAATGAGATTTTTCTGGGAAATGAGAGTTTTCTTAACAGATCCATGCAATGAGTTAGAAACAAATAATAAGCGCAATTTTGGTTTTTTTTTTTGTTCTCAATTTATATGCATAAAGCTTTCCGAAGTGCTGGGTGGGAGTAGGAGTTTGGGAAGATTATTTGCCCTCCATTTTTCCTGCTTGCAAATGTGCTTTTTGTGATTATCTTGTGTCTTATGCTTTTCCCTCCTCTTCTCCCCTGATGAATACCCTGTGGTTTATTTTTTTTAATTTTAGAGGCTGACTTTTCTTCGTGCTTGTTTATTTCTGATGATTACTCTCCAGAGGTCTGAAGCTAGGTGCAACATTATCAGCAATTTTCTGTTTCCCATTGTTGATTTAGGCAGCGTGACAAATATTTGGCACTATGGAAGATTCACAGTGCTGGTATTTTACCCTCCTAATGTGCTTTTTCCCAAATACCGCCTAAAGATTGCACTTATCTTTCATACTGAAGCACTTTGAAGGAAAGGAAAAGAGGGAACAAAATGTAAGCAGCTCCTGGGCAAGTGCTCTTGCCCTATTAAACAAAGAAACAAAACAAACCCACCTCTGAATTTGGAATTGCAAAATTCATCCGGGAGGTGATATTTTTGAGGAGTGCTGGGGGTTGAGACAGACAAGGACCTACCTGAGCCCAAGATGGGTTAACCCTTGTTTTTTTGCAAGGTATTTGGGACCCTTGCAGATTGGGGGTTGAGACCCCTGGGATTGAGGTCTATATACCAAGATACATGTGCAACTTTCCTACTAATGTTTGTAAATATGGCTTTTTAAATATTTTTTTTAAACATCTTAAACTGTCAGCTGCTTAAGGTGTGAGAGCCCTATCTCAGCGCAGGTTTCAGTAGCTTTCAGCTACTTTCTTACAATGCAAGTGTGCTGAATCTTCCTCTTTTGCTACTTCCAAAGTGTGAGGGGCACTTGAGCCCCTTCACTGCTGTCTGGTCAATCCTGAGCAGTGAATGCCCGCGGTAGGCAGTACACACACCTCCCCAGAGAATGCATCCAATTTGGTTTAGCCTTCAGTTTTATTAGTGGGATTGTGGCAAGATGGATGCACAGGGATTTCAGAGGCATTTACTTTGGGTATTCAGTACTGGAGGAGAAATCTTACCCCTCTCTTTGCTAATATATATAACGTGTTCTTTCACAAGCTTTTAGGAGGTAAAGATAAAAAACCATGAACATTAAATACACAAGTCAGTCAAATAAGGGTGGTCTGGAGTGGTAGTGTGTTTGCCTTTGATCGCCTCAGTGCTGGGTAGATTGAATAGGTCCTTTCTGTGAAGCTGCCTGGCTGCTTTTCAGTAGTGAGACCTGCACATCTAACCCATGCAGATCTTCCAGGGGGTCACTGGTATCACCTACTAATGGGTCTAACAGTGCACAGGTTTACAAAGGGCTTTTTAATGTAATATCAGTCAAATGTTTAACCTCTGATTGGGTAGCGGTGACCCCTTTGCAAGGTTGTGATGGAGAACTGTGCAATAATACAGCCTTGTACTTAATATCTGAGTGAATGTGCTGCTTGCACTTATCATTCCAGTAAGCATGTGTACATGGTACATTGACACAGCCTACGCAAGATATTCTTGGCTGAGGAATTTCAAGAGAAGGGATTTCTGTTCTCATATTTGAACCAGGCACCTACCTCTGCAGCATTTCTCTCTGTACCAAGAGCGTAACCAAGTCACTTCCTCAATTAAACAAAGTTAATCTATTTAGTTCTCCAAAAGTGTGGTTGAACTTTCATTTCCTAGTTTGTGGCTTTTTTTTTCCTCTCCTACGTACAGTCCCAAGTAACAGCTGCAGCTGGGTCTTAATTAACAATTGCCTTAATGTTATGGGAAATGGATTCCACCTTGCTCTCCTGAACACATGATGCCCCCATGATAGATAACACGTGGGGCAACTAAGCAGGAGCAGACCAAGTCCAGCCTAAGATCCTTTCTCTAACAGTGATCAAAAGTGGGTACCCCAGGAAGAGGGTAAGAAAAAAGCCTAAAAATGCTTTTCCTGTCCCATTACCTTCCCCACACTTCCAACCCTTTTTGCCTTTCTCGCTCTTGAGTAATGTTTTTCCAAGTCAGAAGAAGCTTCTGTGGCTTCTGTATCCCTCGTGGCTGCTTCATCTCAAATCCCTGTAAACAGTATCCACAACATCCTAGAGCAAACGGTGCTTTTAAGTAACAGAAGCTAAAGCAGCATGACAGCTAAGCGGATTTCTGGAAGATAATTTGCTAAAAGTAGAATAGCATTTTGTCACAACTTTTCTTACACGTTGATAATGAAAATGAATTCAATCCTCTAATCGAATACAATTTGGCCTTAAGAAGCTAAAGTGAGAATAAATATCATCATGCAAAGCTCCTTCTGCAGTCCACTTGAGTTGTTTGTTTTTTAACAGAGTAACTGAGATTGCACACAACTTTAAGAGGTATATAATTAAAAATCAATACAGACAAACATCTGTGTTGACATCAGTACATATAACTAACAAAATTACTGAGAAATAATTCAGAATGCCAGGAGCTTCTCATGGGCATGTAGAAAAGCTACTGTAACATAAATCTAGTGTAATACCCAAATTACACATAGCACAAAGTCCTGTATCAGCTGTATGAGATACAGATGCTGCCAATGTTTGGGATGAGAGCTCTTGGATGACTCCACGGTGCCCTTTTTGCACCCAAACCCATAGCCCATCTACCTCTGTCATGGAAATACTGGTACCAGCTCTGGACCTGTGGCGATCTTGAGCTCGGTGTGTTAGGGTGAGCTGAAATCGTATCTTTAGTTTAACGTGCTGGGCTGAAAACTATGGTAGTTGGACTGTTTTGTGAGCCATGCAGTTGTCCTCACTGAAGAAACGGCAACATGGATGAGCAGTGGGGGATTTGTAGTGAGCGCCTGTTGCAGTAGCTGCTGCTGGTGAGTCAGGGCCTTTGGACTCTGCGTGGAAACAGGAATTCCACTTGTCTGGGGGATGGACAGACACTGAACTCAAATGTGGGTATGCTGAAGGCAAGTTTGAGACAGCATTGGTAGCTTTTGGTTTACTCCTAACTAGCGTACAAACACCTGCTTAAAAATGTTTAGAGGTATTTTTGTTACAAATGAAGATTTGTACGTTTTTTTTTTTCTTGGCACCATAATACCTGTGTTTGTGTTGCTTGAACGGCTGTGCTCAGCATACAGATTTGCTGCATCAGGAACTAAAACAAAAGGAAGATGTAGTGATGGAGAGAAGAATTAAAATGCACAAAGCGTTGATTATCTTTTCCAAATACATATGTCCCTACTCTGCTTTGGGCTTTTCATTGTATTCTGGGCAAATGATCCTCTGGTGTTTAAAAGGACTTCTTTTTAACATTAACTGTCTGGATATTTATAAAATAGAAACAAACAAACCTCCTTCCTCCCTTTGGTACAGCTTAAGCATCTGAAAGATTACTTATTTCCTGCTTTGTTACAATACAGATAGGCAGATAAATAGTTTGTTCTGGTACCTCTGTCAGAATATGCTTTTTTTTGTTTTTTGGTTGTTGCTTGAATTTCACCATTTGATTATAACACTGAGGACCACAATACCATCCTGTTTTTCAAGGAGCTCGTCTGAGTCTTTCAAATCCCTTAAATACCTGTCAGATGTTCCCATAATGAAAACAGAATGCAATACAGTCTTCAGCACAAAGTGATATTATGTGCTGTAATGTTGGGATTTTTTCCACTGAAGACTGGTTTTGTGTTTTGCTACATTCTGTTAAGTAATTGACTTCAGGGTCTGTCACTTTGTTTTCCATCACTTGCACTGATGTGATTAATTAGGAACCCTTCTGTTGGCTATGTTTTCATCCCAAGTGGCTGTGTGTGACGCAATCAGCCCTTTCCTTTAACCACATGGTGTGGGTAAACCCAGCTCAGGTGATGAGCATTGACTTTTGTATGGAAAGTATGTGGTTAAAATCACAAAAGATGAAAATGTGTGCACAGGTTTGAGAAAGGGAAGATGCCATTTTTATTTTCTCCTTCCTTTATTTTTTTACCAGGATTTTTTTTCCTTTACTTGTCTGGCACATCCAGTGCTCAGGTACCAAAATACAAAGCGCAGTTTTTCTCTCTAAAGTTTATTGAACGTAACTACAAATGGAATGGATTTTTTCTTAGTTTTTATCTCTGGCTAGAGAAACTTTGCAAAATCCAAACCCACTCCAGCAATAGTTCTGTTCTGCCAGTGCAGGGATAGGTATAAGTCATATTTCAGTGGGCTCAGGTTACCAGCAATGGGAGAAATTGTGCTGTGGAATTCGCTGATGAAGTAAAAAAAATAAAATTATTAGGGTGTTTTTGAGGGGACTTCTGATATTTGTCATTAAGGAATTAAGGCCCTCCTCTCTCTTTTTTTATTGCTGCTTGGCTAATACCCAAGAAAAATGAACTGGGAATTATAGAAAATTTTAGAATAAAAGGACTTCACAGTTTCAGCTGAATCTCTGTAGGTGTTATATAGCTTGATAATAAGGAAGGACACTTTAAACACTCTAATCCATAGCCTGTGTGCTGCTTCTGCTAAAGAAAACATGAGCTGGAAACCCAGAAACTTCAGGGAGCTGTCTATCACTGAGATACCAGACTCTCACACTGAGAGCTTAGAAGGAACTTTATTTAAATTTTTAGACATGGCACAATGAGCAGATTGAAGAGCAGGGCGGTTTCGGTAAGCAAAGAATAGTCTGTAAGGAAGAGTTTTTTTTGTTGTTTTGTTTTTCCTCTATTTCTGGCTGATATTTGGACCCTAACTTCAAAGGACTTCTTGGGTGATCTGTAGGTGGGAACATCAGTGTGAAAATAAAGTCAGGGAGGAGTCCTGTGCCAGAATGTTTTAATTTTATATCTATATTGGATGACTAAGTCTTGTTTTTGCTAACCTCTGCTAGCAAAAGGTCTCATTCGCGTGTCTCTGTCTGGAATTACTCATGTTTGCAGCTTTCTCTTCTGCTGTTTTCTGGTTATTCTATCTATTTCATATTAGTCTGTCTTGGCATGTCTGAAATCAAGTTGGACATGTGCTATTTGTAACTCTTTCAGTCAGGCGCTTCTAAGCCTTCCTCCGCATTGATTTAAATAATTTAAAATGTTATCTTTCTCACAGGTCTTTAGCCCTGAGCGACTGAGCCTGGTTGTGTTGAGACCCACATATAAATGACCTGTTAGCTGAGCTGGGGTTTTGATAACCTGAAAAATGGTGTGCTGCTCCTAGAGCTTGCACTGCTCAGCCTACCCTCTGTAGCCATGGGCTGTAACAATTCACAGCACAAGGGGATTGGCACAGTGAAGAATTTGCAACACACGTGCACATTTGAGTGAGTTATATCAGCATTAGCTTTTTGCCTTGAGCGATGCTGTCTTTTGTGTACTTGCAATCAAGTCCTACATATGTCAATGTCCTTGGCTTGGAATACAAAAGTAACGTAAGGATGACTCTGCTGGCTCAGACCAAAAGTCTGTGCGACTTCATGTCCTGCTCTTGGTGGTGGCCAGGAGCAACTGGGAGCTTGTGGACTTTCAGAATTAAGGGAACTGTTGAGTTTCTACCGTCCAGGTGCTGCTTCTTTCGGTGCAAGGATAATCTTTCACTCCTGAGGGGACTGAGTTATTCCATGCATTTATTTTTGACTCTAAAAAGGGTTGAGAAGTATACAAAATTAAGAGAGCAGAGTGTTGCTTTTGCACCCAAAATTCATTTCAACCTCCTCAGGAGAGTGTTTCCTTTAATCCTGTGAATCTCATCTTTGCATATACAACTGGCTCTGTATCACAGTCAGAGGTCTTGGACTTAATTCAAATTGCTAAAAGAAATAAGTTGTCCTGGATATAAGTAAGAGTAAGAACTTTGACACAATCTCCTATATCCTATGGGATAAAAATAAAGAATGTGTTCCCCTTTCCAAAAGAATCCTCCCCTCCAATTCACGCCTTTTTCAGCAAAATGACTCTTGTCACAAACCTGACTTTGGTAGGATGGCTCCTCTCATCTATCTGTTATGTAGGAGGTTGGTGTTACTGCTGCTTTACTACTTTGAGGAGTAGTCCCTGGATGCTTTCACCCTGATAGCACTCTGCACCCATTGAGTATTTCATCCTAGAGAGAGAGAGAGGAGCACAGCAGACTATTTATAGTCCCTTCACAAACCCCAGTTTGGGGAGAATCTGATTTGCATGATTTTAGTTGGCTTTGTGCCAAGAAGATGTGTTCCTATTGAATATTATATCCACCACTGCATCTGATACATGGTGAGATGGATTAATCTTGTTTAAATATTTAACTTCTCTAAGTGTTGCGAGGACTATAAATAAGTATGCTTGGGCCAAAGTTGAGTGTGTGGCTGAATGGAACTGTGATGGCACAAATAAATCTTTAAATTTGCTCTGAGTGCTTTACAAGTCTGTGATTGAATTACAGCTTTTGTAATGGCCATCTGTCAAAATATTATTTTAAGGACTAATGCAACCCTGAGTGGCACTGCAAGTGTAACAAGAAGGATCATGATTGTGCTTGTTATGGTAAAACATAGTTTATTACAAACACATCTCAGTCAGGGTTTACCAACACAGCAATGTACTATCATAGAATCATAGACTATGTTCGGTTGGAAGGGACCTTTAAAGGCCATCTAGTCCAACTTCCCCCCTGCAGTAAGCAGGGACATCTTTAAATAGACCAGATTGCTCAGAGCCACATCAAGCCTGACCTTGAATGTCTCCAGAGATGGGGCCTCCTCCACCTCTCTGGGCAGCCTGTTCCAGTGTCTCACCACCCTCATTGTAAAGAACTTCTTCCTAATGTCTAATGTAAACCTACCCTGCTCTGGTTTAAAATGATTGCCCCTCATGCTATTGCTACATGCCCTTGTAGACAGGCCCTCCCCATCTCTCCTGTAGCCCCTTCAGGTACTGGAAGGGGCTATAAGGTCTCCCTGGAGCCTTCTCTTCTTCAGGCTGAACAACCCCAACTCTCTCAGCCTGTCCTCACAGCAGAGGTGTTCCAGTCCTCGGATCATCCTCGTGGCCCTTCTCTGGACTCGCTTCAACAGGTTCATGTTCTTCTTGTGCTGAGGGATCCAGAGCTGGACACAGTAATTCAGGTGGGGTCTCACGAGAGTAGAGTAGAAGAGTCACCTCTCTGGCTGGTCGCTCTTCTTTTGATGCAACCCAGCATGCAATTGGCCTTCTGGGCTGTGAGCATGCATTGTTGGCTCATGTCCAGCTTTTCATCCACCAGCACCTCAAGCCCTTTACTGCAGGGCTGCTCTCTATCACATCATCCCCCAGCCTGTATTGATAACAAAGATTGTCCTGACCCAAGTCCAGGACATTGTACTTGGCCTTGTTGAACATAATGAGGTTTGCACAGGCACACCACTCTAGCTTGTCCAGGTGCCTCGGGATGACATCCCATACCTCTAGCATGTTGACACCATTCAGCTTGGTGTCATCTGCAGACTTGCTAAGGGTGCACTTGATCCCGCTGTCTATATCATTGATGAAGATATTAAACAGCACTGGTCCCAGCATGGATTCCTGAGGGACACCACTTGTCACCCCTCTCCATCTGGATATCGAGCCACTGACCACTGCCCTCTGGATGCAACCATCCAGCCAGTTCCTCATCCACCGAACAGACCACCCATCAAATCTGGATCTCCAACTTAGAGAGAAGGATGTTGTGGGGGACTGTGTCAAAGGCCTTGCAGAAGTCCAAATAGCTGGTATCCATTGTTCTTCCCTTGTCCACTGATATAATCATTCCATTGGAGAAAGCCACTAGGTTGGTCAGGCAGGATTTGTCGTTAGTGAAGCCATGCTGGCTGTCTCGAATCACCTCCCTGTCCTCCATGTGCCTTAACATAGCTTCTAGGAGGATCTGTTCCATGATCTTCCCATATGTGATGTCATACGTTGACTTTTGGACTTCCTGATCCAGATCACTTTGAACATCATAGTACATTAGCGATGAAGGTGGAATCTATTGTTTTAAGAAGAGAGTTGCATAAGGGACCTGGTAGCAGAGTCTATGGCAAAAAGGCTACTGGGTTATTTCTAAAAAAAAGTATTTTCGTATGAGTAGAATTTCCTGCATTTGATATTTTTTTCTCTTCCTTTATTTTGTAACCTCAATGGACTGCAGCGAAAAATGTTGCCTGTTGTAAGATGCTGTCTTTTATCTATTCCTCCCCTCCTCTTAACGTTGCTACCGCTAGCTAAAAAAAGAACCATTTGTCTTATACGTGTCTCCTAGTTCCCTGTGCATCCTTTTCACAGGGGTTATCTCAAGGTCCATCCTGAGAGAGCCTAGGGGAGCAGTGTCTTGATATCGTTACCAATAGATAAATGTTTGCTGAAGTTGTATTGTTTTAAAGAATAGTTTGTTTTGAAATGGATCCCTGTCTGGGAAATGATCTTTTGGTTTTGATTTTTTTGATAAGGCCTCAACACAGAATTCCTGGTTCCTTCCTTCATCTCCTTTGCAGGCTCGTGATGCCAAATCTTGGGTCTGTTTTGATTTACAATATGCTGAGTAGTAAAGCAGTTCAGCTCCTCGCTTGCAAGTGATCATTGTGGTAAAACTAGGAATGTATTAAAAATATACATAAAACAATTTGATGTCTTTAGAAAGTATTTGCTGGCTTCAGCTGTTAAATTTTTTCAAGTCTTCATCTGTCCATTAGCACTTGCTGGTTTTTTTTTTTTTTCTGTAGTGTTTGTTTGAATTTTGCCATTTTCTGCTTTTCCTTCAGGGCTAGTAATAAAAGCAAGTTAACGTCGCAGTATAAGGTTTGGTCCTTATCCTGGTTTCATATCATGTAACTCTAATCCATCCTGTTGATAAAAGTAACTACCTTTAGCCACAGCAAACCGCAGTATCGCTTTTAAGCAGGTCAACTATTGAAGTGATAATCCCATGGCAGTAGAGGATGTATGAGGCAATAAATTTCTCCTCGTTTCATAAACATGGAGACCTGTAACCCATCTGTTTGTGCCTCGAGGAGACATTTACTTGTCTGTGGTACAGCAGGTTCTTTGGGGATACTCTTATTCTATGACGAATAAAGGAAATAATTCGCGATGAATTTTTCAGGCTTACTTTTTATTTGATTCTGCCATAGCCAGGGAATAGCAGGCAGCACAGTGCAGCAAAAAGGCTTGAACTGCAGATGCCCTTTGAAAAATCTGACTGCAGGATTGGAAAACTTCTGTGAGAGAGAGGGAGGGGTAGCCTGGTGGAGTGCTCAGCATCCCTCCTGGCTGAGAAACTCTCCTGGAGCTGTAGATACATCTGTCAGTAACTGCTCCATTTGGGTTGGATTCTAAAGAAGTGAGCAATTTCTACAGAAAACAAACAGTAAAACTGCAGTGTGGAGTAATTTTTTATTCCTCAATCATTTATATTTAGGTGTGTTATCTCTTTCTCTGGATGTTTTGGTTTTTTTTTTTTCTTCTTTTGAAAAGCAGCCAGCCAAAATATAGACTTTCTTTTGAGTTGGAAAAGCTCAACTTTTATATTACAGCTGCAAACTCCTTGTGCCTCAGCCACAAGTCTGCTAGGGTTGTGTTCTCCAAATCAATACGAGATGTGTAGAAAATTGGCAGTTTATTAAATTGTGTCAGCAGGATTGGTCCTTGTGGTTTCATATCAGAATTTTACAGAGTAAAAGTACGCTGGGAGGAAATGAATATTTTATGGCAGAGGTTGGAGCAGGGAGGTTGTCTGGCCAGCTAGCAGAGGCAGTGTGGTCAGTCAGGACCAGCAGCCTTTCCCGGGCTCCCATCTGCTTGAGAGGCAACTGGGGAATGAAAAAGCTGTTTTCAAAATGTGCCCTGCCATCCTGGGTTTGTCAGCAGGTGTGGCACTGCTGTCCCATTCCCAGACTGGCCTACATGGGAATTCAGAAATGATGCAGCAGAAGCAGGTAAATGCTTCAGTGATGATGGAAGAGAAACTACACACTTAATGAGCACCAACATTAAATTTCATCTGTTACAGACTATTCTTGTGAGCAGATATGCTAGTCTAGGACTTAGGCTTGTAAACTTTCTTCTATATGTGCAGGTTCCTCAGGTGTCTAAATAGGGAATTTATCATTATGTTGAAGTACCTGTGTCTGAGTATCCCAGTTAATTCCTGGCAATCTGATTTCTGAAGTCAGCAGACTATCGGTAGCAGTAATTGTAATAGCTTTATAGCTGCTAAAAAGTGAAAAAAAATTCTAAATGCTGAAGGTATTTATGGACGTTGGGTCACTGATAGCTGAAATTAAGTCCCCTTTTGCAGTGCTGATAATTTCAGAGAGTTAGATCCCATCCTTACTGTAAGCTTTGGCTGATGTCTGCCACATTGCCCTTTGTGGGTATCTGCCCTTTGCAGATCGGAGTAAATGCCCGTATGGGCAGGATCCTGTTATTCTGTGCTCTCACCGGGCTGTGAATAATGTAATTATGCAATTGGATTTCCTGTGGATCATGCAAAGAGATAAATGGTGTACAAGCCACATCATTATTGATTCATGCACCATTTGCCTTTTTAGCTCACTCAAAGAAACACAATTACTGCTGTTACACTTCATTTAAAAGAATTGCAACTTTTCAGCAGCACAAACAGCTATTGTGTCTGAATTGATATTCTTCCTGGGCCAAACCTTAATGTGTTGGTTTATGTT
Organism: Tringa tobata; assembly: GCA_033628505.1. NCBI lineage: Eukaryota > Metazoa > Chordata > Aves > Charadriiformes > Scolopacidae > Tringa > Tringa tobata. Next base: position 593,373 of record JAHREE010000277.1, read on the forward strand.
TTCCTGATTGCAACCGAACCAAACTTAAAAGGGTTATAAAGCTCTATCTTTCCCATTACTCTTCTCCCTGTGCTGCCCTCCAAAACTACAGAGTGTTTTCAAAACTCAAGGTGTAGCATACACATTTCCATCATTGATAATATACATGATTTTTATAGAACTAGAAATGATCATATTGAATGCAATGTTTTGCTGATTTAAGGCTAAAGCTTGGTTTTGGGCTCTGTGTAGACATTTGCAATTTCCATTTCTTTGAAACGGCACAGTAAGCGGGTAGTAATCTCTAAATCCCAACATATTTGCATCAAAGTATCAGTTTAGGCTTCTCAAACTTTGTTGAGGTAGAAGAGTTTGATTAAAAATACCGACTATCTTACATTTCAGTGAATTTAAACGGTAGCAAGTGTTTGAACTGCGAAAGCATAGATGAAAGTATGTGGTAGTACAGCTCTCTGTGGATATCCAAGGAGGAATTCTAATGGTCTGGCCATGGAAGTGCTGTAATAGTGTGAGCATACAGCGTGTGTGCTGGGCAGCTGAGTGCTTGCAGTGTTTGCCTTGCCCAGATATTGCTGGAGGTGACAAAATTCACATCGTTGACTTAAACTGGAGGAGGGGGGATGCTAGTGAAGATCCTGTTTGTTGCTGTTTCTCTCTCTGTTGCATAAGTAATTGTCTTTTCTGGAGTAATTTATGTGATGTCTGAAGTGCCATGGTATTCTTTCGTTTAATAAGAATGTAAAGATAATAGATTTGCTCTAAAGTGTGTGTTTTTCCAATACTTTCCAATGGTAAAGAAATCTAATTCTAATTCAAGGGTTTTTTTGTACCCTCTGTTGCGTGTGTCACATATGTGTCTATGGTGGCTTACCCTGAAGGACCTGGTGTCATGGGGAAAATGTCCATCTCTTGGAGCAAGATGGGTCTGAGCAGCAAGAGCTACAAGGGCTGTATCTAGTTGCTTTTTCCAGTTCTTGGGTTTCCAAAAGGTTTCTGTGCTGAGGATAGGGTGTGTAAGCTGTCTCTTCTGCACCGACTCCTATTGGAAGGAGGAATTTCAAACTGCACTAAAGAAACAGAAAAAGCAGCAATTTAAGGCCAGCCAGCAGGAGCTCTTCCTCAGGCTCTGCTGTGACATTAATGGAGACCATCCTCAGAGGTATTTTTTGGCATTAATTCCAGACTTAATCCTTGAGGAAACACTGGGCTGCAGATCATAATGCACGAGATTTTGAGAACAAGTTTTCCTCTCCAAATACGAGTCATACTTGGAAATATGTTTTGTAATCAGGGAGAGAAGCACTTTTGTTCAGAAGTGTTGTTCCTCTCAAATAGAAGACACCAGGGAGAGTTTTTGTGCTACAGTAATTTCTCTGCTGTATTTTGTTCTGTTTCATTTACCCTCTTGAAAGCCACTTTTAAAATGAGTCATCAGAGTAATAAGGATTATGCAAGCAGGACCTTTATCCTTCTTGCCGCTTGGCAAATTTGTCATCTTTAGTTGGGGTTTCTCAGATATAAATGAAGAAAGAAACTGGCTTACAGCTGAGCAGCGATGGGGAGCACTGGTGCTGCTGGAGGAGCCAGAACAAGGCTTGGATCAATGGGGCTTTTGTCTCCTGACACTGTTGGCCCTAGTGTCATTGGGAATAAAAGGTAGTACATAGCTTGGGGTTGGTTTGGGTGTGTGAGTTCTTTTCTTTTTTGTTTCCTTTTAAATAAACAAAGCACATAAAATACTAAAACAAACTCAGCAAGTGTTTTCTGTTTTGGCCTAGATGCCCTCTAAATATATTTACCTGTTAAAGCTGGGATATATAGAGATGCTTTGTGTTGACAGAGGGCAGTGGGACTTCCTGGGTGACTTTGAAAGAAGTAGAGCTGGGGTTAGGACTAAGGGTTTGGCTCCGTTTTAATGTACCTAGATGCCTCATTTTTATTATTTATGTTCAAGGAAAAAGCCATCTACCAAGCTTTTTTCTCAAAATATTTCCACTTGACAAGACAATATTTTATGAGGAGAAAAAGCTAAAACTCATGAAAGTTTTACAGGGTCTGCCAAACTTGCAGCCTCATTTTTGCCTTTGTTTTACCCTGGGTGATATTTTAAAACATTGACCACAGTTACAAATCTGTGTATCTTCATAGATTTGGAAAGAAGGTAAAACCAGATTTAATTAACTCAAGCTGCTTTGCCACAGCAAAGGAGAAATTAACTCCTACTCTTGCAGTTGTGCCTTTCCTTCTATTAGCTGGGAAGAAGGGGGAATGGTGTGTGTGACAAGAAGGATAAGGCTTTTCTCTGCTCATGTAAAGAAGCTTTCCAATGCTGTGTGCCACTGTTGGAACCTTGAGGTTCATGGTGCCAACAGAAAAATTGAAAAACCCAAGAGATGGTGTCTCAGAGAGGCACGCTGCGTGCCTGCTGGCTGTCTTGAGGGCTTGAGGCTCTGCAGGGCCAAGTGTGTGACACCCCAGTCTTGGCCTTCATGTGTTACAGGTATTTTTTAATAGAGCAACTTCTGCACAGGTGGGAATTTTGTTGTGTGCCACTGTTTCCCCTGTCTGCCTGTTGCATCCTTTTCTCCTCCCAGTGCTTACAGGCAGCAGCTGTCTGATACTTAGCACTGTGGTGTCTCTTCTCCTTTCTGGCCTCTGCATGGCCTTAATGAACATGTCTATTAGTGAACAATAAGTGAAACTGCTGCAGACACTTGTGTCAAAGTGGCATCTGCTTTTTCTTCTGAGCTGTAAGCTACTGTCTTGCTCAGTTATTTCTGTGAGTGTTTTCTGCTTGTGTGAGAAGTCGTGACTATCCACGAACATCATGCTCTCAGTGTACAAACAGACCCTGGTGTAAAACTGCAAATGGCACCCAGGGTAATCAAGCAGATGAGTGCACAGGCTTTTATGCTTTATTTCCAAGCTGTGGTGCATGTTAATAATGACCTTTCAATCACTCTGGAGCACTGATGCTCCTAGTCACTCGATAGTATTTGGTCTTCCATTTTGTTCCTTCACATTCATAACTGAGTCCTGGTCCTGTGTGTTTGAGGAAGTTTGAGAGGCAGCAGGATGTGATGAATGGGAGATGTCAGCTGGGAGCTGGGAGCAGCCAGCCTGACCTGCGAGTTGGCAGAGGAACATGGAAGAACTGAGCAGAGTTTGTGGTGCTCTGCAGGTGACTTGGCTAATTGAACCCAAGGATGGAAGCACAGACAGGGATGCAGTGGTCAAGGGGGGAGAGTTGCATTTTGACCTTGTTTCTGTTTTGTCTCTGATTTGCATTTTACCTCTTTAAAAAAATACCTCTTTTTTTCACTCAAAATATGGTAGGGAGTTTAGGGAAGTCCATCTCAAAGCCTGGAACAAGTCAAGATCCAGAAGCATGTCTCTTACGAGGAAAGGCTGAGAGACCTGGGTTTGTTTAGCCTGGAGAAGTGAAGGCTGAGAGGGGACCTCATAAATGCTGATCAATATCTAAAGGTTGGCTGTCAAGAGGACCGTTCAGTGGTGCTCAGTGGCAGGACAGGGGGCAACAGGCACATACTGGAGCACAGGAAATTCGGTCTCAAAATAAGGAAAAACTTCTTTACTTTGAGGGTGCCAGCACTGGAAGAGACTGCCCAGAGAGGGTGCAGAGTCTCCTTCTCTGGAGACATTCAAAACCCATCTGGATATTTTCCTGTGCAACCTGCTCTGGGTGACCCTGCTTTGGCTGCTATCCCCCCTGGACTAACTGTAACTGATTTACCACTTAGAACAGTTCAGGATGTTGGACTGGATGATCTCTGAAGGTCCCTTCCAACCCCTACCATTCTGTGATTCTGTGATCCTGCCAAGGTTTTTTTTGTTCCTCTCGTATTTGCAATGATAGCTCTGGGGATGCGCTAATTTCAAAACAATCTCAGCCTTCTGGGTAATCCTTTTATTGGCTCAGGGAGAGAGTGATGATCTGTATGCAATTGGTAGCATGGTATTACAAACTCCACTAATTGCACCCACATGCTATCTTAGAATAATATAAAAAGGATGTGGAAGTGCCAGGCTTGTGTAACATTGCAGCGTGGCTGGAAGCAGATGCTTAATTAAATGTATGCTTTTAGGATTAAAAGTTGTGTAGAGCGTTTAAAAATATACTCTTGGTCATTAATATTATACAAAATTATGTTTTCCATACCATCTTGAATAACCGATCAGGAAAACTCACTGCAAAGGTTCTATTTCAAAGCTGTAGAGATAACAGCATTTTATTTGTTGGGAGGCAGCAAAATATCTGTTAACACAGTATCTGTTAACACACAAAGTTAACAAATAACATTAAGTCGCTTTCCCGTGGAGTTGGTGTTAGCATAAAAGACTGATACGTCCCCTGGACTAACTGTAAACAATTTACTATTTAGATCAGTTCAGGATGATGGACTAGATGAGCTCTTTCGATTTCTTCCCGTCCCATCTGTGATTCTGTGATACGCATCTTCCTCTTGGGGTTGAGATCATATCTCAAAATGTCCTGTGCTATCAGTGGGGTCACATTTCGGAGTGAAAGCTCGTGATCTGAGTTAATTTCTGCAAAAGATTTCAGACCTGAGAAAAACTTCCCTTGCATCTTACAAGAGTAGGGATGAGGGATGCTGCTGGTCTTCAGGCTTGCACTTGAATTTTTTTACCTTGTTCTGCCAAGAAATGGCCTTTAGCTATTTATTGTTGGAGCTGGTTTTAATTTTTGCATCCTGCAGTTAAGTGAACGAGGATGAGTTAAATAGCAGAAAAATATTTATTTTCTACCCCTTGAGTTTATGCAAGTTATTTGCCAAAATGAACACAAATTAACATGGGCTGTGTAGTTAATTTAAAACCGTTGTCCAGTCTAAAAACCACTTTCAGGTAACCCACAAATAACCAGTGTTTGGTTCGTGTGCCCAGCAGCCTGTGTTTTCTTCCAAAGCACGTGGCACTTGCCAGGCGCACGCACCAGGGTTGATGTTCTTTATTTCCTTTGCCTGATTGACTGAATTTGTTGCATTCAGTACTTTTCATTGAAATGCAGGTAGGCACGGTACATCTACATAATCTATATTTTATATAGACACATGGCCAGCCTGAAAATGCAAATTAGACATTAGTGGTGTGTGGAAGAGTGTTTGAGATGGAGGTGTTGGTCTAGCCTGTTGGCACTGGGCAGAACGTGAAGGGCCAAACTTCTCCAACCTCATAGCTCTCCTACCAAATTTTGGTTGGAGAATTTGGTTCTTTTCTCTTTTCTTCTGTCTCTTCTCTAGGGGAGGTTTTGCTGCCAAGTGGCCCCAAGATCTGTGTGCAGTGATGGCTGTTCCCACACACGGCTCAAGCTGCATTTGCTAAACATGCACACCTCTGTGTTGCGCAAAACGTATACGCAAGTGTGACATCACTTATGTGCCTTGCCTAAATTAGAGCAAAATTCCCCCAAATAGGTGTTGATCTTTGATTTACTATGGGTGCTGAGTATACGCACTGTATTCCATGTCTTGGAATGGCTGCAGTATTTGTTTGGGAATTGCCTGTCCATTTTAGACTCCTTTGGACGGTTCCCGGAGTGTTTTTGTGTGAGGAGGAGGTTCTTCAACTGATGTTCTGTAGGAAATGCTGATGCTGTGGCTGTGCCCACTCCATCTGGCTGGCATCACGGCTGTCCTCTGCGTGGGGAGAGCTTGACAAAAGAGCCACTATCAATCCCAGTGCTCGAATCTTGCTGTTGTAAGCTGTGTATTTGAAGCACTGAAGGGAGAGACAGCTTGCTGTGTGTTTGGGCTTTGGCAGCTGTTTTTTTCCAGCGGCCTAATGCTACTATAAAGGTGTCTGTCCTTATCGTGGGCCTCTCTAACTTGCAGTATTGCAGCTTCAAACAAATTGTCACGATACTGACATCTGTATTTACAGCCCATGTCCTGCATGTAGTCGTAGCGTAAGGACTTCTTTATGGTTTCCCTGTGAAATGCTGTGAGCTAAAATGCAACATGACCTATTTATACTTCTGAAACTGGAGGAGGAATCAACAAATTGGCTGGAGATGTATTCGGTTAGGGCATAGCTTTGGAAAATTTAAATCCTGCTTCAGATATTTGTTGTGATGTCTACTCTTCAGTAATGAAGAATGGAACCTTCTCATGAATTGCAGCAAAATATGAGCAAGAAAAAGGATAAACTTTCTGATGGCTTATATCCAAAATAAAGACCAGAAAACTTCCTCTGGTATTCTTCCTTCCAAGCGTGCCAAACATTCCGAGCATGCCAGTGATTATTTCTCTAATAATCCACAGTTTATGCAAAATTCAGATCCGTGTGGTGAATTTTTAGTATCCTTCACCTCTTTTTCTGTTGGTCCTCACCGTCAAAGGACAGACCTAACGGGACAGATTTTTGGATCCAGTAGGTAATGGCGGGGAACAGTGTTGAGGTGAGCGTTGGTGGGTCTGATTGTTTCTAGACTGGCAAATATTTGGGAAACGGTGTGAATTTTTTGGATGGCAAAAAGCTACGTTTGGAGCTTTTGGGGTCCCTGAATGGTTCCAAGCCTCTGTTTTCTGTATAGGTTGCCTTAAAAGAGGTTTCATTAAAAAACAAGCAGCCATGACATCTATCCTATCTAGGTTTTCCTGTGTGCAGAAAGAGGATTTGTACGTAGAACTCTTCTAAGCCCATAGATGCCGGGGGAAGCACATTCCTGGAAGCACATTTCCGTGTATACGGAGAAACTCGGGACAGTGTTAAAGCCTTTATTGTATGCAGGATCATTTGCACTAGACCTGGTGAATATTGCATTCTTAGCCCAGGGGTGAAAAAGCCTATCTGAGGTAGAGGTAAATGTGCAGTGAACTCTGCTAAAAGCAGTGTACAAGGCCCTGGGGGTACAAAGTGAAATTGTACCAGATGGGGAACAGGCGTACGGCAACCCTGGCACTTCCCAGCAGAGATGAGTGCCTGCTGTGGGTGACTGGGGTCTGCAGTGCAGGGAGGTGGCTGGTGGCACCTTGCTGAGCAGCAGTGTCTGCAAAGCAATGTTTCATGGGTCTGCATCAAACAAGGCTTTTATCCATGTTTTCCAAACCTTGCCCCTGTTTTATGCTTGTGAGGTGCTTTCATAGAATCATAGAATGGTCCAGGCCGGAAGGGACCTCCAAAGGTCATCTAGTCCGACCCCCCCGCAGTCAGCAGGGACACCCCCAACTAGACCAGGTTGCCCAGGGCCTCGTCGAGCCTCACCTTGAATATCTCCAGGGATGGGGCCTCAACCACCTCCCTGGGCAACCTGTTCCAGTGTTCCACCACCCTCACAGTAAAGAACCTTCTCCTAATCTCCAATCTAAGTCTGCTCCCCTCTACCTTAAAGCCATTGCCCCTCGTCCTGTCACTACAGGCCTTTGTAAACAGGCTCTCCCCAGCCTTCCTGTAGGCCTCCCTCAGGTACTGCAAGGCCGCTGTTAGGTCTCAGGCTACACTGTGTCCCGGATGACTCTTTAAACAAATCTGGAAAATGCTGAGAGTACGAAGGGATCTCTTGGCTGAAGGGAATTTCCAAGCAGACTCAGTGAAGTTGTTTAAAGCTGAGTGTGATGGTTGCATATTGTGGGGTTTTTTTTATTGGTTATTTTTTTTAAAATCTGTGCACCAAGTTAATGTGTGGTATAAGTCTGGACTACTATAAATGTATGGAAAACATTTAATCACACACCATTCCTGCATATTGGGTGTTACATATATAGACATATATTAGGAATATTTGGAAAAATTTTGACATAGAAAGGGTTCTGAAGCCTTGGAATGGGCTGCCCAGGGAAGGGGTTGAGGCCCCATCCCTGGAGGTATTTCAAAGATGGGTTGCCATAGTGCTTAGAGACATGGGTTAGTGATGGTTTTTGTCAGAGTTAGGTTGATGGTTGGACTAGATGATCTTACAAGGTCCTTTCCAACCTAGACAATTCTATTCTATAGATTAAAAAATGTCTTTTGTGCCTTACACCATACTTTTCCAGCTCTGCACTTCTATTCAGTTGGAAATGGCTATGAGCGAATGTATTTGGATGCCTGCCTAACTTATTGATGCTGATTACAATGCTGCTAAATCCAAATCAGTTCATATATCCTTTTAAAATTATCATTATTTTCATACTGATTTTAACAAATCTTCTAGTTTATTGTTTTGGGAAAAAACAAAACCCCACTAAACTCCAAAGCACCAAAAAAAAAAGAAAAAATAACAACTTACCAGTGCAAAGGCACCTTTGCGGGTCATTGGCTTGGTTTTTGTTTACATAAGGGAAAGATGAGGCTAATGTCATTCAGAAATTGGCGAGTTCCTGTCAGTATGCAGAAGTATGACGCATCTTTATGCATTAACAAGAGAAAATCCCAGAATATTATTGTGCTTTTAGCAGGATGAATCCTGCAACGTGCTCGTTAAGGCTGCATATTCTCTTACAACTTGTTTGCTGGTGCAAAGTGCCCAGACTCTTCAATCTGATTTGATGCTCAGTGCCAAGTCGAGGAGGATGGAGAAGAAAAACCGGAGCCTGTGGTACTGACGGTAGGCTCATGGCAATGGAAATCCAGCAGTGACGCGTGAGCTTCCCACGGCTGCCAGAAATGGGTGCCAGGATGTTCTTGGTGGCTCAGGCTTTTCTTGGCTCCTTCTCCTTCCCCTGCTATGCCAGCAACGTGCGTTTAGCTCAGGCCAACCTCGGCAACTCCCTTGCAAGAAGAAAGCTGGATTTTTGTGGACCTCCTCTGAATTTTCTCTCAGTAAAAGCCTCCGAATGTGAAAAGAAACAAATTGATTTTTCGAAAGAATCTCTGAATAAATAATGGAGGGTTGGCATGTGGAGTTATAGGTTTGCCATCTGGTAGTACAGCCCCTGGCAAATTATAGCACATTGTCTTTATGGCGTGTAAAAGCTTATTTGCTGAAATGGACTGTTATTTCATTGCTTTAGCACTGAGCAGAAGCATGGAAAATGATGAGCAATTTACTGGAGAGTTTTTGATGCGAGTATCTCTTGTAGGGAGAAGTGGCCTAATGGAAGCAATGAGTTCTTTAAAACAAAATTAATGGGCCACCATAAAAGTGTTTAAATTCTCTGCTGGTTTAAGTTTATCTTACTAAAATTCATTCTTTTCCATTCAGGCTATGTGTTCCTGCAAGATGGGCTTTTTTTTATTCCACAGGGATCAGCGTAGGACATCTTATCGATATGGCACGATATACTGTTTGTAAGCTCTCTGAGGAAGCTTGTTGATGGCTTGTTTCTCTAGGAAACACAACTAAGTCACCACAGCTAAAAATTGTGTATGGTTTTTATTTGATCGAGTTAAAAAGCGACTTTTCAGTCCTGACTGACAGTTCCAGCTGAGAGCAGTTGGGGAGATGATGTGGCAGCTGTCTGCAACAGGCTTGACGATGTCAGGGAAGTATTATGAATTAGGCATATGGCAGAAGGGAGAAGATTACAGACAGATGAGGATCTGGGTAAAAAAAAAAAAGACAGGGATGGAAGATGAGTAATGGGTGAATCATTTGTTAGGGAGCATAAATGATGTAAGAGGTTGAGGAAACAGCAGCTTGGTATTTTAAAGGTTTGGTGAGAGGAGCCCTGGGAGTAGCAAATAGCATATAAGCTGTATTGATGACTGTGCTCTCTCCAAACAAAGCATTGGAAAATATTTCTTCTTGTTTAGTCGCTTGACAGTACTGGCAGGACCCAGTCTGCAATACATTAAGTGTATAGATGTACGTGGTGAGATCAAGTCTGGAGAACTTCTAACGCAGATTTACAGGACAAATAATTGAATAAATTTTAAATGTGGTAGAAAAGGACTTGAGGTGCTACTAATAAGAGGGAAGGAAACAGGCTGGGTAGGGAATTTTGAATTTTTTTTTTTTTTTTTTTTTTTAAGAAAGATCTTGCTCCACAAAGCACCAGGTATCGATTCATAAGCCAGAGTTTTCATTTTAGTTTGTTTTTTTTTTTCCCCACCCATGAAAAGAGTCAAAGCAAAGACGCTCTAATGAGCTCTCTGGTGGCATTGTTAACCTGGCTCTTGGTTGTGGTGGGTTTTTTTCCTCTTTTTTTCTTGACTTCTCATGGAAGGTGCTGAGTTGCTGGCAGCCTGTTTACTGAAGTGGACTCAACTTTGACATTACTACGCCTTCAGGTCACCTTCAGCATATTCCTAACTGACCAGCTGCTGCCTCGGACTATTTAAACTTAATACCTATTGGGTATTTGGCTTCTCTGAGAAGTCTTTTAACAAGTTTATCTGGTAATGAGAATTGTCTGAGCTCTTGGTCGCTCTGGTGGTGATAATTTACCTTGTATAGGATATCTCACGGCTACCACTACTAGTTAGTGACAGATTTTTGGCTTTAAGTAGAAAGTTTACTGAAACTTTTCATCAGGGTTTTTATTTGGTTATCAAACATGGTATTTACAAGAAAGAAGTGTAATAATAAAAGATTGTTTAGCTTTTGCTGTAGATAACATCCGATAAGACTATTTCTAACTTTCCCATGAGCTACCCTGTGTTTGTGACACCTTTTGCTACTCATACAAAAAAACACTTTCAAGTACAAAGAGGTCAAAATCCCCTTTCTCATTAATAGATGTTTCCCTTTTGAAAACTTTGGCTGCTATGCTGAGGACATAATACCGTGTGCTCCTAAAAAAGAGACTTTCTTTTCAGAAGAGACTTTGCTCTTTCATTTACCAATTTACAGCCTTGGAAAGGAAAGACTAAGACTGTGTATGTCCCTTCGTGGATGGAAGCAGAGACATGGGAAGGGGAGATGGCTTCAATGTCCAGCAAGATGCCTCAGGCAGCAACAATAGGAAGGAAACTCCATATTTCTAGAGTTTGCTTGGATCCTAGAGTCCAAGTGCATTTCCTTAAATTTTTCCCCTTTTTCTTGTATCTTTCCTTTCAGATACGGCTTTCCTGTGGCTGTCATTGAGAGTTTAGGTGGTTTCTTTGCTCTGGTTAAACTGAAAGTGCTGCTGAATGTCAGATACTATCTATTCCAAAAGGGAAAATGGAGACTCTTTTTAGCAAATCCAATTTTTCTTGAGTGTGTCATTTCAGAGAATCGCTGCAGTGAGCCAGTGTTTCATAACACACTATTGATTTATTGTTCAAATGCCACAAATCCTCCACAAGGAGGTCAAATGATAAAATTTATTGAGAATTTATGGCTTAGAATGAGGGAAAAGATAGATATATCTCTCAAAGAATTGACAGTTAGGCTATAGATTTTTTTTTCTTAATTTTTTTTATTGAACGTGGAAAAGTGATATTTCATCAGGTACGCTTGGGCTTGTGTCCTCTGCTCATCTGTTGTCTTGCCAGTTAAAAATCTGAGAATATACTAAATGCAGACATATAATGTACTCACTGGAATGTACTATGGTATGCAGAGATGATTCTCATCACTGTGTAGTATTTCACTGGCACAACAGCAACAAAACCAGGGACAAGTTTGTGCTGAAAAATGATTTCTTTATTAAGAATGGTATTAAATTGTCCATTGCTTACACTTAGCCTTTTCAACTCTGTCATCGTTAATTACGCTTTTGGACTCTGGCATTGTAAATATGCAAGGACGGACATGCATTTGGAGGTCATTCTCCTGGAGATGTCATATTCATGAGCTGATGTAAAAGGACTAGGTCATTAGATGGCAATTTTCACACCAAGATGGTGAGAAGATAGTACCTGCCAACTTCATTTTCTGGGGGCTTGTATGAGATACAATTTAAAAAAAAAAAAAAAATTAAAAAAATGCTCTCTCCAGTAATTAAGACACAGATGATAAAATACAGGTCCTGTGAAAGGCTAAAATTGAAAGAGATAATTACTTAGGCTCAGTGGTATCACATGCACCTTTGAGATGCCTGCAGGTTGGGTAGCTTCATTACTGCCCTCGAGAACATCCTTGGTTATCACTGGTCACCAGAAGAGAAGATCTCCTGTTGTTACACCCAGGGATATCTGCTCTCAAGCTGGTGTCTACTTTGTCCCTTGAAGCAACATGATGGGGAGCAGAGGCTTGCTGGTGTGCCCGGGGAGCACAGGTTTAAGGACTGCTTCCCTGAATTGACCAGCAGTGCGCCATGTCCTTTTAGAGTTGGGATTTGTCACTAATTAAGATTTAAGGATAAAGTTGTGTTTGCTTAAGGTGTAGTCTGCAGCATTGGAAGGAGGGATGATGGTAAAAGAAAACCCAACAGCTGAGCTAATCTTTGGTCTTTCAGCACCTTACCTAGCTCTTACCGCTCCTTCACCCCAGTTTAACTGGAATCTTCCTTTTATAACTTGAAATGAATCTCTTGCTTTGCTTAGGGAAGTTGTGTCTTCGAGCTCCACATCATCCCTTCTGCCCTCCAAGAGAAAGGGAGGATACAGAATGAGCTATTTTCCTGAGAGATGGTAAACCAGGGGGTCCTTGCCAAATGCCTTGTGCCATAATGCCCTGACCTCACCTCCTCCTTCCTTGACATTAAGACCTGAGATATGTTATGGTGTCTTGCTATATGACCTCTATTCTTCTCTCCTTTTCTCATTTAGGCCTTATGTTTGCCATTAGTATTGTGTATCTTGATACATTCCCACCTCAGGGTTTCTAAAGGCATACTTTAAAGCAGGATACAACATAAAATGAGAAATACAAAACACTGGTTTTGTACTAAATTTGTAACTCTTCTTGTGAGCATTTCCCATCTTTCACACACATGTTTTTGACTTCAAACGGTCTCCTTCTGGCAGCCATATCACAAATAGATACCTTTATGTATTTAAATCTGCAGGGATTAGCATTGTCTCTCTCTTCAAACCTTCAGAGGAGTAGCTGGATGTTCTTTGTGTTGTAGGCACTGCTGACAGAGGACGGCAGCAGTTTCATTCTGTCAGTTAAGATGGATTTCTTGATGCTGAGTAATGAGCACATCTGTGCTACCTTTTTAAAGCTCTAATTGATTGTTGGTTATTTAAGAGTCTGACACCCTAGCTTAATTCAGTCTTTTATTGACAAATTGATGAAATAAAAAGCACAATCCAAATAATATTGTGATGTTTCTTTTAACGAAAAAGAAAGAAGTGGGAAATAGAAAATACAGGTTTCAGCTTTGTGCCATATTTCTTGCCTTACTTTCTGGCTTCGACTGCTGTGCAGGCAAGTTCTTATGCACCCATCAGCTGGATTAAAATAAACCCAACAAACTAAATTGCTTTGTTGCAGAGTTATGTATCCGATGTCTTCATTATCCAATATGAAAATATCAGAAATCCCTTGTTTTACAACCAGAACATAAAGCTGTACCCCCTGACTGACCAAAGAGACTTAGCTGGGATGGTTCACACACAGTCTATTTGGAAATGGGATTCATTAGCAAAACCTCTCCATGTTTTTCAGTGCACAGAATAGCAGGCTTTTAATGTTTCAGTCCACCTGGGGGGCATTGCCTGGAATCTGCAGCAGGCAGATGCACAACTGGGAGATCTCACGTAAGCGTCGTCGCAGACCTCTGTGGTCAGCTGTGTCAAGTAGGTAGAAAAATAGAAAAAATGATGGAATTCGGTATCGTGGCCTTGGGATTTGTCACTTAGAACCCCAAAATGTAGTTGTTAGATGCGGAGGAGAACGGAGACTGGTCTGGGTTTATATAGGTTGGTTCTTCTAAACACTTCTTTTAAATCCCTTTTACTTAACCTGTATTTTATTTAGCCTTTGTTTTGTTACTGACTTATTGCTGCAGCAGTGATAGCAGTTTCTGAGGACTGAAGAGTACCTTTACAGCAGCATCTTGGCATTAACACAAATAAGTCATGAAAGAAAACATGGACATGCTGCTGGACTGCTCTGTGTCCATTTTTACCATTAGGACAGCACTATGGGGAGGAGGAGGAGGAAGACTCTAGGAGGAAGAGGTCTAAGGTTATACATGCTGTTGCCACTGTACCAGAGCTGACTTTTGCTGAAAAGCAGCAAGAGTAGACTGGGAGAGGAGCTGGTATTCGAGGTCTTGGTTGAGGTTAAAGGCCTATTTGCAGTCTCAAAGTCTGCAAGCATGCTAGTAGAAACTTGGAACATTAGGTGTGTACAATGTGGGGTTTTTTGGTTCTTTTTTTTTTTTGTTCTCCCTAGTGTTACCAGCGATTTTGCACTTTTTTCCCTCTGATGCTAAATTTACCTCTCTTAGTGCTATGGTATGATACATTCCACTTTTAGTTTCGCTGATGCATTTGAAGGACCCAAAGCAGCCCCTGAAGACTTCCCTAGAGATCTGCTCCTATCATCAGAAATCACAGAACCCCTGTCCTCACATATCTCTGTGTTCAAACCCAGTAGTCCATGCTAACTTTAAAATGGCTGTGTTTTCTTGCCCCTAAGGAGCAGCATGTCACCCCACCTTGATGTGAAATCTTTGGTGTTAAGGTTTCAGATTATAGAGAATTATAGAACGTGTCCTGGGAATATTAACTTATTTCTGAGTGAGGAAAAAGCCAGTCTGGCAGATGAGTGGACTGAGCTGCTCTTTGTAATGAGTCCCCCAGGAAAATGCTCAGACTGTGCTGGGAAAGTGTTTTCTGACCTTGTGTACCATTAGCCAGTAGAAGTCAAAATTCAAATACTGTAGTGCTGATGAGCCTTTCCTTTCATCTAAATAACTGATTATTTTTTGGAGGGGAGAGGGGGAGATACAGAATAAATAGCTCTAGAGAGGCGCTGCCTACCAATCTTTGAAGAAGAAATTACTGATAATATTCCAGTTGATCAAAATAAAAACAAGGCATGTAAGTATTTAAAACTAATACCAAAATAGATAGATTAACACTTCTTAATGAAACACATTTAGCAAATTCACAGAGCCTTTTATGATGCAGAGATCAAAAATAACATGAAAAAGAAGGGAATTAGTGCTGCAGTATATTGCTTTTTTCCCAAGTGACAATAATGGGAAGTTCAGATTCAGCATAACTGGTGAGTGAAGAGCAGAAGAAGCTGAAATGTGATTAGTGGAGCGTTGGCTGAAAAAAAAAAAATATGACAGAAGAAACTTGCTCCTACTGACTGTTGCAGCAAACGCTCTGCTTTGGAACTAGGATAACTTTATGCTGAGTAATTCAGTACAGATCAGTTGAAATGATACTCTCCTTTGTAATAATGCTGGGTGTAGTTAAGGGAAAAAAAAGTTGAAGTGCCTCCAAGTGTGGATGCCTGTTGGGTGTCTTCAGCTGAGCAAGAACAACGAGGTCTATAAATAGGAGAAATGGTTGGTTGCGCTTCAGCCATTCTGCCTGGAAAAGTTTTCAAGCTCGGTGACAGTGATGTAGGCTGAATGCTGGGTTAATTGGTAACTTGTCTCTTTCCGGTTCAAAGAAGGCAAAAAATAAATTTGTCTAAGTTCATAATTAAAAGAAAAAAAGCAAGTTAATGACCTGTTTCTGGCACTGGAGAGAGATGTGTAACTGATGCTGAATATTCAGTATGTAAATCTGTGTGACATAAAGGAGCCAAATGTCCTCTAGGGGGAGGACAAAATCCCTTCTAATTTTTTTTTTGAAAAAGGACTATTATGGATTTCTATGACTCTTGTGATCTTATAATAAGATTTTATTAAAAATATTCAGGATTAGAAAGCACTTTTTAGCAATTTGACCGTCTAGACAGGGATCTATAAATCAGGGTGTTTTGGATAAAAATTTTCTAGCTTTTATATCACTGAAAATGCTGGTAGTTGAATATGAAAAGAAGTCAGGTATGAGAGTCTGAGAGAGTTGGAGTTCTTCAGCCTGGAGAAGAGAAGGCTCCAGGGAGACCTTAGAGCCCCTTCCAGTACCTGAAGGGGCCACAGGAGAGATGGGGAGGGACTCTGGATCAGGGAGGGGAGCCATAGGACAAGGGGGAATGGTTTTGAACTGAAAGAGGGGAGATTTAGGTTAGATACTAGGAAGAAAGTCTTTGCTGTGAGGGTGGTGAGACACTGGAACAGGTTGCCCAGAGAAGCTGTGGCTGCCCCATCCCTGGAGGGGTTCAAGGCCAGGCTGGATGGGGCTTGGAGCAACCTGGTCTGGTGGGAGGTGTCCGTGCCGAGGGCAGGGGGTTGGAACTTGATGACCTTTGAGGTCCCTTCCAACTCTAACCATTCTGTGATTCTGTGTTATCAGACCATAGCAAAAGTACTTTGTAAGATGTATGGACAACTAAGATCCTCTAGTTGGAAGATGGGCAGTCAGTTAACTATAAATTTAAAAATGTTGTCTGACAATTAATCGATGTAAATAAAGGAAATCAGAATGAAGTCCTTTCACTGTGGTATGTGTTGTAGCGTATCCCCATTTTAAAATAATGTTTCCTATCTCTGGTTAGCAGGTGTGGCAATACATGTGGAATTCAGCATGTTTGGATTGTACCTAGGAGTATTCAAAAGAAAAAATATTCAAATAGAAATATTAAAAAAATTTTCAAAAGAAAAAAAGGTGTGGTGCTGTAGCTAATGAAATAAATAGTTTAGAGGTAAATTAAGGGCCACCTTAAGCATATGTGTCTTAGAAAATGAATTTCCTATGACTTTCCCATGAAAGCAGACACTGCAATGCAAGAAAGTGAAAAAGGTGTGGAAAACACTAGCAAATGAACCAGCGTGGTATTTTGGCTATTGAATATTTGGTTTTTGCTCCTAGACTATAGAATCAGTTGAATTGTGTTATCTTCTCCTTTGTGTTGGGGCTGGGAGAGGAGAATGCTGCTTAATCTTTTCTAGCATAGTTCAAATTCTTGTATATGATTTTAAAATAACCTCTGCTTATGGCCTGGAAGCCCTGGCAAAGTACCTGAAGTTAAAATCGGCATTTTTAGTATCATACAGTGTCTTTGGTCAGCTTAGCTCCCTTCTTGTTGGCATATTTTGGACCTTCCAGAGCTGTAAAGAAGATTTGGCCTCTCTGGGTGGCAGTGGGCATTCCATTCTCTCTTGTTTCATCTGAACCAGGGCAGGGCACATCTTGCATGCAACCGCTGCCTGCAGTGCTGCTAATGACTCCAGCTGCCAGACACAGCAGATGTGCAGATGTGGTTTGTGTCCATCCAGATGATCTGTCATGTTTTGTGTCTCTCTCAATGGTGGGATTACAGCTGAGGCAGCAGCCGAGAGTGTTACTGAATGGGACAGCCAGACCTCTGCTCAGAAGGGCACCTTACTCATGGTTTGCTCCTGCTCTTGTACCATGTTGAAGCTGAAGGCAAGGTGGCTTTTGTCTGTGAAATGTTAGGACCTGGGGGGATCTAAATGGGGTGGTGGGAGGCAGAGGAAGTGTTCTGCTTGCAATTTCCAAAAGTGTGTGTAAATAGGACAGTCTGCCAAGCTGAGGGTAGGATTTATATATGGGACTGCCCTGGTTTGTACTATGGGTGTCCTGTGCCTCATTCCTGTTTCACTAAAAGGAGGAAATCATCCTCCCCCATGTCAGGGAGTGCTTTGTGGACATACTTACTGACAGCTCATTTTTCTGTTGGTGCATGTTGTGCATAAATAGTCTCCAAATCCTTTTTCAGTAGGCTTTGCTTAGTGCTAACTCCAAAATACAGTAATTCCATTGAAAGCTTGCTTTCCCCCACACCCATCTGTGGGATGGTTTTTATTTCATTGCGGAAAAATATTTTTACCTATACTTGGGGATGTAATGCACAATTTCCTTATATTTCGGTCATATTCTATTCTTATTTCTGCAAGAGTTTTACATATGAAAGTGTGCAGAGTATGTGGATAAATCAGCTTTATAAACAAATCTATTGTATA
Source organism: Tringa tobata (assembly GCA_033628505.1). NCBI lineage: Eukaryota > Metazoa > Chordata > Aves > Charadriiformes > Scolopacidae > Tringa > Tringa tobata. Next base: position 611,201 of record JAHREE010000277.1, read on the forward strand.
ACATATACTTTCTATTATATAAAAACATTTGGAAAGCAGTTTAAAATGTGAGGCACCCCAAAATCCGTCTCTTTGTGCCACATTTGGATCAGAGGAAATTTTAATCCAAGGAATGGGAAGTGGAGATGGGCAGAAGTTTAGATCTGAAGTGAAAGATTAGGTATTTGTCTTTTGTCACAGTAGGAACTTAGAGAAGAGCGAGCACAGTTCCAATAGTGCTGAATTCCAGTAGTGCCTTAATGTATCCCTCATTCTCCAGTGCTCCCAGTTCCTTGGCTGGGTAAGGAAGCCAAAGTTCAGGAGCACCTGACAAACAGCAACTGGCATCTTTTTGCTTACACACTGGCCCCCTAATTGGTGTTTTGATGCGGGGGGTTTGGAGGGTGTTCAGTCTTTGTTTGCTGTGTCTATTTAGTGTAATGTGCTGCTTCTCTGCTCTTTAGTGGACCTTTCTTCTGGGAGTACCCCTAAGCCAAAATCAGCCTAACTACCTCTATTAGCTCCAAAGGTAATTCTGTGGATAAAATAGGCCTCTTAACCATAATTAATGTATCCGACTACTGTATGTTATTCAAAGCTTTTATTGTGAACTGCTAAGGGTAGGTGTTCATAATCCATGTACTCTGGAGCATTCTATATGGACCCACCGTACAGGGGGGAGTCCAATTTCTCCATAGGTCTGTAAAAGGGAACTCCTCTGTAGGAAGGGCTGTGCTGCAGCTGAGCATTGCTCCTGTGCTCACCCATCTCCTTCTTGTAGGTCCTGTTAAGACCAAAAAGTGGGCTGGGCTTGGCAAGAGGGGGCACCCAGAAGTCTTCCATACAGCTAGGTGATGGTGAATTACATAGCATCCTAATAACATGGTAGTATAACAATGCAGTAATTTTTTTGATGAAAAATTTACTGGAATTATGTCCCTTTAACTGGAAGCTTTTTGTCCCCTATAATATTTCTTTCATCATCTTGTGTGTTATAATTTAATTTACAGTGAATAAACCCAAATACTAATTATGGGCTTTTTTGAGCTTCTGTGCAAATGGAATTATTAGCATTTCTAGTGGTTCTCCAACATTACTGCCATGCTAAGGCCACCATTATCTTTAGGAAGTGTTCTTGAAGGTTTCCTGCTGGTGGTTTGTACAGAGTAGCTGCCCTGTGGCTTTGGAACACTAACCACACCTAGAGACGTTTCTGAAAGATTTTATCAATCTTCTGTACTTTCTCACTTGAGTTTGAGTGGACTTTTTCTGGATTTCCTCCTCTTGTAGAAGTGAGTAAAATCTTTACATCTTTTTTTTTTTTTTTCTCTTTTTTTTATTGTTTTTTTGGGCATAGCCTTACTGAAATATGTGCCCAAATGCATTGTGGATTTAGGTGTCCAACACAGCTCTGCAAGTTTTGTCTTGCCTTTCCTTCCATCAATAATCCACAGGAAAACTGCCAGTTTCCCGACATCACAAGCTCCACTTGCCTGTGGAAAACTTGGTGGAAGGAGTAAGAAACTGGGTATCTCCATCATCCTCAAAGCAAACACATTGGATAAATTTATAAAGGTGTTTTGTGCCAGCACAGAGCAGCTGGAAGAGGAGTTGCACATCCCTGTCTCGTGGCAATGGCAGTGCTCAGGGGGCAGCAGAAGGGTGTAGGAAGCCACCTTGGTGGACTCAGCACCCCTAATGTCAGCCACCGTAATTCAGATGACGTTTCCCTCTAAAGTAACTGGATAAGGATAAGGAGCACTAGAAGTAGCTGATCTTGCTTATCTTAAACACCTGTACTCCTGGGTGGTAGTTTGGCATTGAAATTCTCTTAAACTTGATGTAATAATACAGATCTTTTTTGAATAGCGCAAATAATTCACAAGGTTTCCCAGAAGTTTAAAGTTTATAACAAATCGTGACTGTCCTCAGGCTCTCCAGGGGCATCACAGTGGGCAAAGGAACCAAAATCAATAGAAAAGGAACACCTGTGGTAAAGATGCACCTATCGAATAATGGTGCTTCTAGAAATAATTTATAATTTTACTTTTAAAGATATTTTTGAAGGCTACTATAACAAAAAATAGACACTATGTTGGGAGTTTTGGGGACTGTGAGGGGACAAGTGGCCTGATGCTCTGGGCTGGGGCTTTCCCCTGCTCTCTCTCCCCAGCTGGACCCCTCCAGCCTTGAGTCACCACGACAGAAAACGTGGAAGGATATGCAGAGGACTCATGGAAAGACGTGTGAAGTAAAGTCACAGATTAAATTATACAGTTATTAATAATGTATTGCGCTTTTTCAGCATTTTTTGTCCTCTGTACAAAATGGAGCTGCCAACGAATTACTTTGTGGTTTTTATCACTTCTTTTTGTCTGATGTTTCAGTCCATGAATTCAAAGCCAACTCTTTAAAAGGCGAAGTGCTGTGGAATATATGACAGGAATATCAAAGTTGGAAAGTGCATCCAAACCCATGTAATTTAAACCTCTGTTCATAGCACGAAAGGGCAAAGTGCACCAAAAAGAAATTGCTTAATTTATAATAGGGAAAAGAAATATGTACGATGGGTGCTTTATTTAAGAGCCCGGTTCAGTACTGTGCAACAAAGTGTTTCACAGGCTGTCAGTAAGACATTGCCTTGCAGACTTGCTTGGGATTCAAAAGAAAGCAATATTTTTAGTAAGACAATTATCCAGCTGTAAAAAGGCGGTTTCATTCTGTGTCTTTGAGGAGCTGACAGTATCTTGCTTTTTGTATGTCTTACATTTGGACAGATCATATTATTTTTTTATTAGAATTTGTGGGAGGAAAAAAGTGATGGAAATGAAATCCCTTGTGAAATTGCTTGAAATTGCCTTTCACTTGCCTGAATAAATTTGTTATTGATTTTTGCCCTTTTATAAGAATGAAAGGTTAATGAAAACAATCACGTTGCTTTCATCCCAAGGTAGAGATTATGTAATACATACAGGGCTTTGTCTTTCTCTTTTTTTTTTTACCTAACAAAAACCGTTAGTGTTTAGGTATTAGCCTTGTGAAAGATTAGCTGTTGTGATGGGAAATGAGTTATGCTACGGTATCTTCAAGAGCTGTCAAACAGTCTATGACAGATGAATAGCTCCAGCCTTTTTATATTTTACTCTTTGGCTATTTGAGATGGGTACCATCATAACTGGGATCTGTACTCCCCAGATCTGCGGAGGATGTTTTATTTGTTGTGACTTTTCATAGAATAAGAAAGATATACTGTTGTTTTTGTACAGGAGGCCACGGAGTGCGGTGTGCCTGATCACCAGTAGAGTCTCTGTGGTACTAGAGAGTGATGGGATGTCTCCTGGAGCCCTTGAAGGTGTGCATTCAAAACCAAAACTCTCTACCCCTGGCAAAAAAAATCCAACTCCTTCCAGAGCTTGTCTGAGCTTCTGACAAGCCAAATGGGGAAGAATTGCAAGTCCCTAATTGAATGTCAGCAAAAACATATGAAACAGCAACAACATACTCTGATGAGGAGTGTGTGACCATGGGAGCACAAGCTGTTCATGGTGGTCTCCTAAACAGACATCCAAGAGGTACCAGGCTGGCCCCACACTTTCTCCTCCCTGAACCCTCACAGGGCAACTGGAACTTCGCCTGTAACACAGCTGAGATGTAGCACCGTTGTCCTGAGGGTGTATTTCCTGCAGAAATGCACTCTTCCAATCAATTTTACCTTTTCTGTAGTTTTCATTGCTTCAGGATCCATTGCTTTTTGCTGTGGTAACTGAATTAAGACACCATTAATAGGACCAACCCTGCAGAGCTGCATCTCTGGGCAACTTGGTCACTCTTGGTGAGTGTGTCCCTGCTGTTTTGGCACAGGACATTTTCATGCATAAAATGGAGATTGTTTTGTCAAAACAGTTGCTTGATACCAGTGCTGCTTGCATTGTGTGCCAGACAAGGTTTAGCCCAGTGTGCTTTCTGTGTCCCAGGCTCCTTGCCTCTGGTTTCCTTCACTCCCTCCTTCCTCCCGCACTATATGAAGGCAAAGACTACCCCTGAAAAGTTGGTGCTTAATCATATTCTTAACCCATATCCCCAAATCTGAGCTGTGTTGGAGAGCAATGACTGTCAGAAGCTGGCAGTTCTTTTCCTTGCTGTGGTTACCCATCTCTGGTAAAGTCTAAGTAACGGGTGGCCTGTCCAGCTTCATGTAAATTCTGCATCAGGTAAGGGGGTGCCACCTGCCACACAGGGTTGCCACCAACAATGTGCTCCCTCCTGCCCACCCTCTGCTTCTGGTGTGTTTCTGGTACATCTCTTATAATGGCCAATATTGTGTTTTATTCATAGCACCTACTTTCATTAAAATAAGAAAGTAATTTAATGCCATCCACCAAGGGAAATATAGATCTGGTGCTATAGGGGGCATCTGTGACCTCTTTTGACACAGCTTGGTGATAGGCAGGGCTTCTTCTGTATCTCTGATACTTAACATTTTTGTAGCATCTTTTTAAAGGCCTGAGCAGATGGTGGTGAGGCTGACTGAGGTACCGAGCCCTGCCAGAGGGGGTACCAAAGGAGCTTCCCAAGTATCAGCAGGGGTGTTCAGCATTTCATGGTCTGTATCACTCTTCCCAGGTCTGGTCTCTGCCTGTTTTCCGCAGAAGAGGGGAATACCGAGTCTCCTCGGATGACTCCTCCGATTCATATGATGCCTAGGAGGGATGGGGAGCTCCCTTTGCCAGACAGAATAACCAACAGTAATTACGGGTCAATCTGAAATGTTAAGTGGCTTCAAATATACTTTTATTTTCTGCTTTTGGCTGTTCTTGAGCAAAGGTTCACCTTGACCTTTAAGTCAGTTAAGAGCCCCAGCTCTTAACTTTTATGCAGAGTGAGCAGGTGTAAATAGAGATCACTGGACTTTGAAGCCTGCCTTTCTCTCCTAGGCTGAGACCTACTTAGACCCTGTTTTCTCCATTGGGTGTCTCTTGATAATGTTTCTATTTTTTCTGCTGCTCTAACATCTCTATGAACACCCCTATACATTGCAAATTTTTATACCTCATAAAAATGCAAACCAAGGGGCTCAATTCATCTGCTACTCACCAGCTATTCCTTCTAAGGCTTCAGTGAGATGAAGATTCATCATAACACGGACTTTCATACAACAGTGAATTTTTATTCGAAACGTGCAATCAGATTTGAATTTTTTATAAGCAGTTGCTACAGCCACAATTCATTTTTAAGGCATTTTATAACCTACAGCCCATGAATAAACCTTTGGGTGGAAAGCAATGAAGTGGAAGGAAGAATGGCATTTCTACACCAATGGTTAAATTCTAATCACACCTCCCAAAGCAGGCAATTTCTGACAGAATGGCAAGTTCATTTTCCTGAAGACACACACTTGATAAATACAACGTGCTGTTGGCAGGTGTAGTAATTTTTCAACTCCTGAAAACCTTCAAAATCCAATAGAGCCAACAAGACTGCGTGTCAGACGCAGGATTGGGATTCTTTATCAGTCTCCAACTATAGCAAAAAAACCACATCCCGTGCAAGAACTTGGGTTGTCAACATCCCAGAAGAGCAACAATGTCAAACATGCTGCAAACTGATGTTTCTGTTCGTATTCTTGTACTGTTTTACTGGCATTTTTAAGGGCCTTCAAAAGAATGCCTGCCAAGTTCTTGCGGCGATATAAGCCCGTGAGCCACCACTCAGATTCAAATGCTAAATGACTGGATGACATTATATAAATTTCTGCAGTGTCTTACCTACTGATATTTGTTCTACAGTTGTAATTCAATTTACAGTTTGTGTATTTTGTCTTGAAATCAATGCTTGTATTTAAAGTCCTATAACTTGTGAGCTGCAGCTTGCTGGGCACTTACTCTAAGCTGTAAGCTAAGCTTAATGAGATCTTCCATACCTCTTAATGTGCTACTGAACAAATGGTGTTCCTGGTGATGTGGGTTTTTTTCCTTGAAGCAGCTCTCTGCTTGGAGAGGGAAGGCACTAGAGGAGACTCGCTGTGTCCTCCTACTTTGCCAAGTTTGGAATGGTGGGATTCAAACAAAGATAAGGCCTTTTTAGAAAGCGGTTTAGGAAATTACCTGAACCTTCTGTTATTCTTCTTGCTGTTTGCTCATGTTTCTTTGGGCACTTGTGAGGCACATCTCTGTCGTAAGGTAATTACTGAGGACTTTATGGCTTTAAAATAATATTTCATTTTTACTTTCTGTGTGTGTCCTATTATATGAAGAACTTTGACCTTTCAATATTTAAAATTTAGTAGTTAATACATAGAAGCCTGTCAGACGCTTCCTGTCAACTTGTATTTGCATCCTACCTGCTGATCCAGGAACCCATCAAGCATCCAGGGGACAGAAGTGGCTCTGTCACAGATCCTTCTCTGTTCACATTTATAAGGTTGCAATCAATACAGGATGTTTATAAAATTATTCTGGAGCCATACTGGCTGACTTTCTGCTTCTTTTTGTTTCTCTTCTCAAAATTTGACCTTGCTGTTGGCTTCATCTCTTTGAATTTTAAGAGGATGATTTTAATTATTATCCCATTGTATTTTTACTAGGTTAATTACTAGGTAGCATGCAGTTCTCTCACCTTTTTGGTGTGAGAAACTATTTCCACCTGTCTAATCCATATTAGAGTTTATATTCTTGGGTCAGGAAATGCTTATCCAGTGCATTAATTGTATCAGTGAATACTTAGAAAATCTCAGCTTTTCAGTACAGCCTAAGGGCCAGGTGGCTTCTACAGCCTATGCTTACTTGTAGTACTTGTTAGATGAGTTCATCTGAACATAAGGTTACTCTCATTAAATGGAACATATTGAGGACAGAGAACAAATTAAAAATGAGCGATGATCAGTGAGTTCCTAATATTGCCCCTGACTATCATCTGTAGACATTAGGAAAGAAGGCTGATAAGTTTTCCTATTCCAGTTCCTGTTAAGGGCAAATTTCTTACCCTCTAACACCGCAGAGCAGTGCGTTACCACTACTCACAGCAGGAGAAACCAGTGCTGTGCCTGTGAAGCAAACTGCAGAGGTGTCCTGGCTTCAGGTCTCTCTCGGTGAGTGGCCCGAGAAGGATTTGAGTGCTTTGTCCTTTTGTTGTCTAAGGCTGGAACCACTCCCCCATGAATAAGTTCCTCTCCTCCTTTGACTTAGTTTGCATTGAAGAGAATTCAGTAGTTTGCTAAGGATTTGGCTGATTTTGAAACCAAAAAGCTTAAAAAATGGGAATATACATGCTCAGAGACTCCCTAAGATTGTGTAATTCTCTGATAGCCATCCATAGCACCTTTAGGTGCAGTCGTGGTGCTTTGCAATGGGTGTCAGTGCTTCGTGGGGGCAGTTAGACCCGAGGGCCAGTGTTTTTGGTGGGTGTTGCTGGTATAGTGCCATCTTCTTTCAGCATTATAACATGTTCTTGAACCTTGGTGAGGAAGACCCGTAACACTGACATAGGCAAAAGGTCCTTTGTTATTTTGTCAGGTTTTATTAGAGGAATTCCTACATCTCCTGCTTATGTGCATGAGGGAGATGTATGGCTATTTCCAGCAATCACTGAGGGGCCCAATAACAGTCCCTGCAACAAATAGCTGCAGAGAGAACATCACATGGGGTAAAGGTGTGACATATAACTTGTTTGTATGTCAAAAGGGACGGGACTCAAAGATTGATTTAGCTGCTTTGGGTTGAGCTTGGCTGAGTTTCAGTCAAGGCATTTTTAATTAAATCTATGTCACTCTCGTAAAATTAGATTACTTTTTCTGGGCCCAGTCCTGCTAATGACTACATAGTCAAGCAATCGGATATCAGTGGAAATAGGAATAAATATTAAACTGGTAATACCCAAGTGTTTGTGAGAATATTGGTGGTATAATAGGAATTTATGTATTCAGTGAAAAAAAAAATCCTATTAACTCTGCAAAGCAGTACGATTTTAGGAATGAATAGAAATTATGAACAGGTATTTCTACATCAATGTGATACATGATAAAATACATGTCTTCTAAAAACAAATCATCAAATGGGCTGACCTATCTAATTCAGATAACTTTTTCCATATCATTGTGGTCTTAGTGATTTTTGTTGTTCTGTTCTTGACAAGGATAACCTATAAATTCAGGAAATACAAAGGAGTAACTTCGTAAAAATGTGCTGAAATATGAAAAATATTGTTGTTGAGCCAGTTAAAATAGAACCCTTTTGGTGATCTCAACAGGGCCATTGTTTTTAAATATTTTCCCCTAATGTTGTGTTTTTTCTCCTTGCAGTCAATGTTTTATAGCAGTTGTTTAAATAAATAAACTCAACTCAAAATGCTGATGCAGTACTCCTCGTAGCCCAATACAACACCAATGCAGGGAGATTAGACCAGGGTATTCAATTAACCCTACAGCTATAATTTAAACTGGGGCATACAGCAGGAGATGTGCTTTATGCATAAGTTCTTATCTAATGCAAAACTCATGTACCTATTCATTAGCAGAAATGGAAAGCAGAAGGTCCGTTTTATTAATACCGCTAATCAGTTATTTCATATTTGCACAATGCAAAGCCATGTGAATTATTAGCCATGCTCTCTGTAATAATGCAAAGCCAGAAGCTGAGTCTCAGACTTGAATGGAGGGCAATGAGTAGCTGCTCCTAAATTATGAATAACCAGGAGAAAAATAATCCAAAGGACCTTTTTTCCTTAAGGAGGTGTCTGTGCTGTGCGCCCAGCATCCTGGTGATCAAGGGGTACAGCTGGGGGTCCACAGTGTAGGTAGAAAGTCTCTTTTTTTGTGGGTCTGTGAAGACCTTTGGAGCTGTTTGTCCCTCTGGTTGATGGGGGGGTGCTCAGATGAGCTGTTCTACCTGCCCCCATCAGTGATAGCTGCTGTAGGTAGCAGGGAACTAATGACTGCAGAGAGCTGCACGCACGGTGCCTTTCAGCTCTTGCAGGCTTTGTATTTGAAGGCAGACCTGGGAGACAATGGCCTTTGGAAGCTCTATGAAAATGTGCTTCCAAAAGAACATGAAGAGCCCCCGGGGATATCACTGCAGTGGATATCTTTTGTGGGGGTAGCCCCACTGATTCCCAACGCCTGGAAAGCAGCAGGGATTCCCTCATCTCTGCAGATACTGAGAGGTTTGCTTATTTTCAGCTGCTGTCTTCTCCCCAGGCCACCAGACGCTGTCGAGTTGAAGAACACATTTTCCAAGCACAGTCTTTAGGCTGTGGGTTTTCTTCTGTAGTTCTGCCTTTCATGTGACTTTTATTATTAATTGCTTTAACCCAAAGGAAAAAAAGAAAAGGAAGAAAATCAGCAATGTGTGAGAGGATAACGAGAATAAAAAGTAAAAGCATTCACAGGAAGGGAACTACCGAGGAAAGTAAGAAAAGGAAAGTTGCATTTTTTCCTCCAGTGTCCTAAAAAAATGAATCACCAAACACAAAGCTGTTGTGAGAGTTTGATCAGTACATTTCACATGGAAAATCTGAGCTGCATTTCAGGCTGCAGGAAACAAGATTTTTACTGCTGGTGATGGCAAACCCCAGGTGGTGGGTTATCACCCAGGACCCCTCAGCAAATTCATCCCCATTGGACTTTTACTGAACCTACTCCCAGAGTAGTTCTTGTATCAAGTTTGGTGTGAACTTTCCTGTCCAGAGAAACTGAGACATCTCGAGCACAGCTCAGCCAAGCTGCGTAGGGTGTTCTCATGGCTTTCTGAGGAGACCAGGGTACGAGCGAGGAGTGAAATTGGTACTTGACTTCTCTGTTTTATTTTGCACCATGGTTTCCTCATTCTGCAGTGTCACTGCCTAATGAGTCATCCAATGCACATTTTCCTTCCTTTTTTTTTTTTTTATTGGATGGGGTTCTGGGGTTGAATGTGTTGGTGAAAGTGTATTAATGTAGAAATTATCATTCAAGCTACAGAAATTAACCTAGTTTTGTTTCAAGCTTTTGGTTTCTTTGCTTGGAATCTATCTAATGTTTTGTGCAGTTAGCAAAAGGCTAGTGGAGAAAAAATACTTGCACACAAGCACTATTTGATTCTAAGGCCAAAGGGAACTCTGTGATAATCTGATATAATTTCTAGTGTCTCTTGGAAATTAGCAATGCAAGGTAGTGATGGTTATAGCACTTGTGAGCCTCTTTAGCCATGTGTAGATGTAGCACCTCATCTGCATAGGGACAGTCATGGCAATAACATCCCTACACTTTTTTTTTAAAATTTGTTAGCTTTATTCTAACACTTTTTATCCGAAATACTAAAATACATACTAAATTAAATAAAAATAAGGTTCAAATCCACTTCACTTTATTTTGTATTGGAACGCAACTGCTAACAGAGCTGCCTCAGTGTCATAAATCATTACTTCAGCTGAAACTTGTTTCGCTTTTGTTGATACAGATTATCTTGTTATATGTACCTTCAAGAATTGAGGCTTTGCCTTTATTAGGTTTTGCAGGAAGAGTGTCTCCAGTATTTCAAAGAGATGGGATGATTTCTGTGGTACTTGTTACCCCTGTATTTTTTTGCAATATACATCTAAGTTCTGTCTTGCAATTAACTTAAGCTGGAGTAATTATTTAGATGGATTTATTCTTGTCTTCCCAGAGGCAACTGGTATATAGGCTTTTAGTATGAGAAATGATTTATTAATGTATGACCTAAATACTTACTTCTTCACATTCACTAATTCTGCTGACATTCTCTTATTTTTTGAAGTTGTATCCAGCATCATAGACCAGGCTTCACATTCATATCCGAGATCCAAACATCAGTGTACATCAAGGTTAGGAACATGTTCATCCTCTTATTGCCTAACAGGAAGAAAAGTTGTGCTGTGCCCATCTGTCTGATGGCAAACCCTGAGATACTAGAGGTATGAGGCAGCATTGCCAGGGTAGGACAAGGAATCTGCTGAAGATCAGAGGCTTGAATCCCAAACCAGGGCTTAGCCCTGACCATTGGCCCACTTTGAGACCTTGTTTTGGAGTCTGACCACCCAAGGTGGCCTGTGGCCTTGCAGAGCCAATGCATTGGCTGCGTTTCCCATAGGCTTCACGAGACTCTTATTGTTCTGGAGTGCTGGGAGGGAGGAAAGAGAAGGTGGTGCCTGTGAGAAGGAATAGCATTAGCCTGTGAGTTAAGTGTTTTTTCTACAACATCAAGGCCAATCCAGGGAGTTTAAAATGTTTAATTAGCTTGGAACCAGCAGTGATATATATATTTTAATTCCCTTTGAAAAATCCTGTTACTTTGGGAGGGTGGGGGGAGTAATTATCTTTTTCTCAACTGATCCAGGCTTGACATCTTGTAACATAGAGGGAGAAGGCAAAGCGACTTGTGATCCTTTTGCTAATTGTCAAGGTCCTCTAGCTTTTGGAAACCTACTTATCTTGGGGCTGCTCAGAGGCATTAAAATGCTATTTGCCAATCATGATTTGTATATCACATTGCTTCATTTGCATACCAGTAGTAGAACACCTATCATTATACCAAAGTATAATTTGGAGCTTTTCCATATTCATGACATTGTATGAGGTTGGAAAACAAACGCCACCTCAACAGAGTACAATTACTGATCACCTGGAGTGACTGATCTTTAATTGGTTTTAAATTAGAGTCTTCTCTATTTCACTTCCCTGCAGAGTACTCCTGAAGCTTCAGGTAAAAAAAGAGAAGTGTAATATTTTGTAAGAAACCATAAAACCACCATTTCTGTTATTAGCTTAAAGGGACTTTGGGCCCAATTATTGTGGACCAGGATGAAGACTTTATGCAAGATCACTGCTAATTAAAAAAGGTCTTGGGTACTTCATGATCTCTAACATGTTATTTTTGGTTATAGTAAAGAAAAGTCAAGTTTTTCCATTAACATTTAAAAAATGTTTTTCTTTATGAACTCCTATTCCAATGATACTTTAAATCCTTCCTAATTAAACCTCTGCTGCAGCTAAAAATATTGTCACCATTTCTGTTTAAACCTATCTTTCTGAAGGATAACAGTAAAAAAATCTTGTTCAAGTTGCTATGTAGCATACAAATAATCTTGGGGATGAGCAACAGAATTTTTTATACAAATTGTGGAGGTGATTCTGATATACAAAAGAAATTTGGTACAATAGATTTCCAGCATCTTTCTTATTATATAATGAGAAAACACACTTCTTTTTTTTTTTGGTGTGCAGTTAGTTAACTGCTTTTTAATGTGTAATATCCAGCAGAAATATGATTCAGCACCCCAAGTCCCCTTGATTCAGGATACATTTAGATCTAATTAATTTTCTGAAGGAGTCCATTTGGAGAAGGGGAAAAAGTAGAACAAACCTTAAACTTTTAAATCTTCCTGAACCAGAGTCTGGCTGTTTGAATACTATTTTTATTTTTTTTTTTACTATTTAATACAGAACATACAGGACTGACTTATTTTTGTTGTGCCTTACTCAAGGGAACTGAAAGTTCTGAAATGGGGAGATTTTGGCTGATAAATGCAATTGGAGCTACTGGGCCAGGCTGTAACTCTCTTGGAGCAAAGGAAAACTTAATTTAGTGCTGATCTGTTTTCACTTCGCAGACTAATAGTCATACATGGGAAAGGCTGTAGGGTTCCTGTTCAAAGGCTCAACCTGGTGCTTCAAAAATAGGGGAAACTGGAGCCTTTTAGCCTTTTAATGTGCCCAAATAGCTTTTGCTCTTAAAACTGTGTTTCTTGTATCCAGGTTCCCTCAGATCGCTGCAGACGGAGGGAGCGAGAGCAAAAGCTGCATGGTCCCACTTAGAAGGCAGGGTGTGAAGAGCCTTTCCCGTGGTGGCTGTAAGGTCTGTGACAGTTTTCTAATGCAAAAGAGGCAACCAGGGGTAATGCTCTGCTTGACACACTGGTCACAAGCAGAAGACCTACAATATGGCTCTAGACAGTAGCTTGAGCTATACTGGCCATAGCGTGAAGACCGGATTGAGGATTTGGAGGAAGGATGGGAAAGGTGAGCAGCAGAGGTAGTATCCCAGCTTTTAAGAAAGCAGACTTGAATTTTTATAGAAAGTCACAAGGCAAAAAGAAAGGGAGCGGTGCCCAGGAGAAATAGCTGAATTTTAAAGAAAACTGTGTGAGAGCTGCTGTTTTGCAGGAGGGCTGGGAATTCCAGCAGGTTTGGCTTAGTACGGAGCTTCTCTGTGGACTAAAATGCAAAAAGAGAGCATACAAGAGATGGAAACAACAATAGGCAAGGGAGGAGTTGAAAAGCATTGCTCAGGCACAAAGGGAGAAAATCAGAAAGGCCAGAGAGCAGCTGGAGCTCTAAACAATGGCCCAAAAGAGCAGCAAGAAGGGATTTTACAAGTACGTTAGTAGGGAGAGGAAGTTCAAGGAAACTATTTGGCTTTACGTGAAGGAGGAAGACGAACCAATTGGAGATGGTGTGGAAAGGGCTGTGGTAGTACAAGCTCTTTTGTATCTCAGTTTTCACAAGGAAAGCCTATTCCCAGACCACTATGTCCATCAGTAAGTTTTGGGAAGGAGAGAAGCTGCCAACAGTGGGGGAGCAGCAGGTTAGGGACTGCACAAAGATGCTGGATGTCCACAAATCTGGGGGAATGTGGCATGTTCCTAAGGCTGCTAGAAGAGCAGCTTGAAGTGACTGCAAGGTTGCTGTCAACTATAAACTGAGGCAATTGGGGTGATCCTTGATATCTGGAAAAAGGTAGATGTTATGTCTGTCTACAAGGAAGGCAGTTGATGTCCCTCTGAGGTGCCCAGAGGGGTGACGTGATAGCAGCCTCCCACTAGGTATTTTAGGGGTAGGTTCAAACATGATGGAGACAGACTCTTTTCAGTGGTGTTAGAAGACACAGCCATGAGCAAAGGCCAAAAACTACCTTGAAAGGGTTGAGTTGGATGTCAGAAAATCTTTTTCACCAGGCAGCCCTGGGACAGATCACCCAGAGACGCAGCAGACTCTCCATTTTTGGATGTTTTCACAGAGACAGGGCTAACAACCTTTCACTTCGAAATGTTATATGGCCACGAACACTATTTTTTTTTTTATTTTAAGCCACAAAGAGGTGGTTTACAAGCTCTGAAAGAAGGATAGTAACCAGGTTCTTGTATTCAGGGACTGAGAATAGTGTTAACACCTTGACTGGTGTAAGTAGTTTCTCAAATACCACTTTGCTCCCAACTATTTGAAGATTCCCAAGCTTGCTCTGAACCATCCATTTTTAAACAGTCCCAAGGAGAAAAATCTGATAAGGGTTGTCTTCAAAATGTTGGTGCTGTGCTGCAAAAGCCTTTGATCAAGTCTAGTTTGTTAATCTTAATAATTCCTCCAGCTCCTTCAGCAATTTTCTTCTGTACATAGGAAGAACTAATCAATCCTAAAGGCAGTCTTCAGAATATCTTTACAAAAAATGCTAACCATTCCCCCCCACACTGTACCTCCAGTCCATGCTACTTTTTTCAGTGAAGTGATTTGGGATTCCTCTAGCAGACTTAGGAGGGTTTTTTTATCTTTTTTTCTTTTGTGCAGAGTTTCATGTAATTAACTCATGGTACACCTGGGAGCTTTATCCCTAAATGACTATGTAATGGCTTCAGAATGGATTCTCTTCCTGCTGTCCTACTAAACGTAGATTATTCCAATTGTCTCTTGGGAATGGTGGTGGTTAAAGGTAGACAGCGAGCAGAAGTGGTAGTGACAGTGTAGCTGCCTTGGAAATGGATGGCTTTTATCATCTCCAGGCACTGACAGTGTTTCATGCCAGATGACAAACGCAGATGTAGCAGCCATAGTGTAACCTCCCTTGAGGTAGCCTCCAGGTCTGTTTGCAAAGGTGTGCTAGAAAGAAACGTGCCATTAGAAAGCTCCAACACACAGCAGATATTGCTGGTTAAGGCTTTTCTTTATTTCTCTTTGGTCTCTGTGACTTTGAGCTGCAAAACGGCAGGTTTGCTGCCTGTGACAAAAGGTGAAGGGTGGCCCTGCAGCTTTCTAGGACTATCTCCATCCACAACGTGTTACCCAGATCCTCTTTTTATCTGCTCTTTGGCATCTGCTTGCAGTTTCTGTGGAAAGGTCAGCCCGTCTGCCTGCCTGGAGGGGACATCGTGTGGTGTCCTTGCTCCATTGTGCTCTACTCCTTGTTCCCTAGTCCTCCTTGTCCTCTTGGGTGGCTTGCTGTAGAGGGAGCTGAGGCAGTGATGATACACAGATGCCTGTGGCTGATAGTTTTTTACTGTCTGTAGCTTGCTTTTTGGTCTTCAGTCTGTAATCCAAACAAAATGAAGTAATCCATGGTCTGTCTTTTGAATATCTGAACCAGATGTGCAGACACTAGTTACCTTTGGTGGGAATGAAGTCTATATGGTTGTGGGCCTCTTAATGCTGAAGGGAAATATTTCAGACTCTGCTGGTACCATTAAGAAGGAACACTAAGGAATTATTGATATCCTAGAGGTTTAATAAATATTATTTGACAAAAAGAAGATCTGCACTAAGGGAAGAAAGCTTATACAGCTAGCAAAGAAAGTCGGGACATTAGATGTACTTCTGGCACCTCTGTCTTAGCAGTGGTAGGAGAAGTGGAGAAGTTTTGAGGACAGTGCTGAAGAGTGTGGGGAATGGTGTAGGGAAAAATTATTAAAAGCCATGTGGTATTAACAAAGAATTTTCAGTGAGGATCTGTGTACTTATTCAAGGCATGTGAAAGCAGGGATGGTAGTTGAGTGTCACAGAGGAGTAAAACTCAGTGCTGTGGTATTTGAGACCTTAGACATGAAGGATTTCAAATTAGGTGTGAAAGGGTGTTTTATTAAGGGAAACAAAAGTTGTGTTCTGTGTCTTGGGTAACCAAAAAAGGAAGGTAAAGAGGTTGTAATAAGCAGTTTTAGTAAGGTTTTCAGGCTTCAAGTTTTCAAATAATTCATTAGAATACAGTCAGAAAGGAAAATAAATTTGCTTTAAGCTGTAGAATGACAGTATGTGGTTGGGAATCTGCTTAATAAAATATTTGCTATTAAGAAGGAAGGTCATTCCTCTTACAGAAACTGCCTTTTTTTTTTTAATCCACTCTGGCTGCATTTCTTTATTAGTTTTTAGTGAAACATTTTCTGGTTGAAGCTCTATTTGGAGTAAATAAAACTGTAACAGTAGGGAATTCTGGATGGTATACCTATCAGTTATTGTAATATACAAAATGAATATTCACATATGAATACATGAAAAGAATTCAACAATGGATGATTCTGAGATTAAAATTGAAGTGTCCTTTTATTTCCCTTATATGAAATTTTCTATGTTAACAGTGATATGAGCCTATATATAATGCAGAACTACATAGGAAGTATAAGTAATCTGTCTCAAAAGTTTATCCAAACAGTCCAAGAATCCTGCTAAAGGGGATTAGTAGTCCTAATTATTATTTTATGGTGAAGGTGAGCTGAGAAACAAATTACGTAAGTGCAATTTCAGCATAATATATTGCTGTAGTCTTTCTCAAATGCTGACATGCAGCTTCCTATATTAGCAAATAATATATTTTGTTGTTCATGATCACAATAAAAATTATTTCGTACCTTGATATAAAGCTTTCTACTGGTTTGGATTTTTTTTTTGTCTTCCTCCCTTGTTTCTGGAAGATGGCACTTCGCTTATTATACAGCTTCCTATTTTGATTATTATGCAAAACTTTAAATATTTTCACATTTTAAGTGCAATTAAACAGACATCTGTTACACTGGGAACATGAGAGAACATTTTTATTATGCTGAAAAGATTTTCTGTGTGTAACTAAGCAGTTATTTGCATTACCAATTGCATATTGCAAAGTACTCATCATTAAGCAGTGAGGGTGCATACCAAAGACCATGGTAGAGCTATAATGTTTAAGCATTTTGTCTCTGAAGCAGGAAAACTGTCCACTGTAATCACATAGCTATTGGGAAATTATCCATTCTAAGAGCAGGTGATGTGTGGCCATGGCTCCAGCCATTAATTGTGTCTTTTGCAGTCATTTCCACTGAAACAGAGTCTTTAAAATCAAGTCCTTTGCAATCTGTAACTCAGCGTGGCTGAGGTGATACAAGCAGCTGAGAACAAGAATTTGCTGGCTGAACTTGGTGTGAAAGCTGAAATTAAGGCCAGGCAACTCCTATGGTCCGCAGGGCATCATCTTGAAAACCCATGACAGAAGAGAGAAATGGAGCTCTGGGGAAAATGCAGTAATTGAACAGTTGGAACCTGACCAGGAGTCCCACAGCTGCAAGGTGGCAAGAAAATCAGGGAACAGGGGACTCAAAATGGAGCTGCATCTGGATTCGCAGCAATTATATGTGCTGGGGTTATATTCATCCCTTTTGTCATTATGCACAAGAGACAGTGCCAAAGATTAATTTGTTTCACTGTGGATTCTGTGTAAACTTATTGTTGATGTAGCTCTGAGGCATGTTAACGTATTTTATCTGTAGCTCCAGTGTAAGCATAGAGAAAAAGGGGATTTAAAAGACCCCAGAAAGCCAGACTGAATGCCAGGCAGGGCAACTCACATTTGAGAAGGGACAGCGTTTTCAGTGTAATACAGTTCCTTCCAGTTCAGTTGACTAACTCTTCCTCATCTTGGACAGTATGGGGATGTATTAACGTGATTTTCATACATTACTTAAAGTAGCATATTTTCAGTTATTTGTTAATTTATTTAAGTATTAGCTTATTTTTCTTTTCTATAGGGAAATACCTGCGGTAGCAATATGGTAGATGTTAAATGATCACCACAACTAGTTTGTGTCCCAGATAACAGAATCACAGATTAATTGTGATTGGGAGGAACCTCTGGAGGTTCTCTGGCCAAACACCCCACTCAAAGCATGGTTGGCTTCAAAGTTTTCTCCAGCTTACAAGTTAGATCAGGTTGCTCAGGGCGTGTTCAATTGAGTTTTGATCATCTCCAAAAGTTGGAATTTCCCAACCTCTTGGGGTTCTAGTGCTTGACAATCCTCGTTGTGAACTTTTTTTTTTTCAGATGTGGTGGTGTACAGCACACTTCTTCTTCATTTGATGGTTAAACAAACCCAGTTCTTGGCCTCTCCTCACATGTGCTGTGGCAGCCCTTGACCATCTCAGTGACCCTCCACTGGACTCAGTCCAGCACATCAATGTCTTTCCCATGGTTAGGAGCCCAAATGTAGACATAGTAAGCCAGATTTGGCCTCACTTGTGGAAAATAGAGAGGAGCAATCCCTTTCTGGTGGGAGACGTTAATCTTGATAATGAAGGTCCAAGGTGTTAATGATGTTGGGATCCCAGGTTATTTTTCCAGAAATTTGCATCCTGCCTTGTAGCACAAATACTGTACATCTATATACAGAGAGCTATCGAGTTGTATATGTTGATACGTACAGGCTGGAGCAAGGTATGCGTTGCTGAGTATAAAAGAGATGCACAGTTTGTATTTTTTTAATACAAATTTGGGTTTTTAATTTCTTTCACAGTTAAGGAGTGTTTTAGTCTTGACTACTGGCTCTGGGTATGTAGTAAAGGGCACTCTTCCTCTGCACATCTAGCAAGTACTTTGCAGATTTGTTTTATAGCTTTGTCAAGTAATTAAGAGCCTCATGAATGGCTCCATTCAGGTCCCATAGTGTAAATTGAAATGTGTTGGAAAAGTTATTATTTCCTTTAAGCTTTCACTTTGATCTGCTTCTAAATCTCTGATATCCCTCGTTTGAGTCAGATTGATTAGCCGTCCTCGTGTCTAACTAATGCATCGTGTTGTTAATGATCAGAGCTAATCATTGTAGTCTGAGCCAGCAAAATGCTCATTATCCATTGCTCTGGTTGTAGTGATGAGTTATGACAGACAGCTGTCATGCGAATGAGCACATTTCTCCTGGCAAAACATATAATTTTTCTTTTTCCCCTGATTAGTGAAGCCTTCAGCAGAGGAGCACTGGGTAAAGAGATGGCACAAATTGCAAACCGCTGTCTCAAACCGAGGGAAACCCTGCGGGGAACAAGGGAGTTGTGTTCTACCACTTGATGTCAGTATATGCTTACTCTTAAAACTAGACTGAATTCTTTTTTTCCTTGCCAGAGAGACTTCTGGGTAAAGGCAATTTGCCCACTTTCCTGAGCTGTTCCCTGCTGTCAAGGTTTTATTGATGGTGCCGATTGACTGAAGAGGTAGAACAGCACCAGGGAGAACAATTCTCAAATTTCCTCCCAAGTGATGCATACTTTCCCTCGCAGAAGAGAGTGCTTTTGCATAACAGAGTAGTGGTTTTCTAGACTTGAGACTTTTTTGGAGGACTTTGCAAATGGGAACTCACTCCTATCAAGGCACTTTACTGCATTCTTAAAGTGACTAAGTTAAATCCATCCTTACAGTGGTCTGGAGTCATCTCGGCCATTCCTGGTTTCTTTGACGCTCTCTCTGTGTTGAGAAAACCACCTCCTCATTGAAGTTCATTTCTGTAGTAGCCCATTTCTTGAGGCCTCTTCTCCCACTCCTTTCCCTGCAGCAAGTAGTGGTGGAGGTATCGGAAAACTCGACTTTTGCCAAACTTGACTCCTCTCCTTGTCCCCCGCTTTCCTTTTGAGCGATTGCAGTACAGAAGTAGACAGTGAGCTGAGTTTGGGGCTTCTCTGGATGTACACCAGCAGAGGAGGCAGCTGCATCAAATATCTCGTGTCTAACACAAGCATCCTTAGGCAAAATTCCCTCTTCGCTTTCTACAAGACAACTCTATCATTACATTTACTAATTGTCCTATGAGTGCTTCTCTTCTCTAAATGCCTCCTTTATTGTTAATGTGAGCAATCTCTTTGATAATATAGTCCATCAAAAGTGAAATTGAGATTCGAATAGAAATCTATTTAGTTTTAAATAGTTTAAATTTTCTCAAAGTGAAAAGGCTGATTTGGAATATCATTAAGTACTTGGTTGTATCTGGAAGATGATTTTCAATTTCCTGAGCCTATATGTTCACAAACTTCTATTTGCATGTCAAAATAATTAGATTGTCTTCAAATAATTAGTACATTTGACTTAGTGTAGACACTTAATAGTCTTTTAAATTTGCTTTAAGTCATTTGCATTAATTGTAATAAATCACTCATTTAAATTTGACACAGTTTTAGATAGAAAATGGTGTTGTTCCTGGGGTTTTGAAAGCTGCTGGAAGGAAAAAGCTACTCGTGCTGCTGAAACTCAACTTAATTTCACAGTGAGTCATAGGAATGTGTTACTGGCTTCCCTGTAACTTTAGAAAAAACAAGCTCATCTTTTGCACTGCACCTGGTCAGTAGAGACTGGAGAAATCTTAACCCCACAATGGACTTGTTTGTGCAGGATATATTATTGAAATGTTTAAAATTTAAAGTAGATACCTATAAGAAAGCCCAACAAAGTAAAAATATGATTAGGTTATGATCTAGGTCGTCCAGCCAAAAACTGAGTAGAAGTTGCAATGTGTTTGAATGAAATAGACACGCAGAAGAGGACTGGCTCGGAAAAGGTATCTTGGTTCTGCGAAAGTCTGTTTCCAAAACAGCAGCAAATCCCAAGTTAATTCAAAGTTAAACCCATGAAAATGCACAGGGGATTAAAATCTGGTTAAAAAAAAAAAAAAAAAAAAAATTTTGGATACACCTGCACTGGGTGATTTGTTCAGAGGCTGCTCAAACAAAACACAGTTTGAGCATCTGTGTGGGTGCCTTTGCAGCTGCGGTGGAGAGAGTAGGAGACCTGCATTACCACAAATATGCAAAATGCCACAAAATACCAGGTGCTACCAGCCCAGATCTGCCTGCGTTTGGGGGCTGTCCCAAAAGGAGGGGGAATGGTCCTTCCTCATTTCACACAAGTGGTAACTTCAGGGTTGACCGGTGAGCGCTTGCAGCCTGTGTGATGGAGAGGGTGGCTCAAGCCTTTGGGCTGGGCAGGACAGGATGTTCTGCAGTATGCTTTGGCAATTGCAGTTCTCTGGAGCCACCTCTGGTTGTCACCTTCTCTTTTGTTCAGTGGAAAGGGAGGAAGGAAAACATTCTTTTGGGGGGAAGTTCTGGTGTGGTGAACAGCTTCACCAAGAAGTTTAAGCAGAATGGGATAGTGGTCTGGCCTGGAGAGGAAAAGGAGAGGAAATATCCCATCTCTCCTGCTGTACCCTACAAAATCAGGGAATTCTGTTTTCCCTTTGCTCTTATGATTCTTTACCTTGTAGTTGAATTTACGCTGCTTTCTATGAAAACTTCTTCTATTGCTTTCTTGTAAACTTCTGTTGCTTTTCTCTTTGACCTTTTGCCAACCTCTCTGGGTTTCAAAGACATAAGCAGTAACCTGGACATTGAGTGCCTACCTTGCTGCGTGTCTGGAAGTGTAACAGAGACATAGGAAGATAGTGAGCTAGCTGGAATTTACTAGCCAGGGTACAACAGAAGTGTGGTGACTTAAAACTGGAGCTAAGATCACTCACCTCTTGTTAACTATTTAATAATTATTAACAAATAATAATTTTGGGGGGTTGGACTGGGTGATCTCCAGAGGTCCCTTCCAACCCCAGATCATTCTGTGACTTTGTGAAATGTGATGTGTCTTGCACATCACAAACCAGCAACTTTCTGTTAGATAAACAGCAATTTGCAAGAGCAAGCTTTCATTATGGAAAAAAACCCCAATATAAACCAACAAAGCATTAGGTAGTCATGATGTGTTTTTCTGCTACTCAGCTATGCGCCGGCTGGTTCTTTACTTGATGGGTATTATGGGATATTTACTGGAAGACAAAAGCACTCTGGGATTTAGAGTCAAGCTAAATTATTAGTAGCTTAGTATCTCATTATGCCTCTTTCTTCTGTGAGTCAGCACCATTTTCAAAGCACCATCTGGCACCATGGAATCAACACCCCTGCGCACTACGGTCATTAATAACAATGTGCTGATGCACATGTATTGGCAATCATTTAGCCTTGGGTTATCTGAGGAACTCTGCCCTGGCAGTCAAGAAAAAGATGAGGAGGCTGTCACCATCAGCTGCTCCTGCAGATGATGTCTCTGCTGGAGCTTTATCTAGTAGCTGTTGCTACAACCTGATGTCCAGGTAGGTAGGCCCTGCTTGCTTGTTATGTTTGGATCCAGTTGCTAGCCAGGAGGAAAATCTCACTTGGGAGCCGTACCCAAGTAACGTAGAAGGGTGCTACCAGCCTGCAGTCCCTTCTTCTGCATGTGGTTTGCTATCCACTGACCCCTTTCGGGTCAGTGGATAGCACCTGGCACCTCATTCCCTCCCAGAGGGACCCTCCAACCACTGCTACAGCCTCCTCTGCAGACCTTGGCTCAAATGCGTGTGGAAGGGAATTAGGCACAGGTTGCAAGGTAAAAACCAGATCTGTTCTTGAGTTGGGCCTGTGCTTTGAAATAGCCCCATGAAGCTATTGTAGGAAATACTTTATACTTTTCTGGTGGAGGCAGCAGAGTATATGTTTGGCAGTCTTTACTGCTGGGGTTAGACATGCATCTAACCTGCGCTCAGGGAGGTCTGAATTGGATATTAGGAAAAATGTTGACACTGAAAGGGTTCTGAAGCCTTGGAACGGGCTGCCCAGGGAAGTCGTTGAGGCCCCATCCCTGGAGGTATTGAAAAGACAAAAGATTTTTTGTTTTGACCTTGATCTTACTAATTCATGCAGACAAATAATTGTGTCTGCATAGCATTTTGCATTGATACAGGTTCAGGATCAGTGCATTAATTTATACCAATTATTGTGGATATTGGATAACGCAAAATATTGATAAATATAAAACGTGGTCTCTTAGGTTTGAGACGTAACACATGAACTGTCAGCTTCTGTGTATGAACAAAATGAAGTGATGCAACTTTGGGTTACTTTTTATTTCTGAGAAATTAAACTATTGAATAGTGTTTTTACTTGTTCTTGACATAATGGTACTTGAAATGTTCTTGCTGAGCTAATTAACTTGGTAACTACATTCATAAAAATAACTGTAATTGCATTAGCACTCGTGTTATCTTATTTTGACATAGTGCTTAGAGACATGTTTTAGTGATGGTTTTTATCAGAGTAAGGTTGATGGTTGGACTAGATGCTCTTAAATGTCCCTTCCAACCTGGACAATTGTATGACCTAACAAGCGGTCCCAGATAGTTTATTATCGTGCTGAGGATCCTTAGGGCTTTATGGAATCAAGGCAGTAACAGCAGAAATCTCACAGAGACCTGCTCCTCTAAGTGAACAAAACCCTCACACTTGAAACCTTAAAGGTTAAAAACTATCCAATCCATGTGTACATTTTGTACCCCCTCTACCTTGGTAGTGGGCCTTGTACTTAATATTTTGCTGATTAACATTAAAGAAGAGTTACACATGCATTAATTTTAACAATAGAGTTGCAGCATAGCCTGAAAATGAACTTTCAAGTTGTTTGGTGGCATGTCTCAACTTCATAAATGTCATCTTATGGCAGTTGATGTCATAAGCAATTAAAGCAGTGTCATTCAGCAGTTAAAGTAACATGGATGTATTGTGATATTCATTGTTACTACTCTGTGCAACCTTTCAGATACTTGCTTTGATACATAAGAACCAAAGATCCTTACGTCTGTTGATGAAACTTTTAAGGATAGAAATTGTTTCTACATGGACACAATTATTTCTCTAAAATGTCTTCATATAAATAAAAAATATCTTCACATAGTCGATACTAGTCCTCTGCAGGCTGGAAGTGTGTGATGCCTGCAGAGATGAGTATGGACGGATCAATTTTGGGCAGGAAACGTTGAAGGAGGCAGGGGAGCTTGCCCTTTAAGGTGTAGTTTTGTGCATGCTTACATGATGCTTAGAGCTTTGTATGATAGAAACTTCATTTTTTGTAAGATATAAACTTTCACTTGTAGTATGGGAAATAGTTCCTTAGGGTATGGGCCCCTTCATCAGGCTTACAGTTTATGTACAAGACAATAAGAAGGAGTAATTTTGCTGAATATATGTCTTCAGAGAGCTATCATGCCATCATCAGCTTTCATTGGAAAACAATTACGAGGCTTCAAAAATGATTAACATGCAAGACGTTTTTCTTTGTGGCTTCATTTACAAGAGTGACAGAAATTTCAATGCATGATCTTTCCTTAGTGTATTCTTTACCATTCAGTAAAAGCAGGAGTGGGAGAGGTAGATTATACAGGGTACAGATCAAGCAGGGAAAAAGATTTACAGAAATGAGAAAATACGCACGGACCTAATCTTAGTGGGTGCTTTGCAGATCTGGGGACTTTCTGTTGGGAGTCAGTACTTTCTGCTCTCTGCTTTCTCCTGCCGCATCGTTGTCTTTGTAACTCTCAGTTGCTCATCTCTCCAAAGGCCCTTTGATGTATTTATTGTCTCTGGAGGCTGACTTGTCTCTGGATACTTGGTTTTGTGTCCTCTTGCCATTCTAATAGTGCCTATTGATGCTGAAGTGTGAGATGGCAAGAGACCATTTGTGATCTTTGGAGTCCTCAACACAGGGAGGACATGGACCTGTTGGAATGGGTCCAACAGAGGGCCATGAAGATGATCAGAGGTCTGTAGTGCCTCTGCTATGAAGACAGGCTGAGAGAGTTGGAGTTGTTCAGCCTGGAGAAGAGAAGGCTCCAGGGAGACCTTAGAGCCCCTTCCAGTACCTGAAGGGGCTACAGGAGAGATGGGGAGGGACTCTTGATCAGGGAGTAGAGTGATAGGACAATGGGTAATGTTATTAAACTGAAAGAGGGAAGATTTAGATGATAGATAAATAGAAGATTTAGGAGATAATATAAATAAATTCTTTGCTGTGAGGGTGGTGAGACACTGGAACAGGTTGCCCAGAGCAGCTGTGGCTGCCCCATCCCTGGAGGGCTTCAAGGCCAGGCTGGATGGGGCTTGGAGCAACCTGGTCTGGTGGGAGGTGTCCCTGCCCAGGGCAGAGGGGTTGGAACTCCATGATCTTGAAGGTCCCTTCCAACTCTAACCATTCTATGATCTGATAGTGTGGGCTCTTACATCACCTACGTTTTTCTGAATTAAATGCTGTTGAATAAGACCAGAGGTCTGTGTGCCATTTGTAGGTCTTAATATTACATCTAGTTACTGAAGAAGGGTAACAAAAAAAGAGCAAATATATTGTCAATTGTCAGCAGCCTTAAACTATACATAGGGAGGCTTGCATCTTCTGAAAATTTTGAAGACTCCATAAATTGAAAAAGTTTGAAAGCCACTGACAATGAGCACTTTTTGGAGACCATCCCAGTTGCAGAGAATCACCTCACCCCGTGGCATCTCATTCTAGCTGGTAATTGCCCCACTATTTCAGAGCTTGCCTTTATTTCTAGATAGGGTTTGTTAAGCTGCTCCAAATCTTGTATACTTTTGAATGCTGGATTAAAGAATTGTGAAATTTTTTTGCAGACAGCAAAAAGCTGTGATCAAGCCACCACTTAACCTTTCATTTGATAAACTAAATGGATTGATGTCCTCAAATCTTTTACTCTAAGCCTTTTGACTCGTTTTCTAGCCTTTTACTCTTCTGTGTGCTTTGACATGTTGCTAAGATTTGATGCTTTGGAGTTTATTGAGTTTGGAGGAAGAGGGTCCTGCTTGTTGTTTTAGGGCTTTTCAAGCCTTTCTTGCATCCACTTGTGCGCAAAACAATTTTTTCTTGTTGTGTGTTTGAGGTTGTTCTGGCAGACTGTAAAATGTTTGATTTTAAATGATAGCCAGGCTTGACTTAAATCAATATGAGGGAGATGGAAATGTGTTTCAGGATGTTTCTTTGTTGGTCAATAAAATGTTATACCCTGTGCCATCAAAAAATGCTGAAATCAGCTTTGAAGAAGCAGAAAAATGCAACAGTAGCAGATGCAATTATAGTGATTTGCTGCTCCAAATCACCTCCTGTATACAGAGGTACAATGGAAGTTAAAATAACTGAAAAAAAGTGTTTGTGTTCCTCAAAATCTGGTGTTTAGATTTGAGGTAAAAGAGGGAATGTGTGCGAACAAGAAGCTTATGTGACCTTTTAATAATGAAGAAATAGGAAGGACATCAGATGCTTCATCACCGAAATCAGTGACATTTTATGTAATTGAATTAAAGCAAAATTATTTGTCCCTCAATTTGACCTTGAGGGGTTTGTCCCCATCATGACGTTTGAATGAAACCAAACGGAATGGTTTTTTTCTGTTGTTATGTTTGGATGGAAATGGTGACCTCATTGCCTGAAAAGTGTTCTTTCCCCATCTAATTATTTTCCTGTGAATACACAAATACAGATTATTAAGCTTGTAACCAGTGAAACTTCTGGGAGGGGATGACCTGGGCTGCAAAACTAGGAGGAAAATTAATTTTCTTTCATTTTGGTTATCTGCCATGACAGCTTTAGCTGGTTCAAGTGGAAGCAGCAGGCCAGCTTCATCCATCTGTCAGTGGAGGAGAAGCATGTGTACAGCTGGCAGAAATCTTTCCAGTTTGCTTTGACAGAGATCGTACAAGTTCACCTTGTGGGACTTTTTTTTTTTTTCCCTACCTGTTTGGAAATCAGAGAATTTTTCAGATTTCAATGAACAATGAAATTTAAGTTATTCTGGCTACATTAGATCCCAAGTTTTTCATCTTTATCACCACTCAACCCTTCAGAAAAGTCAGTTGGGTGGAATGGAATGGAATTTACCTCCCTCTGCAAATAATATAACAAATGTTGTAGATTCTTGGGAATTGGTGTATATAACTTGTGTAAACAAAACAACATGCTTGAAGCAGTGAGTTTACAGAGGCTACAACAATTCAAATAGAACTATTATTTTTTTAAAAAGGAAAATAAGAAACCTAACAACACTTCATAAATGATGTTCTTCAGTGCGGTGATTGTCCGATGGCAGAGTTGTGCACCTACCAGCTGACTAGTTCCTTAATGATATAATATCATAGAATCATAGACAGGTTAGAGTTGGAAGGGACCTTAAAGACCATCAAGTTCCACCCCCTGCCCTGGGCAGGGACACCTCCCACCAGACCAGGTTGCTCCAAGCCCCATCCAGCCTGGCCTTGAACCCCTCCAGGGATGGGGCAGCCACAGCTTCTCTGGGCAACCTGGACCAGGCTCTCACCACCCTCACAGCAAAGAATTTCTTCCTAGTATCTAATCTAAATCTCCCCTCTTTCAGTTTAAAACCATTACCACGTAAGCTATTGGCATTCTGTTGTTAAGAAAAAAACTGCCTATTTTCTACGCTTCACTGTCCAGTTGCATGTGTTGGCTGGCACAGGAGCTTCATGGGCTGTGTCCTTAAGCCCTACCACGTTCCTTGGATGGGGCTGTTTCTTCACCACTCGTTGGATAGGGGAAGGTCCAGAAAGTCTTGACTGGTTTTGGTAAGATGTTGCTGTTTTGTGAAAGGAGCAGGGCGATGCTGGAAACTGCTTAGACCTTGCCGCAGGCTGGGGGGGAAGGAAGCTGAAGCTGCAGATGGATATCAGCAGGGCCAGTTACTTATAATAAAAAAAAAATAATAAAAATCGTATATGTGCTGTGGAAATGGCAAGTGTTCGGGAAGGGTTTAGAGGACTATAAAGGAGTGTGTGCTGCATTTCAGTAAGGAAGTTATCATCAGCTAAAATACATAACAAAAATGAGTATTCAGTTTTTTGGCTGAACTCAAAATGTTACAAATCACTGTGAAGAAGTTGTCATATGGTATTAGACTGACCATAATGCTTCTGCTTTTTGCACGTCCCTTCAGTTGCCTGCTGAAAAACATATATCTTTGTTTCTGCTCAATTCTCAAATGTCCTTCTATTTTTCACATTTTTTCAAAGCTACATAATGCAATTCTGCAGCTGCGGTGCAGGGAGCACCTGAGTGACTTCAGGGGAACTGCTTGAATAAAGGGAGGATTTCAAAAATCTGTTCTTTTTGTCATAGAAAACAAAATGAAGAGGGAAAGTCAAGTGTCAGAGATGGCCATCTTCTAAAATTTGTGGTGCTTATTGTGAAAAGCAATTTTCCAATGCATACAGAAATCCACTGGGCAGGGATTTGCTGCCAGTTCCAGGTCAGCATGTAGGATTTGCTTTGAACTGTTCTCATTTCAGATATTCAGGTATCTGAGACGTACGTGATCAGGAACAAACAAATCCTTGAAGAGCAGTGCTGCTGCCTGAATTTGGAAGGAACGAGGTGAGGAATAAGCAACCTAACCTTGGATCATTTTCAATCCCAACAACCCTTTGATGGTAGGTTTGAAGCAGAACATGATTCGGACTGGTTCTGCAAAGAATGGGTGCTTGTAGGTCGGGGAGGAACGGCAGCAGCAGCTGTTGGCTGGGTGGTGGAACAGGAACTGCTCATGCATCCTCAGGTCTGCCCAGAGACCAAGCACAGACTTGTCCAACTTCAGTAGAAACCTTCGAGAACTTTGTCTCATCCGCTACGGAAAGGTTTTAAGTTGTTTTGGGGTTTTTTTTGTGTTTCGGGGTTTTTTTTTTTCCCCCCCCATGCAGTGCCCTCACAGCATAACAGTACAGACAGGTCATTAGGAACAGAGTGCTGGGTTTTTAGTAAAAATCACTGAATTTTAGCCCCTTAAATCATCCCTGGATTTCCAAAGCAGTGTCTTTTCTCCTTTCAGTTTTCAGTCAAATGACTGCCCTAATTTCCCCCTTCCAACTCCCCCTGCTATGTTATTTGAGGATCAGGTATCCCAATTAGTGTCCTCATCATTCATTTATGAAAGATTCTGCAGTACTGGATTAATAAATTTGCTCCGTTTTTGAGTTAACAAATTAGCAGCTATTGGGGTCTGCACCAATTATGGCAGAGCGCTGACGGGAGAACATCCTATGCTACCCACCGCTGCGGCCAACAACAAATGAATTCTACCAAATCTCTGCAAGTGGAAGATATTGTATTTTAATTGGGGCCTAATCTAAATTACAGCTGCCTGTGGAAATACAGAAACTTTTTTGTTTTAATAAAGTTATGTAAAAGTGTGTTGTGGTACCAACAGGATTTTATTAATCTGTTGTGATGTCTTATCCTTAGTGTCTTATTGAGATTTCTTATACATGATGAGGTTTCCAAATGTGCATACTGGTGTTTTCAAGGTTGATGATATCTTATTTGAGACTGTGTTTCCAAAGGCTAGTGACTGTAAAAATTCACATTCGTTAGATTCATGGTGATAAAAAAGGACAGATGTTAGGTCCTTGTTATGCCATTAATAGAAAATAGATAGTTTGAGCTGAATTCTTTCTGGATATAGTGAAGCTTTATGAGATACAAGCTGTGAATTTTAAGTGTGTAAGTACAGTCACTGATCAGATATAGGGAGTAGGCAAAGGGCAATACATGTATAGCTTTGAATTGGAAATGTAATTGCAGCAGTGTATCTACCGTTTATATTATACCAAAGACTTGGAGGAAAAAATCACTCAAAATGTTGACTTTTTTTTTTTTTTCCTTCTTGATTACAAATACAAGACACTGTTTTTTTGGCTTAGGGAAGCTTATATGGCATATGGTATGAGGGTACACAGACATGAATACATTTGCAGGACTGGAGTTACTTATCTCTGAGAAAAGGCTCAAAGGTGATAGGACCAGTAAGTTTGAACTGCATCGAGGATGTTGGGAAATCAGGGCTGATTGTTGGGTTGAGGCTGTTGGGCAGAACAGAAATAAAGCTTAAGTTGATTGAACAGACTGCTGGAACATTTGGGAAGGTGTGATTTGTACACAGAGTACTGGTAATAATCTCTGAACAATTCTTGTCAAAAGCAGTATAAAGTATAGGACAATATAAAGCAAGAAAAATAATTAGCTTGATTGTTTTATGCTTCAGTGAATTGATAATAGGAGGGTACAAAGCCCATTAGAGGTGTATGATAGCATTTGATTCTAAACAGATTCCTTGTTCATGAATTCTATTACAAGTTCTTCCCATTCCTGAAGATACTCTTCCATCTGTTGAGGACAGATGAGAGTTGAGTCTTACGCTCTCCAGCTGGTTCAGCTTGATCTGCAATGAATCCAACTATTTGATGTCTCCAAAAATAGTGCCAGTCCCTGGATATTTAAATGCATTTTCTGTCAATTATAATGTTCCTTCTGAATGCACCTGCAGAATGCCAGGCAAAGACAGAGCCTTTTATTTCCTCCAGAAAACACTGTATTTTGATGCATAAAGTAATAAAATAAAACTTTCCTTTAAAGTTAATATTATGGTTGATATATATCTAGAATCTATATATATGAGTATATGTTATGTGTAAATATTTATTCCGCCT
Source organism: Tringa tobata (assembly GCA_033628505.1). Classification (NCBI taxonomy): domain Eukaryota; kingdom Metazoa; phylum Chordata; class Aves; order Charadriiformes; family Scolopacidae; genus Tringa; species Tringa tobata. The sequence goes on from JAHREE010000277.1 coordinate 641,511, forward strand.
GGGATGGGAGTTGCTGAGGGTGCTATATAAATGATCCAGAGCAACCTTGAACCAAGTATGATATAATCTTAAACTCTTACATATTTGAAGCAGGTCCAGAAGAACCACTGCTCTCTTCTTTCTACTTTGCCTTTACTGGTTTCGATTTTGCTAAAGAAGTAGCACAAAGAAAGGGTTTTCATTGCAGTAAATCTCATTTTTCTTCTATGCAGGTGCTGACTTCTTTTACACCATCCATTCATCACTCAAAGGCACTTTTTTAATTGGAGAGCTCATTATTTCAAAATGCTGAATTGGAGCCACATGACCTGACCTGGAGGGAACCGCATTCTCTGGCTCGCAGGGGCAGCAGAGCTGGTAAGGTGATCTGTTCAGAGGTTTTTTGTGGCTGGAAAGAGAAAGATGCTAAACTAAAAACAACAAATGTTTTGAAGCATAATATGTCAGACGGTTAAAAGCCAATGCAAATGCTCAGGGCCTAAGAGTATTAAACAAAGCACTCTGCTGAAACAATGCATCATGAAGTTATAAACAAAATTATTTGAATGATCCTTCAGTGCTGTTATTAATAGTAAACTCCTTCTCTAGATGAGGACGAGACAGGCAGAGAGTGAGTGAGGCTCTTACCTGGCGGGAGCATTCTTAGTGGGAGTGCCAGTATCATCACAAGTCTGTGCACACAGACCATTTCTTCCCATGGCAAGTGACTCCTTGGGTTCTTGTTTCCAGAATGATTGCTTTGGGAGGCAAGATGTAATACTCCCAAATATTTCTATAATAACTTTTAATGCAAATCGAGTTTTTTTCCAAGTATTCTCCTTTTATCATGTAGGCCTAGCCTCTATAATTCTCTGAAGTCTTAACACCCTTCTTTTTCCTCATAATGTGCACTACGATTGAAGATGTGTGGATGGCTTAAAAAAAAAAAGATAAAAATGAGTTGAGCGCTTTGCTATTTAAGGTCTCAGAAGTGTGCCTTTTCAAGGACCGTTATTTCAGATTGTGAGATCACTCTGCCATTCAGCTTGCCTTGTTCTTTTCCACAGCCACCTCTATATTTCTTCATCTGAATGTATAAGCAAGCGAGGTTGTTGACACTGTCATTGAACATCCTCTCCTGGTCTGGCAACAAAGCTCTCAAAGTATAAGGACTTTGTCTCTCCTGAGTTATGGTTCCAATCCTCACCTGTAAGCTGCTGGGGATAAACATCGTATCTCAGTGCCAATTCTTACCTTTATTTTTAGTGTTGAGTATAAAGCAGTAGAGGCTGATGACATTTTAAGTGGTGTAATTTCTTAGTTGGGGGGACTCTCGACTGTGTAAATAATTTATAAGAGCTAAATACTAAACAGGGCTGGGCAGCTACAGCTCGGTACTGAAACAAATAGAAGTAGTAGTTTAATTTAAAAAAAAAAGTGCACTGAAGTGGTGTTACTGAAAATGCTTCACACCTTAAACATGGGATGTTAGTGTCTAGAGAAGGCTGGGAGTGTGTGGCAGCCCTCGTTCAAAGCTTTGCTGCTTTCTTTTGGCTCAGCAAGAATGTGAATCCTCTGCACTTTAATGGCAGTTGGGCAAGGAATTGGCCAGCAGAAGAGAACAAGGGAAAAATGGCATGGGATATTCCCTTCCTAAATAATGAAGCTTTTTTTTTTTTTTTTTAATTCTGGTTCCAGCTGGAGTAAACTATTGCAAGCGGTGCATTTCAAGTGAAAGCTATTAACTGAAGTTCACAGGTACAGCACAGCTTTAGCAGGTGCTGTTTGATTCTCACTGAAAAAGCAAGTTGCCCTGAGGTGCTTGTGCTCAGTCCTAATATAATTGTCATAATCTAGGGACCTGCCGGGTGGTACACCAGGGTGTTTCACTCACTACTCATGGCCATGGACTTGTCTTTAAGTCCACAATTAGCATTTGTCATAAACCCAAGGTTTTCTAGATGAAGCAGAAACGAGACAAAAGGTTTCACTTGTATGATAGGTACAATATTGGCCAGAGAATGTGGAAGTATTTTAATAAAGGCAGAGTGAGAGAGCAGAGTGATGGCAGGAACACAAGACACAGTGTAAGCAGATCGTCTTTGGTGCTCATACTGCTTTTATGGGAAGCACAAGGCCAGGCTTACTGGGAGGCTCCAGATGCTTTCCCATGCTCTGGAGATTCAAAGGTGCAGGAAATCCAATTTAGCTCAGCAGCTGAACAAGGTTTACAATTGCTTTGAGTCACTAGAGTGGAGCAAAGCAGCCAGGCCTCGTGCAGGAACGTGGCCTATAAAAGTCAGAGCAATGAAGGGCACGGAATCACGGTGTGTCCCCAAATCCTTTGCACAATTCGCACGTATCTGAGGCTGCAAGTGTGTGTGAGTGTGGTTGCACATTCAAATGGATGAATAAGTATGAAACAGCATGTGCTGAATGCATGGTTACGTGTTTGTGCCAGAGTGAATGTTTTGTGGGCATTTTTGACTTTTGGTTATTTCACCATATTACTGAAGAAACTGCAACCATTTTTTAAAACACTGGAAAACTGCAGTGTTTCTCTAATAGTGCTGTAAGGCACTGCATGGGAAATAATCTCACACAGTCTGTAAAATAATCTCATTGCTCCTTTTCTCCCCGTTATTCATAACAGAGGTTTTCTCTCCTGTTTCCTCTTTATTCACTTCTGCATTATTTTAAAAAATGTGACACTCTGTGTGTTGAGCACCGAGATTTGCCTGTGATGAAACTCAAGTTTTATGGCTATTAGTTACTGTATCAAACTGGCTAAGGGCTATTAGGCAATATCACAGACTATAACAGTAGTAAATCTTTAACTCTACTTATAATATGCAGAAAACTACAAGCCATAAACTTTTTAAATGTTTGAGGTAAAAGAAGAGCTGATGTTGCTGACAGTTTTATAATGTTTACGTAAATGTTTCCTTACTCATGGCAGAATAAAACCAATGAGTTAGAGACTTTAAATGGAGCATACTAAGACTGCTTATTAAGAGAAATGTCCTGAGACTGTTGTAGTTGAAGATAAGGAATGTTAGATCATGGAAGCCCAATGAATAAGGTTTTTTTCTCTCAAATTTTATATTAGATTGCACTTCAGGATTTGTGACAGACCTCTTAGATGGTCAAACCTTGGAGGCAGATGTATTTAGACCTTACTCTTAGCCATTCAGAGAATACTTAAAAGGCTCTTTAACTAAAAAAGATGTTTAATTAGATTACTCATTAGAATAAATACCTTTTGAAATAGAAGATTAGATAAGACAGAATAATACAAAGGATTATTACCCAACTCTCCTTCTACCCACGATATCCTTTCAGGTCAGTCCTTCCTTCCAGACTTTGGTTCGGTCTCCTCGGTGGCTTTTGGGATTGCAGCAAACTCTGCTACCTCACCAGCTTTTCCTGCAGCTGCTCTTACCTTCCTGCTCCTCCCTACAATTTCTCTGCTTGGCTCCTTTCCTTCCTGGGAATTTTCGGGGGGTGGAGTTTGCTTAATCAAAAAGCATTTTTTTTGGGCCTTGCTCTCATATAAAGATCAGTTCAAAAAGCTCTTTTCAGATGGCTTGAGATGTTGATCCTGTGTGACATGGCACTTGCCTTTGGGGCCCAAGCAATGCCCCAATCTTAGAGCATGCCAGCCAGCCCCAGCACTCTCTGGAAGACACTGGTGGTGCTCTTGGGGAGCATCTTCTTCCTCCAAACCCTGCAGCTGAGCTGAGGACTGGTCCCATTGCTGGCTGTGGGTAGCCCTGCCGCTGCTGCCTGGCAAGGGTCTAGCTTACGGGTTTGCTGAACGCCTGGATGGAGAAGAGCTTGTTGTTGGTACCCGATTAAAAGGTTTGTGCAAAAGCTTTGATGGAGTGAAAATACATGCCTTTATTCATAGCACCCTGAAAGTGAAGAGATTAAAAAAACACAACCAGCTGTTGCTTTTACCATGGGAAGGCTGTATTGGAAAAGATTCTTCCTGCTGCGTCCCCCCTCCCACCCCAATTCAGCCAGGTGTTATTCCCTGGATAAAGTGGCTATAAGGATGTTGGCCTTTGTACATGCCTGTCTCACTCTTGGTGGAATATCTCCATTTTATAACCAGTCTCCATTTTTTGAGTCCTCAAGGGTCTTGACAGGCTTAATCTCTTATCTCTGTTGTCCCTGTAAGTAGAGACCCCCCCATACAGATTTGATCACATCTTTACTCTAGCACGTTGCAAAAAAGCTTCTTGCTTCAGTGAGATTGAAAGATGTCTCTTCCTGCTCTGTTGGCTGCACATCATCCTTTAGCAGGATCTGGGCTCTGCACTGGACTTCACATTTGGTGTTAATGTGTACATTACAACTTTAGATGAAGCCAACATCTAAACTGTCTAATTGGGCGTGCAAACCATTGTCTCTCGAATGAGATCAGGTGTGTTCTTGCCCAACACGGCTGGCTCCCATGGCTGGTTTGAGGTGCTTGATGCTCAAAGTCTTTTCTTCTATACCACAGTATCTGGATTCTACAAAGATGGTCAGGAGCATCATCAACTTAGCACAGGGAAGATGATCTGTAGGAGTTTACCACTGTCATATACTATGATTGCTTAATTTAAACTAAACCTATTCTTGGGCTACGTGAAGCTGAATATTTTGCATTTGCTGCAGGCGGGGGACATACCTATTTGCAAATATTGCAGAATAACTTCAGTAAACCCATGATACGTAGAAATGCAATAACTTGCTGAGATTCATGAAACTGCTCTCTACGCTTTGGGAAAGAGGTTTCTTCCTGTCAATGCAGGTTTTCCCTGAAGCTAAAGCAACCTTTTTTACAAGGGCCTATTGATGCCGTTTCCTGAATTTTTTAATAACTTGGCCTGCTGTCTGAAAATAGGTTAGAGAAAAAAAAGAAAAGTGTGGATCATTTGCCAGGGAACACACTTGGTTTGGTATTTGCTTTTGTTTGGTGTCTCGTAATGCAGTATGGAAGCTACCAGCCAAATTTATTAGTATTGTGCTGATATGTAAATAAGAGCATCTGTAACGTGCTTAGTTATAATAGCTGCAAATTTGGGTAGTGCTTTGGTTTCCTGGTTACTAATCTATCTGTTTTTAATTGGGTACATTTCAAACTATTCAGAGGTTTCATTTTCTAGCTAGTCCACAGAGGTATGCTTATAACAAAAAGTGTTTCTGACTTTTGTAGTTAATTCAGCCAAAGTAGACAAACTATCTTAAAATCTTAGTAACAACATTGAACTCTTCTGCATTGAAACAACGCACCTTAAATCCCTTAATTTTTCTGTTGTTTTTAGGAAGTATCTTTCTACTAAATTGCGTTGTGAAAGGTGTGCAACAGCTCATGATGGTCGTCAAAGTCCAAATCCAAAATTGCTTTTAAAAATTGCTTCCTGTCAAAGAATGATTTATTATTTTAATTTTCACTAGAGCAGTTAAAGTGGTAGAACAGATTCTTTTGAATGACTTTTTTCATCTGACATAACCTCATTATGGCTTTAAGGTATTTACCTTGCCAAAGCTATAACCAGTATCCACACCTTCTACCTGCCCCAGAGCTCTCTAACTCATGCCATTGCAACCTCTTGCTTTCACACAATTTTGAAAGTCTAAAACCTCCTCTAGGAGGAAGGTGTCAGCTTAAACTATGGTTTATTCAGCTTGAAAGAGAAAGAAAGGGGAAAATTGTAACAAAAATATACTATAATGGCCCTGCCTTTCATCCTGGCTAGTCCTAAAATGAATTCAGAATCTACTGAAGTCAGGAAGGCAATGACTAGGTTCTACCAAACGTACACAGTTCAAATTGGTCTAACTCTGAATTTTGGCTGCAAGTTCAATGCAGTTTGTTTCATGTTATTATATGTGTATTTTCTTCCTGTCAAGAGTGTATAGTGTCCTTTCTCATCATAGACTTCCACTCCAACTATAATGCTTTGCAGCTTGCCATGCCGATGACCCATCATCTTATCTCTTCACTCCATCTCTCTTTGCTGTCACTCTTTCAGTTGACCTACATTAAGGCTTCCCCTGCCTCACTTGAGGGCAGGACTGTGCTTTATTTGGCCCTCATCATGCCCTGCTGTTGATTTTTTTTTTTTTTTCCACTGCCAAGTGCCTTCACTTAGCCCATCACCTGCTCCCACTTAGAATCATAGAATTGTCTAGGTTGGAAGGGACCTTTAAGATCATATAGTCCAACCATCAACCTAACTCCGATAAAAAAACTTGGCACTGGTTTCCCTTGTCTTTCTTTGATGCTGACCCCAACATTGCCAATAAGTTCTTACCCTCCTCCCTGATGTAATCTCAGTAAAACCTCATTTTTTCTAGTCATCATGATCTTTCTTTCCCTAGTGCTGGTGTGCTGTGATATGTCCTCACGTCCCAACCAAGCCCGGGTGGAAATCTGGTCAAGGTGGAATCCTCCAGAGCAAATTTGTTCTCCCATGTTTTATTTTGCCAGGTCTTTTCAGCTGAATGTGCCATTATGGTAACAAACCATCTTATTTTCTTTAGGCAAGAAATTCAATAGTCCTCTCTATTTCTGTGATGCCTCAGTCATGAAGGAATTCTGACTGAGACTGGCTCATCACTTCCCACCTGCCTTTGGTTGATTTTTTACTTGCCTTGTAAGCTTTCAGGGAAGAAAGTTTTCTGTTTGCTCAGTTTTTGCATGAGAGTATCACAGTGGGATCCATAACGAGATACCTCCATGGTAAGAAAATACAAACATAGTAGTAATGCTAATTAACTGCAGGCTAATGAAATTTCACTGTATGTGCTCACAGATTGAAGAAACATTTATAATACAACTCTCTAATGTAACTTTATATTGTAGCAAGGGCAGCATTTTGAGAACAGTAGCCTGCAATCGGCAGTGAACGACCGAAGAAAATGGAATGCTATTGCTTTGGTTGGACTATGGATTTTCAGAAGTTTCAGAAATACACCTGGATAATCATTGAACCTCTCTAGAGAGCGATCTTAAGTAACAGGTTTGATTAAATCTTCTGAGTGTACAACCTTAATCAGCAGTATATAGGTTTATACTTCATTTCAGTCATAGTGAAGTGGTCTTGTGAAGCCCACTGACTTCAAGCCAGTGTACACCTGCGTACGCTGCTGATCACAGTGTAATTCCCTGTTATTCTTTTAATTATAGTGCTGTTTTTTCTTCACTAGATGCAAAGATGTTTTTAATAGTTGCCCGTTTATTTTTATTTGCAAGAATTTATGATGTTTATTGACTTTTTGTCAAGGCATCCCATTACTAAAGCTTAAAACTATAGAAAACTGAAAAAAAGCAATCTATATATTTGATGTTGCCTGGAGCTAATCCTCATTTGCTTAGTACAAAATTATGAAAAAAAATTTCAAAATGTTTTTTAATACAATCTACCAAATCCCTATAGCAGCACTGCATTGGAACCTAAGAAGAACTGATTTGTCTCTAAAGCATTAATCCACTTTTAATATACAGCTCAGATATTGCTGTCACATTTTGCAGCGGAAAATTTCTGAGGAATAATGTGAATGGAATCAAGAAATGTTAAATTGCACTAATTTGAAAATTGTACTGATGACATGTTAATTTAGGAAGATAGTCTGGAGGAACATGACTGAGAAAAATTGCAGTCTATTTAAGGGTAGAATTGGAGGAGAATTGAGTAAGAAAACGGTGTTCCAGTTTAGCAATAATACAATGAAATTGTCGGGAGCTAGCAGGCAACCTTTCTGAAGCTCAGATCCCTCCTGATCTTGAAACCATCTTCCCATGTGGAGGGAGATGGGGGGGCAGTGAATGCTGCTGGAAAACATGCAGGCTGATGGAAAATGAAATACTTGGTGTGCTGGCGGTCCCTCAGGGGCTGGCTGTGCTGCTGGAGGAACTGAGTTTCCCACCAGCTCACCTGGATCTTGGGCAGCCTCTGAGGTCCAACATGGACCAGCTCCCCATGTTTGCAGCTCATGCAGAGCTGGAGCTCTAGCCCCTGGGGTTTCTGGCTCTGGTGCAAGCTGCTGATGTGATGGTGATTTCATTTAGGAGGGAACTAGGAAACGGTGGCTTTTGTTCCAAATCAGAGTGAAGCCAAGTCTCCAATTACTCTTTGAAATACAATAGCTCTGGCCTGGAAATTGCAGATGAGTGGAACCTCTTTTTTTGCCCTGTACCATTCAGATTCAGAGTTGTGGCAGCCCTGCAAATAACCCAAATCTATAGCTCTTCTCCATCACTGACCTAGTTTCAAGTTGGCACAGGGTGGTTTAAGGCAATTATAAGGTCTATGGCAGCCAACCTCTCTCCCTGCCCCTTCTGTAGAGGCAAAGGGGAAGCAAAAAGCACCTGCTGTTTGGGGAGCCTCGAGAAGCAGGGGTGGAGTGGCTGTGCTAGGGCTGGTGACACAAAATGGGAAAGCAATGATTTCAGGGATTAGGGAATTGCCAGCAGAGGGTCTGGACTTTGTTATCGTGTAAGAGTTGGGGCCAGGAGCAATGAAGTATCATCGTTCAGGAGCTGCACAGGCTGTGCAGAGCAGAGCAACACACAGCATGAGTTATTCAGGGACATTCATCAGCAGAGGAGGAGTGAACATGCTTGTCCTGCTTCCTTTTTAGCCTTCAGTGTCCTCAACGGTGTCAATCTATCACAATCCTGCCAAAACTAACCCCAAAATATTTGATAGAAAGAGTGACTTCAGAAATCCAGATATCTATGGGGCTATTTAGAGTAGTATCTGAAGAGCTGCTTTAGTTAAGGTGGTTTACAAATTTCTTTTTGCGGAGAGCTAAACTCTTGCCAACACAAACTACTACGGAAAGAGAACTAAGACAAACACTCTTTCCTTTGCATCAAGTACCCCAAGAATTGGCAAGATGAAAGAAATATATATTGAAATGAAAACAGTGGCTGCAAAAGCGTTGCTGTGTCTGAGTAGCAAGGTGTTGAACTTCTGGAGGAACAGGAAGCATTTACCCTGTGCCTGGCTGTAATCACACAAATGGCAAAAGAACTAAGATTTAGCACTGTGTTAACACCAAAGGGATAGTGCTAGAAAGGGGAAAGGAAGGGGGTGATGAAGATAAAGGAGCTGGTATACAGGCCCAGAAAGAGAAAAAGAGCCTGTTGCTCTGCATAATATAACAAAAATACAGTTTCAGCAGCAAAAGAGGCTGCAAATTAACCTAAGGTAGTGAAGAATAAAAATAGTCTTGGAAGTTAACAGGTCACTGCTCAATTGGAGGAAACAACTGCGTAACCATTAAAATTGCAAGTTGGAGGACTGTGAGCAAATGAACGAAATGCAGTAATGGATAAAGGGTATTTGAGAGCAAATAATGGGGAAATTCTGGTGGTTCTCAGTTTGAATAAAAGTAATGACCTTAACCAACACAAAGCACTCAACAGAAGGTAAATGCATGGCTACATTAAAGGCTGTAAGTGTTAGATAAAAGTGACCTCTAATGGGGAACAGAAAAAAAACCCGATGGCCTTAAAGCTAGTGTACGCACAGGCTGTAATGAGAACATTTATTTTGATGTCAGAGGGCTAATGGCTACAATATTTTAAGAGGAAACTTCAGAAGTTTGATGAGAAGGAGAAAAGTTGAGTTGCCCCAGGTTGTGCCCACGTGTGTGATCTCAGCGTCGCTGCTGCTCTGTCGTGTCTTGGGGTCTCTCCTGAAGCCACTCGCTTTCACAGGGCAGAGTGTCTTCAACAGCCGGGTCAGGCCTTGGATGGTCTGGCTAATTACTCTTCAATAGCCAGATTAAATGACTGCAGCTGGTGCTCTGTTGGTAAGGAATACAGTGGCACTTTGGCAGAGTGCAGTAGCTTTGCTGTCAGTAATGATCCTGAAAGAAATGAGCAGTAAAATAGTTTAGTTTTTAAAGCCGTAGCGATAAAGAAAAACTATTCTGTTGCAATTACATTGCTAAAAAAACCAACAAACCACCCAAAAAAAGGGTAAAAAAAAAATAAAAATAATTCTGCAAGGTCTCCTTGGGAATGCTTACGCATTAAATGGTGGATGAGCAAAAGACTTGAAAAATATTCTCCAGTTTTAAAGTTTGGGTTAATTGAAATTGAGGGCAGGATTTCCTTATAGGGAATAGAGAATGAAAATAAACCCAGGAGTATTCAAAACTTGATGGAAATATCCCCAATACTTTTGGAGTTCCCACATCTGCGTCGGAGTAGAGTTTGATGGTGTCATGCTTCTGTGGCAAAGAGGTCTTTTAATGTCAGTGGAATCTCATTTTTTCTTTTTGTTATTTTATTATAACTCAGGCTTGGTCCTTCCTGAACTCAGAGATAACTCTCAGTCTGTTAAAAAACCCAAAAGAATGAACAANGTCTCTCCTGAAGCCACTCGCTTTCACAGGGCAGAGTGTCTTCAACAAGCCGGGTCAGGCCTTGGATGGTCTGGCTAATTACTCTTCAATAGCCAGATTAAATGACTGCAGCTGGTGCTCTGTTGGTAAGGAATACAGTGGCACTTTGGCAGAGTGCAGTAGCTTTGCTGTCAGTAATTGATATGATCCTGAAAGAAATGAGCAGTAAAATAGTTTAGTTTTTAAAGCCGTAGCGATAAAGAAAAACTATTCTGTTGCAATTACATTGCTAAAAAAAACAACAAACCACCCAAAAAAAGGGTAAAAAAAAAAAAATAATTCTGCAAGGTCTCCTTGGGAATGCTTATGCATTAAATGGTGGATGAGCAAAAGACTTGAAAAATATTCCCCAGTTTTAAAGTTTGGGTTAATTGAAATTGAGGGCAGGATTTCCTTATAGGGAATAGAGAATGAAAATAAACCCAGGAGTATTCAAAACTTGATGGAAATATCCCCAATACTTTTGGAGTTCCCACATCTGCGTCGGAGTAGAGTTTGATGGTGTCATGCTTCTGTGGCAAAGAGGTCTTTTAATGTCAGTGGAATCTCATTTTTTCTTTTTGTTATTTTATTATAACTCAGAAATTTTTTTAATTTTTATTTTATTTTTTAATTGCAAGCCTGTTGTCTACATGGAGATGTTGATACCCAGCTTCTGCAGCAGGAGCTGAATTTCTGGCAGATGCCCTTTTGTTCCTCTAACAGAAGAAACAAAACCACAGCCAATAAAAAATAATTGGAAGAGAAAATCCTGAGAGTGAAATGTCAAATAGCACTGGAAATGTTAACATGGGAGGGAAAATTATTAGTCGATATATAGGTGAGACTAAAACCTCTCCCTTTATGGATGGAAAAGGGCAATTGTAGGTGAAGGACAAATGCCCTCATATTAAGTATCTATTTGGGATTATTTATCGCTGTTTATTAGAAGAAGAGTTGGTTATCTCAATTATATTTAAAATTATATGCCCAGACAGCCGGGGTTCCACATAGGAGGATTCTGCAATATGGACAATACCCGAGTGGTTGGTTAGAAATTAGGAGCTTTAAAAGTGGTAGGACATAAAAAGCAGCAATTCTTGCTTTTTATGGGGCAATCCTTGGAGAAAAAAAATTGATGGTGAGGCAGGCTACGCTGCATTGCTACGTACCAAATCATTAAATACAAGCAGCGTTTGCCTATGCAGATTAATTACTATAGGAGAATTAGCCTTGATGGTGGCAGAAGAAAATGGTTCCAGTTGAGTGGGGACACTGGAGGGGCAGTGGGGAGGGGCTGTATTATATGTCCCTGTCTGGCTGCAGTGGTGTGACATACACAGGTTTGTGTTTTCCAGCTGCCTGGCAGTATTTGCACCAAAAAAATTAATCTGGGTGCAATACCTTTTTTTGGGTAAAATGAGCCAAGTTGGCCAAGGCTTGTTACAGAAATCATTGAAACTAACTCAGCTCATGTTGATGGTGGTGGGTTATGACTTGGGCATGACTCAAGGCTGAGTTTGTGGTTTGGTGGTTGCTGTTATTTCCATGATAATTAACAGTAAACACTTATAAATCTGATGCAGACATAATTTTCTTTCATATCTTTGTTATATGGTGGAAAGGCAGGCAGAAATGTGCAGTTCATATAGGAGACAAGATACAAGGAAAAATCACAGAATAGTTTCAGTTGGACGGGACCTTCAAGATCATCCAGTTCCACCCCCCTGCCCTGGGCAGGGACACCTCCCACCAGACCAAGTTGCTCCAAGCCCCATCCAGCCTGGCCTTGAACCCCTCCAGGGATGGGGCAGCCACAGCTTTTCTGGGCGACCCGGGCCAGGGTCTCACCACCCTCCCAGGAAAGAATTTCTTCCTAATATCTCATCTTAATCTCTCTTATTTCAATTTAAACCATTACCCCTTATCCTATCACTCCACTCCCTGATCCAGAGTCCCTCCCCATCTCTCCTGTAGCCCCCTTTAGGAACTGGAAGGCCATTATAAGGTCTCCGTGGAGCCTTCTCTTCTCCAGGCTGAACATCTCCAACTCTCATAGTGGAGGTGGTCCAGCCTTCTGATCATCTTTGTGGCCTCCTCTGGACTCATTCCAACAGGTCCCTGTCCTTCTTATGTTGTGGGCCCCAGAGCTGGACACAGCACTCCAGGTGGGGTCTCACCAGAGCAGAGGAGAGGGGTGGAATCACCTCCCTCTCCCTGCTGGTCACGCTCGTGGTTGTGGACCTCGTTGAGTTTGGGTTTGTAGGTGAATAAGCAAAGCGAAGGTGGCAGCAACAGGCCAGATTCAAAATTGCTCATAAAAATTTAACTTTTTTTGACTTGCAAATGTACAAAATCCTTCTCTATTATCTTGGCAGGTCTTGACTGTGCTAACCTCCGTTCCGTTAATGTGCAAGATGTAAACACCTGCTCAGACATTCCCTGTCCTTTAGTCAGTTCAGCAGCTAAAATTCAAATTCAGAAATTGGCTGCTTGGTAGTAAACGGTTATTGTGGAGGTAAGCACCTCAGAAACCACGCAGCTGTCACTGCAAGATGGTTATTTAAATATTTAGAAACAATATGAATATGGAAATCTGTAGTCTGAGCACAACTGAGCAACCTTTATGACTTTTTAATGAGCCAGCCCAAACCAGACACGGTGGCAGACTGAAACGGAGCAAAAAAAAAAAAAAAAAGCCATCTTTGAGCTTCTGATGACTTTGTCACATCTCCATTTAGGTGGTTGTATCCCACCTTGTGCCTGTGTCACTAGTTTGTCATCCAGAGCAGAAAGGTTTAAAAATAGTGCTGAAATAGTCCCCCCATATTGCAGGGGGAAGGGCGATAGTGGAAATTCAGTTGTATTGACTTATTTGAAGTCCCCAGCCACGACGTCTACTACCTGGCATTTTCTGGAGGCAGCAAGGCTGATAGAAAACAAGAGACAGGTTCCAGAGAATCGCTTCATTAAATACATTTCCACATCCAGCTGGCTTCTGTGTGCTAGAGAAGCAAAGTGAATTAAACAGATATAAAATGAAACAAAAGCGAATAGGGGTTGAAGCTATATTGAATACATGAGAATAAAAAACTCTAGGTCAGAATATCTCTCTTGTCACCCCTGCTTAAACAAAGGTTCCCAGCTGACTGTTGGCTCTGGGGGTGGGAAGGACCTTGGGAAATATTTAATCTTTAGGAGCAGGTCTCCGCTGGGGTGGTGGTAGGGGTGTGTTTCTTGGGTTTTGTGCATGCAGGGCTGTGTTAGCTGTGCCCATGGCTAGCACTGAGCCCAGGGATACCAGCAGCTCACAGAGGGGGTTACGCTCTGTGGATTTGGTAGATCTTGGGCAATGTTCCCCGTCTGCTCGGAGACAGATTCAGTCTGCTAATGCAGGTAGTGGAGACTTGATGTGTCCTTCCATTCTGTTCCTACCAGGGGAGAAGAATCGTATCCACCCCACAAGCTGTTCCTGCTTTCAACACGGCACTTTATTTATGGGTTATTAATGCCCAGTGTCACAGTGGAAACTTGCTTTTGCTTTCACCTGCCACAGATGATGAAATAGTGCATCAGAGGGCCTGGAAAGCAGGTGGTACAATTACATACTTAGTGCCTGCAAAACAGGGCTGGCAGCCAGGCTGAAGACAAGGTGGCACTTGGACAAGATGGTACAAGTACCGTGCTGCCAGCAGGGATGCATGTCAGTGCTGCTTCCTGCAGGGCTCAAAGGGGATACTTCTACATGGGAATGTTTTCCAAGGTAGTCTGATATTTTCAGCATAGTGCTGTGTTTAAGGTTCAGTACAAATAATGTGGAATTGGATGGGCGTAGCTGGACTGGCTCAAGAAAAAAATAGAAATAATGTGTAATTTGCAGTCGGACTCTTTTCAGTGGTTCCCAGTGAGAGGACGAGGGGCAACTGGCACAAGCTGGAACATGGGAAGTTCCACTCAAATCTGAGGAAGAACTTCTTTGGGGTGAGGGTGGCAGAGCCCTGGAAGAGGCTGCCCAGGGAGGGTGTGGAGTCCCCTTCTCTGGAGATCTTCAAGCCCCACCTGGATGCCGTCCTGAGTGATGTGCTCTGGGCAGCCCTGCTTTGGCAGGGGAGTTGGACTGGATGATCTCTAGAAGGTCGCTTCCAACTCCAACAATTCCATGATTCTGTAATGTGTATTTTGTGTTCCCCCACCTGGAGCCTCAGGGATAAGGATTAGAAATTGAATGTAATAATGGGGGCTTGTAGAACAGGAAGGTTACATATGCTGGGTTTTTTGTGTTTATCCCATTGCTGTGGTGGTGCACTACACTGATGGTTTGCCAGCTCTCTGTTTGGGATGGATGTTTTGTGCTTGTGACACCTTGATCCCTCTAATTAATAAATGCTCGTAACTCAGTCTCATGCATCTTCCTTATTTTGGCAGGCATCTGCGTGCGACCAAAGTGATTTATTAACAAAACTGAAAGGATGAACAGGGCCCATTTAGAAATTTGTAATGCAGGAATAGATAAATTGAGTGTAATTGGCAGTGCTTGTCTAAGTGTGCAAAATGTAAGAACAAAGAAAACATTGTAAAATAGAGAAAATGGCCCCAGAGCCCAGGGAAGCAGGATTCTCGGAGCAAGGTCCCTTCTTCCAGAGGAATATTCAGGCAGAGTGTAAGGGGGAGAGTTGCATGGCAGGAGATGAGTATGGACACTCATTTCATGACTGGCCAGAGAGCTTGGCAGTGCCTGTGGGATTCAGAGAGGGAATGCATTAGGAGCTGGGTCTCACCATGGTTGAGCAGGGGTCACAACTGCCTCCCATGCGCTGTTGGCCACCAGGATTGGTTGGGTGGTCCTTATCCTTTTTTTTTCTCTTCTAAGGAAGAAGTTCTTCCCAATACACGTGCTTCTAGGGGAGGGCAGCTCACTAGTCTTTGTAGTGAGCGCTCTTTCCCTTTAGTCTGCTAGAGGATGATCCTGCCCCTAAAATTCACCTCCACTGTGAAGTTTTGTCAGGCAAAGATCTGATCTTCTCCAGTGCAAGAGCAGCAACACTGCCTGGGTGACTTTTGCTTTTTGGCAGTTTTATTTTTTATAAGGAAAATGACACAGAGAGAGGAGCCCCTAGAGGCTATTCTGCTCTGGTGAGACTGAAACTATCACATAATCACTTTTAACATTAGATGGAACATAGTTGAATTTCTCTATCAAAAATTATCTAAAGAGAATGTAATGACATAATACATAATTAATATAACGTAAATATGAATTTCATTTCTTTAGAAATACGTGACGTGCAGGCATGTTTCCATTATCTAAGTAGGCATCTTGGTCACTGGGGGGATGCCCTGCCCAGCCTCCTGCCTCTGCCTGCAGAGAGCACACGTCTCCTGGGAGGCTCCTGGAGGTCCCACCAGCAATGCTCTTGTCCTGTCTGCCAGGTGTGACAGTGTCTCTGTTGGCCTGGAGCGTAGGAAATGGCATTAAGTGTGCCTTAAGTGTTGGCTACATCAAAGGAGCGGGTGATGGGATTTTAAGGGATGATGTGAAAATCACAATCGATGGCATTTTGAAATGAACAGCCTTCAAATAACAGCGTTTTTTAAAATGATGAGTGTGAGGCGTTGGGATGGAGTCAGAAGTTCCAGCTGATATAATTTTGAAGTATTTCAGCGTATAAATAGCTATGGGCATGAACCACTATGCAAGATATTAAATCATATTTTGCATTTGATTACTTGCTGGTTTACGTACAGTTCATCTCAAGGTTTTGGGGTTGACTGTTTTTTATTTGACATTCACGATGCAAAACATGGGTGTTTGGGAGGTTTTGCAATCAAAGCTACATTTCAGCCTTGTAATGGAGCTGTTTGCTTTCGCCAGAAGTATACTCATGGTAAATTGTTTCCATATATATGGCTGCAAAATATTAAATATTAAAAAGGTAAATAGTCTTCCTTTTCTCTGAGTATATTTTGAAGCATTCATTGTACAGAGGAAAAATACACATCCATTAAATAGGAGCTTTTTGGGGTCGGAAATATGTAAACCCTTGTAGTATTTTAATGTTTACTGTTAATTTCTTTGCCTTACAGAGTAAATAAAAGAAAGAACTTCCTTTGTTCTTATACAAACACTAATAAAATAAAAATCTTCACTTCAGCATGAGGTTTGCTTGAACAAAAAGGCAATATTGGGCCTTGGAATAATATTTTTGTAGCAATTATATGAAAAATGAACTTCATCTCTGTTATTGCACAAAACCCAGAAGGAGATCCTTGGCTGATAGAAAACATCACTCAGTTTGGTTTACATCAGATAATTTTTTTCAAGTGTATCTAGAGCTCAGGGGGAAAGATGGGGATCATCTGAGTGGGCAGAGGTTTTTGTAGCTGTGCAAGGCTGGCCAGGTTCACCCAGAGCAGGTCCAGGCGGATGTTTCCCATTTGGAGGATTAACTGATGGGATCATGCCAAAGCTTCGGCCACAGGCAGGACAAATGAACAATTTCATCTTGAATTTGTGCATCAGTTCTTCTATTTTCCTCCTTGTCAGTAACAAGATGTTTGTTTAGAGGGGAAAATTGAATATTTAATATGGGCATAAGGAAAGAGTTTCATCTTTGGAAACAATGATTATTGATTTTTCTGGTAATTCATACGTAAATCCCTTTGCTGTTCAAGGACACTGGATGAATGCTGTGAAACAATCAGCCCTTTCCAACAAACTTTTTATGAGACACTGAATATACACAAGTCTTTGTGCCACTTTATTTGAAGATATAATGCCAGTTCTTTTTTTAATTACATCATGCTCCATGTTCACCTACCTTAGTGGCTGCACCGTTATTTTTATATATAGGTAAAGCATTGGTAGTGTTTAAAAGACAATGTAGCCATAGAAAACAGTCAGTGATATTTTGGCTGAGTGCTGCTTCAGCTTTGATGGCCAGATGGAAACAGATTTGATTTGTAATCACAGGAAAATGTTAGGGTTGAATAGTTATTGGCTGGGAGGGGTGGCAGCTTTCACTCACAGCTTGGTGCTCACCCATGAGAAGGTGGATGGGTACCACCATCACCAGCACCTGAAATTTCAGTCTCTTGATTTGTCTCTGGCATCTCTAGAGTGACTTAATTTGTTATTGCAATTCCTGAATATGTATGAAAGGAGATAACTGAGGGATTAAATCATTGGTGTGGGGCGTTGCAATATGACTAGTCTGGGTCCTGTGAAATTAGTGGGGCATCTCCTGTGAATTGCAGTAGTCTCTGAAATTCACCCGTGGAGGATGGGGGAAGGAAAACATGAATAGAGAAATGTCACTTTGCCACCAAGCGCTCCCCCCTCGGTACAGGCTGTTGGACTCCTTCTGTAGAAGATTCTGCTAAGGGATAAAAGTATAACCTGCTCCAAGCATCTATGTGCCCCTCTCCCACACGTGCTTTAAGTGCAGATGTACTTTAAGCACATTAGTGATCCAAAGAATTTGTTCTCTATTGTATGGTGGATTTAATCTAAACAAACGTCTATTCTTCCTGCGTCCTACCAGTGTGTAGGAGGGTGGGATTAAGTTGCATAAAAAGTAAGAAGCAGCATTTCTAATTTTTTTCTTTTTTTTCCTGGTCCTGTTTGTATGACTGGAGACTTGAGAATTGTCTCTCTCGGTGGGTGAACTTCAAACACAGATAAAGTTTTCGGTGAGAACTGGTGCACTTTGGTGTGTTTGAAGAAAGAGGTTTTTCAGGTGTAAGTTATATCAAGCAAGTACTTATCACTGCATTTCTTTCAACTCTCCTTTACCAACAGGGAACATAGGCCAAGTTTTGTTCCCATTGGAGCCAAGGGGAACTGGGCTACGCTGAGTTTGGAATGAGCAAGATTTGGCATGGTATATGCAGGTTGCAGGCTGAAACAAATGCACATTTAGAAGATCCCATATATAGAACATAATTTTGTCTAACTCTGTGAAATTTTAGTAATTATATTTTCACCGTTGAAGTCTCAGCTTACAAATGTAAATGTGTGCACATTTAGAGTTTGGTCTTGCTATGAGTTTTGTCAGTAGGAACTCGCCCCTGGCGTTCTGGCACTGATAAAAGCCTACTTGAATGTTCACTGTCTATAAAACAAGGTAATTGAATTATTGCATTTTAGGCGAATCTTACATAAAATATAAATGAAAGGCATGTTTATATTAATTTAAAGAATAGTAATATACTGCCTTGTAAGGCAATGTAATTCAATGGTCTGGATACAATTGTTAGCTTAAATTAGTGTAAATCCTGAGAAAACAATGAACAATGGAGTTACTCCAGATTTATGCTTGTCTATCTGAGACCATGATCTGTCTGAAGGCAGATAAAGTGTTGTTCCACATTACTGTAACTTAGTAACATTGCAGAAATATTAAAGCATAAAAGTGAATACCGTGTAATTCAGCAATTCAGAATACAAGAGGGATGAAATAGGTTTGTTCTAGAAATCATAGTTCAGAATTTCCTGGGTTTTGTGCACAGGAATCATCAGCCATACATTTTCAGTAATGCATGCTACTTATATTTGTAATACGGTTTCTAGTCCTGCTCATCAGGTCTTATTCAGGACTGTTCCAATCACAAAATGTTACATACATATAGGTCAGCAGCCCAATATAGCTTCACGGGCATGTACTTCAACGTTTTGATTTACATTCTCTTTCGGTGTATTTTTACTTCAATTGCAAGAGCTTGTAAGAAAGGTGCCAGGGGCTGAAGGGTCATTTACTATCTTCAGAGCAGCCGCATTCTAGACCTGCAGGGCTGCCAGCAGACACAAAATGCCACAGTGTTATTAGGAAGGGGTTGCTCCCGGGTGAGGGCATTGCAACCTTTGCACCTAGACCCTCACTTCTTCATCAAGGCCACCTAGAGAAGGATCAACCCTGGCACGACGTGACTGTGGTGTCTGCGAGGTGTTTCATGGATGTCACACCATTTCTACGTGTCTTGGTTTGTAGAGAGGCAATAGGGAACTTTTTAATTTTCATGTTGCAGAACCAAACCTGCTCTCAGGCAGAAGCAGGTGCAGCCAGATTGAGAAGCTCTGCAGTTTTCCTGGCCCCTTCCTCCTTTTTCACCCAACAGTTGTCATCCAGGATGGACCAGGAGGGAGAAATAAATTTGTATATAAACATTTATATGTGTAAACATTTTAATGGTAGCCAAGATTTCAAAGCATATTTCTAGATGAAAAGCGCATTGTCAGCAAAACCAGTCATGCCAATGGTTGACTTGTTACTAGAGGAACTGGACTTGTAAAGAGTTCTTGGGGGATTTGGTAGAATTTTGGTGTAGAACAGCCCTTACGTTCAAATAGTTGCTGAAGGAAAGAAAAGTCGATCTGATAGTTTGTCTTTCTTCATTTCAGGGCAAAATAATGAAACATTCTGGAAACCAGAAAACCAGAGCAGTTAAAAGCCCCAGCAGATCTGAATCCCTCTGGAAACCATGCTTCATTTTCTGTTAAAGTAAGTGCTGTGTACCAGCAAGAAGGGAGATGGTTGGAATGGTTGTATTTCACAGTTGCTGATTATTTACTTTTTTTACTGTTCCCTGTTAGCTCGGGGAACAATAATTCTGAAAGTTCAGTACAGACATTGGAGGGGAACCAGGGTCTAAATACAAATGAAAAATATGAGGGAAATGCTTTGATGTGAGAAGTATGAAAAGAAAAGTGGAACTTGGGAGCCTTTGCAAATCATATAAGTCTGAAAACTCAGTCTTGCAATGTAAGGAGGACTGAGTATTTGATTAAAGGCTGTGAGATGATCAGAGAGAGACTATGGGAAGAATAACCATCACCAGGCTTGGGAGAGTTTACCAAGAAGAAGTTACTCTTCTTGATATGAGAGGCTGATAGTGGGCAGTGATTCCAATTTGTGAAGGTGGCAGCAAATCCAGAAAAACCCAGGAAGGGCTGTAAGGTGGGATGCTAGGTGAAGCTCAAAAGTTTTCAAAACCTAGAAGATAATTCCCAAGGTAAATGGATTAAAAAAAAGCCCAACCTGCCAACATACTAATGAGTGTTAGTAAAAAACAAAGATAACACTTTCAACAAAAGAGATGAGAGCCCCATTGATTTGGAGGAATTCTTCATAGCAGCAGGAGACAATGGTGCAGCAGAAGATGAATAGGCTCTTTTGTGTCTGAAAGCTAATGCTTTTGGTTGGGTACTAGAGCACAAATCAAAGTATTGCCAGAAAGAGGGATATTATCACTATGGAAAAGCTAATAGCAGTAGAAAGTAAACAGATGAGGTTCAAGGCTTTCAGCAATGAGCTTATCTCCACTTCACCGGTGTTTCTACAAAAGGCTTGAGAATGTAACATTTGGAACAGGTGCAATATTTAATTGTAAGTTGGGGGGGGAATGGGGAACCAACCCAAGATTTGGTTAGGGAAGTGCCAAAGCCCTTGGTTTTGTCCAAAATCCCACTCATTGGGGAAGCAGGGAGTGAATGCAGGGGTGGCACAGCTTGCAATGTGCTGCAAAACACAGAGGTGCTCCCAGAAAAAAAAAGAGAAAATAGAGTCAGTGAGACTTTTTCAGATTAACTGTTCCTGGCACACCTGTCTTAATCCTCCCCTATATTTTTTTGTAGCGCACTGAGATCAATAATGCAACTATCATAGAATCATAGAATGATTTGGGTTGGAAGGGACCTTCAAGATCATCTAGTTCCGACCCCCCTGCCCTGGGCAGGGACACCTCCCACCAGACCAGGTTGCTCCAAGCCCCATCCAGCCTGGCCTTGAACCCCTCCAGGGATGGGGCAGCCACAGCTTCTCTGGCCAACCTGGGCCAGGCTCTCACCACCCTCACAGGAAAGGATTTCCTTCTGGTATCTTATCTATATCTCCCCTCTTTCAGTTTAAAACCATTACCCCTTGTCCTGTCACTCCACTCCCTGATCCAGAGTCCCTCCCCATCTCTCCTGTAGCCCCTTCAGGTACTGGAAGGGGCTCTAAGGTCTCCCTGGAGCCTTCTCTTCTCCAGGCTGAACAGCTCCAACTCTCTCTGGCTGTCTTCATAGTGGAAGTACTTCAGCCCTCTGAGCTCCTCATGGCCTTCTCTGGACTCATTCCAACAGGTCCCCGTCCTTCTTATGTTGGGGGCCCCAGAGGTGGACACAGCACTCCAGCTGGAGTCTCACCAGAGCAGAGTAGAGGGGTGGAATCTCTTCCCCTGACCTGCTGGCCACAATTCTTGTTACACAGCCCAGGATGCAGTTGGGTCTCTGGGCTGTGAGTGCACATTGCCAGGTCATGTTGGGTTTCTCATCTGCCAGCATCCCAAAGTCCTCCTCAGGGCTGCTCTCAATCCATTCTTTGACCAGCCTGGATTTGTGCTTGGGATTGCCCTGAGCCAGGTGCAGAACCTTGCAATTGGCGTGGTTGAACTTCATGATGTTTGCACAGACCGACCTCTCAAGCCTGTCCAGGTCCCTCTGGATGGCATCCCTTCCCTCCAGTGTGTCGACTGCGCTACACAGCTTGGTGTCATCAGCAAACTTGCTGAGGGTGCACTCTATCCCCCTGTCTATGTTGCCAGCAAAGATTTTAAACAGCACGGGCCCCAGTACTGACCCCTGAGGAACACTACTCGTAACTGGTCTCCACTTGGACATTGAGCTGCAGACTGCAATTCTTTGAGTGCAACCATCCAGCCAGTTCCTTATCCTCTGAGTGGTCCATCCATCAAATCCATGTCTCTCTAAATTAGAGACAGGGATGTTGTGCAGCACAGTGTCAAAACTATACTGGTTTCTGATCATGTCCAGGCCATGGGCTGCCTTACAGAGGGTGAAATGTATGTGTGTTGCAGTATCACAAAGTTGCTTGTGCTTGTCCCCGTAGTTGGAATTGATACTGCACATGCATTTTTGGTAGAAAAAAATACCTGAGTTAACGCTGGGAATTAAATCTTTTTTTTAAAAGTACTTTTCCTACCTTGATAGTTATTAGGTCTTCATGTATGAGATCAGTCTGTTGTGGCGGGTTTGGGATTTTTTTTTGTTGTTATTTTTTTTTAATAACTGGTATAAGTTTTTTGAGTTAGGGGTTCTGACAAAGAAAAGATATGCCGACTTCTTCTTCTCATTGTTCATGAGGTGAATTTTGATATCTCAGTATCTAGAGATCACATTGAGCACAACTTTTCCTTATCTATACTTTCATCTTCAAAGTCTATCTTAAAATGAAGAAAGGGGCATGAAGATAAACTTTGTGAAATAAAGTCAAGATGAGAAAATTTTCCTCCAAAACCCACTAGGAGGACCCAGCTTTGCAGTCTCCTAGCAGGTTAAAGGTCAGTTTTCCTCTGAAACAAGTCACTGGCTACAAGGGGACCAAGAGGGCTGTAAGAACTCAATGTATTCAAGAGCAGGAGAATGGCAAATATATATGGCAAATATATACACACATATTCAATAACAGAGCTTTTGGATTGAATTTATCATGCCATAAAGTCTTTCCATTTTAAGTTTCGCATTTTAGAATTGGGGAGAAACCTAATGCAGACTATATGATCTTCTATTGCATTAACATTTCTTGTTAAAGTCCTGACGGGAAATTTTGAAAACTAAAATTAAGAGTAATTACATAGTAATCTGAAATCTGCTGGCAGAAGGAGAGGTAATAATAGTGCATCACACCTTTCAGGCTTGCTCTGTGTCAGTACCAGGACTGAAATTATTAACGTAGGAAAAAGTTGTCATGTTCTGCCAGATGACTGAATAGAGTTTAATGTTTTCAAACTGAGAATAAAAGAGCTGCCCAAGTGCAGCGTGATTTCCTTGACTCCTTTTTTCAGAGGCTAAGACTGGAGGTGAGCCTGGGCGGGTGTATCTTGCGTTTATTCCAGCTCCTTGAGTGCGTGGGCTGTGTGTTCCCACACCACACACCCGGTGTGCCCAGCTGGGGAGCAAATGGGAGGAGGAGTGAAGAGCTGCCCACCGTCTCTGCAACGTGTTTGAGAGCAGAGGTGCCCTAGTGAGTAGGGCAAGTGATGGGATGTTGCTGGGGAAAGATTTGCGTCGTTTAGTATGTCCTCCAGGAATTTGACTCCGTAGCAAGACCGTATAACCCAACCTTGACTTGCTTTACAAAGTCTTACACAGCTAACGTGCTGCCAGAAGGTAGAGGGTTTGTCCCAAACCCACTCCTGCCTCGTTGGCCTGGACTTTATGGTCAGAAAGCTGTGCTTGGAGGTGACACACAGCACTGAGAAAGTAAAGCAGGAGCAAGGTAGATTATTCACTGATAAATTTCTGCAACTCAATGCTGAGGGCACTTAGAAGAGCATAATCAAAATAGGGCTATTTGTAGTGATTTTTTTAAAAAATGCCTTGAGTAGCTATGAGTAACTTAAAATAATTTGATTTTCTTTCCTTTCCTGGTTTGCTTATTGCAGCACAGGCTGTAGCACATGCTTTGTTCTCTCTGAAGGATTTTTATGGCCCTAATTACCATGTTGAAAGTACAGAAATGCCAGTGTTTGAGGAGGAAGAAATGTTTCCAAAGGAACTCTATCCCATTGTAAGAGTGCTGTGTAAGATGGAGTGAATTGTCCACCGTAATGTAGGTTTATCTCTCTCCAGCTACGGAAAGAACTGGATGAGTGCCTTAGAGCCTACGTATGTGATGGCTGTAGTTGGATGGTGCCTTAGACCCTACGTATGTGATGGCAGTAGTTGGATGGTGCCTTAGACTCTACGTATGTGATGGCTGTAGTTGGATGGTGTGAAGTCCATGGAAGCAAACTAAGGCTATTTTCTATGCTGTCCCCAAAATTGTTCTGCACCAGGAAATGAAAACATAAGTTGGACACTTGACCAATGTGGGAAGAAAGGGGGCACGAAGAATGTTCACGGCAGGGAGAAAAACAGTAACAGTAATTGTCACTTGACAGACGTGTCTGTTTTGCCTCTGCTGTGTCACCTAATCTGGTGTTTCTGGAGAGGCTGATGTGGCTTCTTCTGGCTGTAAGCACAGACTGGGTTTCCAGCGTGATGGTGAAAAACTGCTAGATGGGGGAAGGGGCTCTTGCTCTGATGAACCAATTCAGAAACAAATTTAATCTGAGGTTTATGTTGCTTTTCTCTGCAGCTGCAGGTAGGGGTTGTTGGGATTTGGTTGGATGGTTGGACTTGATGATCCCAAGGGTCTCTTCCAACCTATATGATTCTATCTATGATTTGCAGACATCCCTGATGCTTTCAATCTTAAGAGTGCTATTGCTGAGGGGGCAGTTCCCTGCAGACCCATCCAAACCAGACAAGGATCTCTGATATTTAAAGCACAGGCCTAAGAGATGATGGATGCAGGGAGCTGCCCCTGGTGTCTGGCAGAGCTATTGACCAAGAGATGTAGTTCCTTTTATTGAGATAACATGAGGATGATCTGGTTTGGGGCCTCTTTTCTCCTTTGGCAAGCCTTGAGAAACTGTTACTGAAATACATGGGTAAATTATTCTTTCTTCTCTTTCTGGGTTATAAAATATTGCATGATAGATTAGGAAAACTGACTAAATTTGCAAAAGGTAAAAAGAAATTCCGTAAATTATATAATTTACTTTTTTGAGTTATATTGTCCAGTAATGAACATGCAAATTCATATGCCATAAGCAGCGATGATACACGAGGAAAGACAGCTTTGCAAGCCTCCCCTCTACATATTACATTTGTAAAATTAATTTGTTGTCATTTCCCCCGTATATTCTTTTTACAGCCCACAAGGATGTAAGAAGCTGAAGTAAAATAAGGACACCTACGGACAAATAAAACTGATAAATATATAACGATGAGAAAAATATTTAAAAGATTAATTTTATCATTAGCTGAATCTTTTAGGGCAATTTTGCTGTCACCGAAGTAACATTAATAAGCAAGTCTACAGTAAAACACAGCAGAGCTGTGATTAAAGAGGGACAAACTTTAACTAATAGGCTTTGAAATGCATTTCCCTTTCTGCATGGTGCCAGCTCATTCAGAGAATACACATCTGAGGGCTTTGCCAACTAAGGGGCAAGAAGAGAGGTTTCTAAAAGCACAAAACTTCCAGTCTAACACAGAACTGGTGTGTAGTGACAAGATTAAATTACTGCCTATTTTGCCAGGAGTCCTCCCTCAGATGTCAGGACTGCAATGTAAGGACAATAAAAAAAAAAAAGTGTACAATTTCCCATCTCCTCCCTTTTACTTTTTACATGTATTACAAGGAGGGGAAAAAATGCCATAATTAAATAGCCAAAGAATTTCTCATCCCAGCCCTGTCAGGAAGCGGGAGTGCTAGAAACCTATTGCAGTTTTTTAAATTAAAGGGAGCTAGGTACGTTTATACCAGGTCATAGATAAGCATGAATGTCTTCAGTGCTTTTCTTTGAACTTTGAAGATTTAGCTGGAGGTGTTGATGGAAGTCACAGAACAGCATATGAAAAACCCTAACCTTTAATAAAGACGTGGATCTCTACAATATGAATTACCACATGCAGATCTGCAGGGACATGCTTTATTCCCCCATGTTTGTTATTCTTCAATTTAAAAATGTGTTCCTTACTTACATAAAGTCAGGTCTTGGAGATCATATGTAAATTTGGATAAAAAAATAACAGAATTCAGCCTTTCTTTAATAACTCCATTAACCTTTGGATGAGATTCTAAATTATTATTCTTTTTTTATTTATTTAGGAAGATTTGTACATACCGTGTTAGTTTGCCTGTGTGAGTTCTAAATAAAATCTAGTGAGACTATTGGTAGTATCATTGGTATGATGCACAAATTTCAGTATTTTATTTTCTTGTTGCGCCCAATTTTACAGACTTTTGAGAACGTTACTAGAATGCTTGATAAATCTGATTTTAGTTTTGAATTTGCAATGAAGCTTCAAATTTTGATGAGTTTTACATGGCTTAAAGTTTTAAGTGAATATTTTAAAAGCATTATAGTTATTCATTAAATCAGCTGTTACATCTTTGTCAGATACGTTCCCAATTTGAATTGACTAGCTCAGACTGCCAAAATTTGAATGACAGCTGACAATGAATTGCTCCTAAATTCTCTATAGTAGTGTGTTACCTTTGAGTTTGTTTAATAATTGGTAGAGATTCACGTTCAAAGGTATAGTTTGACTTTCTGCTAATCCTTCTGATTTAATCCGTATAATAGTCATTCAGTAAAGGAAGTTAATCAATCAGAAATAATTAATAGTGACAGTAGAAAGTAGATGGTACATCAGATTTTTGGGTACACTGCCTGAAAGACTCAGTGGAATCTTATCTAGTGCAAATAGCTAAGACTATCAAGTGCCCTAATAGCCTTAATAACTTTGTGTTCTAGTAAATCTTTAAAGGCTTTATCATGGACAGTAGGAATGGGCTGAAGGCCCTATCTTATCAATGAGCAACAAGAGATGACCTGCTTTTTGGGGAGATGTTTATGTCAGCTTAGGGTGACTTTTCTGCTCTTAATCGGGGGAGAAGGAAGCGTGGGCAGGAAGGAGGTTTTTGAGCTAAGAGAAATGCAGCATCCTGCTCACGTGTACTTATTTTAGAGGGAGTTTGTTAGGAAGGAGGCAAAGCTGAGTGCTGTAATGGATTTACAGGACGGTTTACACCTCACTTACACAATCTGGCTTTGCTATCCATAGACAACCTGCCTTGGCTTTTATTCCGTGTCTTTCTGCTCCTGAATTTACAAATTCATCCCATTCAGTATTTGATTTCTGAAGTCCCGCTGTCTGTCTGTCTGTACTCCCACTGCAATCCCAGGGAAGTGGCAGGTGCCTCTATCGAGTACTCAGTCCTTCCCTAGCGAGCTGATGAAGAGGGCTTCCATGGTGCTGCGGGTCTGAAGATCTATGCACTAAGGGCTGAGGAGCTACTGAGAACTTAGAGTTGCAAGCTCTTAAAAGACAGAGCAAAAACCAAATACGTGTGTTAACACTAACCGTTCTCTCTCTTGAAGCACATAAACCAGGCAAAAAATTAACTAGTTGGATCTAGGTGCAAGCACTTTGATGTATTCGTGTCCTAATGATCATTTTTTCACTTGTCACAGGTTCCTGAAAGACAGGAAGGCAATGGTACAGAAGAAACATAGGAAATTTATATGTATTGGGGTGGCACAAAGGTTCTCTGTGAGAAACAGGATGGAACTTCTGCTCCAGTGAGAGGTGAGGACACCAGGCCGTGTTTCTTGTTGTTGTTGTATCTGGCATCTAGGATTTCTAGCTGGTGGCTTATTTTGTGTAGTACCAAAGAGCTCTGGGTGGAGCCTGCACGCACAGCGCTGTGAAAGGCAGGGCAGAAATCTGCTTCTTGCCTCTGAGGGCCTGGAGTCTGGAGCAAGGAGCAAACAACTCCATGGGGAGAAGGTTATGAAAACCTCTCATTACTGATTATTGGGCTTCACATGGGGATGGGTGGCAGAATAGGAGGGAGAGGGTTAGTGTTCAGTGCTGAGAGACACCACAGAGGTGATGGAGCTATTTGGGAAAGCCACGTCACTGAACCCACCGTGTTTTATGTGTGTAAAGTCTTCAAGCAGAGGAAGATGAGAAGGAAATAGTAGAAGGGCCTGGCTGTCTCACAGGATGAGCTACAAAAGCAGGAAAAAAAAAGAGAGAGGACTCATCTTGCAGCTGTGAGAGGTCTGTGTGATCTCCCGAGCTGGCATTAGTTTTGGCGAGTCTGATAAAACGCAAGTCCTCTCACACCTTATCCTTCAGCTGCAGGAAGGAAGAAGAAATGGTATTCTGTTTTTCATCCTCTTTTCCCACTCCTCTCTCCCAGGGAGGGCTGTACGTTGCTTCCCAAGTTGCCAGCCTCTAAAAGGGCTGTATTTAAGAAGTTTGTTTATCTGCACAGGATCTCAAAGAAGGAATCCTAACCGTGGCAATGTATTGGCTGTTTTTTCTGTCTTCTCTAGCTTCTTCCATTTGTTTTTCAGTCAATGCAGATAACAATTATTTCCTGGAGAAAGGTCTTTTAAATACAGTTGCAGGTCTCCAGAAATTGCAAGGAAAACTACAGTATAATGAAGTATATAAAACCAATGCTGATGCTGAAATAACTTTTGGCCTTCAGCAGAGGAGACTCCCATGCCTTGATACTGATGACCTAATAGCACATTTTAACATGGGAG
The DNA here is from genome assembly GCA_033628505.1 of Tringa tobata. NCBI lineage: Eukaryota > Metazoa > Chordata > Aves > Charadriiformes > Scolopacidae > Tringa > Tringa tobata. The sequence continues at coordinate 670,053 of JAHREE010000277.1, forward strand.
TTCTAAAATTTTCAAGATTTTCCCAGCAGGTTTCATATTCTACAGCATTTCAATTAATTATGGAATATCACTAGAAAGGGAGGGAAGGATGTCTGACAAATTATGATAATTTAAGTAATGATTTAGGTGCTGTGCACTTGAATGCTAATTCTGTTACGGCTTTGAACATGAGACATGATTAATTTAGACAGTTTTCATGTGACTAAAAGGATCCAGATATCAGCCCACACCTGTTCCCTGTTTAGAAAGGAGCTCATATTTTCCAAGAAGTGATAGAATATGCGTTTTAAAGGCATTTGTTCTCTGTTGCATAGTCCTGGGCTTCTGTGAGCAAAGGCGGATCCGCAAAGGGGGATTTTATCTCAGCAGGGTGTCAAGAGCAGCACGTGTCCCCGCTCCCAGGTGTGTGGGGACATGGAATGATTAGCTATGATGAGAGAGTCTGGCTGAGAGAGCAATTTCTGTGCTTGCAGCTGTCTTCAGAGCACCGTTGCCCATGTGGGGGTTCCCAGCATCCCACAAGGACACGCATGCCTGAGTGATGAGCTCTGCTTCCCAGCGAGCTATGCCAAAACATACCTGTCCTTCCTGGGGACTGCTCTTGGCCAGGAGATGGGAGCTTCCCAGAGGATGGTGGGGTGTTTTTGCAGGGAAGGGGAAGCCCTCCGCGGGATCAAAGTGAGAGATGAAGAAATGTCAGTATTAATTTTTCCTCTGTCCAATTGGCGTCCCGTTTTGGAGGCTGTAGGTAGTGCCCTAATTAGAGCAAACCCAATAAAACCAGTCCTGATGGAACTTGAAGCGGGCCCACGTATCAACTGGCCCCAGAAGACGTTTCAATGAAAGCAAATTGTGACTATAAAGTGATAGGCAGTATTGGCCAAATTATGTCTGAGATGGGACTGGAGCTCCTTACATTATTCAGAGCCCTTGGAGATGCCTTAATTTTGCATTTCCTGATGTATGTGTGCGTGGATAGAGCTCAGCTGTAGAGTGGCTTTATGCCGTCGTGTTCCTACTCCTGCATAATATTCTGTAATTTCATAACTGATGTTAACTTTAATGATTTAACAAGAAATATAATTATGGTTTCTACAGCAACCATGACTTTAAATATCCTGAATTATGTACATGTATAATCTCAAACGTAATGAAATACTAATGCAGCTCATTGCATGTAAATTACATTCAAAGTTAAAACTTTTAAGAGAGAACTGCTTTTGAATGATCAGGATGGAAAAATATGCACGAGAAAGCCCTCAGCATCAGATTTTCTGCTGGTTCACGCTCAGACAGTTAAAACTAAAATACAGTAGATTTATTTCAAACTTCCCAAGCCAGTTCATTTCTGGGCTGAAAATAAGCCTGGAAATATGGTTTGTGAGCGGTGTTGAATATCAGCATCGGATATAAGTTTATGAGTGCCCCTTCTGAGGCAGAACTGTTGTGTTGCTCCCAGGAAAAGTTGACATGACTTGTTATTTGGGAAGGGAGTGCTGCCGGGAAAATGAGGATTGCCCTTTCTTTCTGTCCTCCGAGTTCTTGCTTTGGAGTTGGTTACGTCTGAGGTCGTCGTGTCCTGTGAGGGGGTTGTCTCAGCGTCCAACAAAAACCTGCCCGAGAAACATTTCCCTCCAAAAACGTTTTTGTGAGGCCAATTTTAGCTTTTAGAGAAATTTGCTGTAAGTACATTAGCCTAGGGAAGGGAGGGAGCGCGAAAAAGAGTGACAACGCTGCTACGAGCAGGGAAGCACTTCAAAGGGAAGGAGTGCGACACCTCAACAGATGCTCCTGAAATAGTCAGAAAAACTGCCAATGTGCTGGAAGCACCAAGGTGATGGCAGCACGGGACCTCCCTACCCACCTAAACACCAAAAGGAGCAATCCTCCTTTCAAAGAGCAGAAGCTGTGAATTTTCAATCTTTTTTTTTTTTTCTTTAAAATGCTTTGAATCCCTCTTATAGCGTGGGCTTATGAGGAATTTTTTGTTCTCTTTCAATCACAGCTCTATCACCTTAGATTCGGATGGTTAGATTTAGATTTTTTACTTAAATCTGAAGTGAAGATTCTTTCTTTTGGATTTACGTTATTGTAATTGAAAGCAGGACTTGATTTGATGTCTCCAAATGAGTAATTCTCTGCTTCATATCCCAGTAGAAGATCTGTGGGAATATGAAAGTGTTTTAAATGTGGCACTGAATACTCAAAGTTTTAATAAGGACTTAAATTATAAATCCTTATAAATCACTCTGATAATCGTTAATGTGTGTTATTAATGAATATAAAAAAGTATGGCTTTTTTACTTGGAGAAGCTGTATTTTGAGCCTGACAAGGTAAGGGTGCTATTTTGTTTCGGAGCTGTCCTAGCTGGATGCAAGCATTTCAGTAAAAAGTATATTGGGGAATTGGTGAACTTTTAAATAAAGATAAAAGCAAAAAAAGTTAGAACAAAAGACAAACTAACAAGATGCGGGTAGAGAGAATGATTTTCATCTAGTACGAGGATTTAAAATATTCAGTGTCTCCAATCTCTTGTCCTTGTCATGCTCTGACTAAACTGTGACAAGTTTAAATATCATTGAAAGAAACATATATTAACTTACCTTGAAAAATCTTTTTATTCTTTTTTTTTTTCCTAACGTGAGCGAAGCTGCCAAGTTGCCACAAACAAGGCCACCTCTTGTGGCAAATTATCTACCTTGATGCGCAGAGAGACAGTGAATAAACTAATCTCTTTCTCCCTTTACAGGATACTTTTGTGGGAAAAGTAGTATTTATGTTTAATACTTTCACCCTTGATTTCTCTCCTTAGGATTATATAACCACCAGATGTCTCTAAAACCATATTCTCTCATAAACATTTTATAGTCTTTGAAGATGTGGAAAATCTAGGATTTATAGGACTATTACATACATCTACCCGGGGATCAAAAACTCTATTACAATTACCCCAAGTGCAAAGTCAGAAAATTTATTTAGCTGAGCAGATAAGTTTGAGAATTTTCAAAAGTCCTCATTTAATCTGTATACAGTAAAATCTAATATATTAACCTCCTTTTGAGACATAAAATTAAAATCCCTGTAGGATACAATACTTTTATAAAAAAAAAAGTAAGTAAAGGAAGATTTATTAAGCGGGATAGCAACGCCATGAATCTGAATATGCCATATGGTATTTTATATCCTTGTGCTTATTTGAAGTTCATTCGGTTTCATACAAATAGACTTTTTAGATTCAAATAAAGAAGTCCCCAGTGCAGCAGAGTTTTGGATGAACTGGAGGCGAACATCAGCCTCATGTTCTGAAGGATCCCTATTGCAAATACGCTGCCCTTTATCTTCTTCTATTAAATCTTGAGGCTGGTAATTCAGGCAGATGAGATGACAGCCAAGATGTAAGTATTCAGAGCAGGTATACCCAGACTGAATATACTGCTTGGTAAAAACCTGTACCAGCTGGTAGCAAAAACCACATCCGCTTGGAACAGGTCAACTTGACCCTCACAAATTAAAAATGATGAGGAGGAAGAGGAAGGTGAAGCTCAGGGGTCTCCAGTACGGGACATTACCCGCTGCTGGGAAGTGGAGTGGGTCTTGCCCAGAGACTGTTCCTGGTGCTTCCTAAGGGGAAAGGCTGTCTTTGGACTTGCACTTTTCCTTCACCTGTGCTGAGGGAGCATTCAGAGCTGTGATCTAACGTTAATTTACACATGGTACTCGAATGGTTGGCGTAGCTGTTGGGTCAGAAGGTCCATAAGAAGCTATCAGGTATGGGAAAGCTGCGGGTGGCAGCACAGACACCGAGGCAGCGTATCACCTGCGTAGCTGCAGCATCACGGAAAGGCCCCCGGTGCCTTTGGGATGTAGCAGCGTTCCCACTGCCTCTTGCATTTCCCTGGCTCTAGCTGCCCTCATCCGGGCTTAACCATCCTCAGAAAGGAAACTTTAAAGTGAATTTTAAGCATAGCCACACAAAATGCCTGCATTGGCAGAGCTGCAGCTGTGGTTTGGTGTTTTGAAGCTTTTGGGAGATTTTCCTCCAGTTCCCCTAGAGCTGGAGCCACAAGTTCATTTAACACGGGCTACTAAACAGCTCTTAGGTGGTAATAACTTTCATTGCCAGCTTAAGCCAAAGTGGTTTCTGCTGCTGTATAATGTTTTATCTGCCTTGTATCTGTATAAATGGCAGGTAACTGCTCTGTACCTGAGCTATAATTCCTGAAAGAGAGCCTCAGGCAGAGAGAATGCTCCCTTGGAGATAGAGCTCTTTAGAGGTAGAGCTGCACCTCTGTTAACCACAAGCAAGTGGTTTTCCAAGTTCAAACTTTGGGTTTGGTTTTTTTTTTATATGGTCTTTAGGATCATATAATGATCTTTATATGATCTTAGTCTTAGTGATTATGTTTACCATGTCAGTCTTACTAGTGACATTTATTTAGAGCAATACAGATGCTAAATAATCTATTTTGATGCTATATTAGCATCAAAAGATGCTAATCATCTTAGCAGCCCTACCTTTGTATTAGCATTTTTGCAGTTAAAAGAGATGAGCGAGTCCTTATGTTTACAGCAGAAGGAGAGAGACCTAAATTCATAAGGGTTTGCAGCTCTTGCCTACTACTATAATTCTCTTGCTCGAGTATATCCAGTGTGCCCATTGTATCCTGAGTTCCCTCCGGTGTCTCCAGTTAGTTTCTGCAGAAGAGGAGGAGAGTGTTGTGGCCAGGTTTGAGGGATGGGTGTGCTGAATGGGCAGCAGCACATGTGCACCACTTAGAAGCAGTAATTACTGACCATAGTCTGCAGCCTCTCCCTAAGTGGAGACTGACTTTTCCCCCCACTAGCAGTGTTCCAAAACTTGTAGGAATTTAAAAACTTCTGAAACCCCTCCGCGTCTTCTCAAATTCGTTTGTAATTGCCCAATATGCTCAGGGATTTTTGGAGGAAAAGCAATTTTACGTTGTGGGGAGTAAAACTCGGTAAGAAGACTGGTGTGTCTCATTCTGTGCTTCACTTCCCGCCTCCACCCCCTTAGTTCAGTGGGAGTACTCTGTAATAAGCTGCAAAAAGCTATTTCCTTTCACCAAAAGCTTTTTTTCTGGGTACCATGTTGCTTTGCTTCGCTAACTGTGAAACAGGACCTAATGCAAAAGGCCAGCTAAGTGAAAGGCCCAGATTTATCCCTATGGATACTTGGACCTTCAGGCTGGCTTCGAGCTTATGAAGATGCTGAAGCATTTGCAAGATCCAGGGGTATTCTGAGTAAATCTAGAAAGGGAGTGTAGAAGTTTTTCCGTTCAAACATTTTCTTTTTAAATAGTAATAATACCCCTATCTTAATAATCAAGAGCTAATTTTTAAAAAAGTGTTTATTACTGTCAGACTCGCTTTGCAACAACCTTGGTAACGTAGCACCAGACCTAGCACATGCAATCAAAGTTATACGTGAGGAATGAGGTTAGTTTCAACCAAATTGAGCCCTCTAAAGGTTGGGAAGCTGCCTTAATCCAGCTGTCCAGTCTCTCCCATGATCTCCCATTCAAGGAAATGCAGTAGGTTGGAAGAATTATTTCTTTGAGGGCTTTAGACACGTAGCTGCTCTACATATATGCATGTATGTAGAACATATGCACAGCTGGTATTGTTCTTTTTCCCTTCCTGCTTTGCAGGCATAGTCAGTGTAAATGGCAAAATTATGAGATGTTCACTATATCAAAGTGGGCATGTGAGCCTTTCAAGACCTTTTTGCCTGATTAGGCTGTTTATTACCTTCTTCTGCAGAGAACACAATAGATTAATTAACACAGTGAACTGTATTTATGTGGTCCCCTGTATGGTATCAGGCAGAACAAGGTTAAGAGCTGCACATGCACGTTTTGCAGCAGTTGGAATGATTTATCATATTATTATCCATCTTTTGTAGGAATCATTAATGAGTTAATGTAGTGTGTGAATCTGAGGCAAGGGTTTTAAAGAATGTGTGTGCTAATCAATAGTTTGTGAGAGCTTGAAAAACAGGTTATTGAAATCAGTCATAATTAGCCATAGATAAAATCCTAATAAATCACTGGTAATGCTGGTTCTCTTCAAATTGAAAAAAATGGAAAGACTAGGAGAGGGTCAGAGCAGTGAGCTATGAAATTATTCAGGAAATGAATTGATGACAAGAAGAACTGATAGTGATAGGAAGATACCTGTATGGGAACATTTTAGTGAAGAAAATCCCCATTTCCTTGAGGGATGAAGAGAAATTGAGAGAAGAAATGATTACGTATTCCCAGGAAGCACCAGCCTCCCTCCGTAACTGAGGCTGTGTGTTACCACCATTTGAGGCAGCTGAAACGTGTGCTGTAATTTCCCCTTTCTGCATTATGAACATTTTTAATGTGAATAGTTAATTTCCATCAGAAAGCTTAATCTTTCAGATAAGATGAAATGCCGTGATCATGCTGGCCTCAAGATGGATTTTAAAGCAGAGCCCTGAATTATTTTAGAAGAAGTAAGTTCAGTTTCTGTCCTGTGCAGAGGACAGCCCTTCCAGAGCATCCCACCCAAACTGTCTCGAGCACTTCTACCTTCTTGTTCTTCCCAACTCCCCAGCTCTGGTCCTGAGCTGGAAAAGCAGCAATGCAAGCACCAGAGCGGGCTGTCACCAGCTCGTGATGGATCAGTTCCTGCAGCCCAGTGGCTTTTTGGGCTGTGCCTGGGTGTAGGTTCCTCCTTTAGGGTGCATGCAAGGGAGCTGGAGATGACTCACGGTATGGTTTTGAGGTAGTCTGATCTACGGTGTGTGGTTGTGCTCCGTGTTGGGATTCTTCATGTCCATGGTCTCTGTGGACTCTGCCTGGTGTGTGCAAATTAATAACATCTGCCAGATGCCACCTGTTCAGCATGGTTAGAGAGGGAAAGCTTGTTATTCCATTACAGTGTATTATTTGATGGAAGGGGGAAAAAAAAAAGGGTATAATCATAACTTATCCTGTATATGGAAAAAAATAACATGACTAGCTTTTTACATGGAAGCCTACATACTCCAAATGCTTCTCTAACACCGACATAAAATATTCAAAGCCATTCACATAAATCCCTAGCTTTTTAACTTAATGTTCTAAATTAATGGATGTAATATTTGCAGGTATGGGGATACCTAGAAAGCTTAAAAGTCAAATTCTGTCTTCGTCAAGAAAATCAAACTAGGTATGGCACATTTAAATCCCCAGTCCGCTGCGTAAGTAAAAGTTGTTTAATAAGATATTAGTTTGGGTCAAGTGGGGAAAACTGCTATCTCGAAGGTATTGTGTTAACTCTATATGAAGTACTTTGTAGATTGTACTTGGAGCATAGGGTCAATTTTTAGTCATCCAATGCCAAAACAAAACAAAGAAAAAGTAAGCTGGTAAAAAAAAATATTAAATAATTATGGAGTAGAATAGCCAAGATAATAGATGGAATTTCTAAACAGTGAAAGACCAAAAAGTTGTTTGGTTTTTTTTTGCCTGGAGCGTAATTAGGAAGTGAAATTGTTGAAGAACTAGCTAAGGACATTTATAATATAAAATCTTATGGTGTACTTAAGGATGTTGGGACAAAATGAGTTAGAGAACACAGGACAGGAGAAGACAGGTACCATCATCTGGCAGGGACTAGGTGCCCTTTATTGCTGTCACAGACATTTTGGGACAGTGACCAGTCCACGTTTAACTGGTCAGGTTCCTTCCTCCTCTTTTTTTTCCTATATATGAGGACACTTCTATGCGGGTGAATTTATCTTTCACTGCATATAACTATTTTAAGCCCAAAGGAACGACAAGGCCATGAGAAGGTTCCAGGATAGCAGCAACCACAGGCATTGGGAGGTGTTTGCAGCTGGAGACCAGGCAGGCTTCCCTGCTCTTCCTGGCAAACAGGGTTTTTAGCTGCTCCCCATCCAGCCGTGCTGTGCTTAGGAGCCTTGTCTCCCACAGAAGCCGTGTCTTTGAGAGCAAAGCCCATTAACCTATTTTTAGTTTGGTAATGGAGCATTTAGCTCCTCGCTGCCCAGCCTGAAGCCCAAACAGATGAGTTTTACCTACTTTTTTAATTTCCTGTTGCAAAGCCCTGCTTAAATGAGTAGTGTGACAGGCCTGTCTCTGGAGATGTAACTCGCCTGGGCTGCCAGTTTAATTTACAGCGTCTTTAGCCATCACCACAAGGGCAAGATTTCCTCCTCCTCCAGCTGCGTGATGGAACCGCTGTTGTTGCCAATTCGGCTTCAGGTTGACACTGAAACAAGGGTCTAATTGCACACGTTTGATGGAGATCACCTCTGCAGCATCTCACACTTCAGGGAAAGCCGTTCACCACGCAGGAGGGTGGAAATTAGGCCTGTGCTCAGTAACTGCATGGGTGTGAAAATTCTGCCGCCACGCATGGAAATCGTTTTGCTAAACTAATTTTCTGACATGAAAACCTTGTAATAAGAACTCTCTCCGCAAGCAGCGTTCAAATTGTTCTCCCAGCACAGTGCAAAAGGCTCTTAATGACATTGTCGTGTCGTTCTCGTGCGCTTCCCAAACATTTTCTTCTTAAATTCTTGCATTCCTATGAAACCGTCGTGGGCTCTCTGCGGCTTTGCGTTGAACTAATATTGCTGTTGTACTCGTGCCTGCGGACGATGGAAGGATGCTATGATGTTTTATTTCTACATACAACAAAATTGCAAGAAGGGATTTATGTGACGTGATTTTCTTCTCTGTGAAATAGGGGCTAGTTACAAAAGTTTAGTCTTTCACAGATGAAAAGGCTTGGTTTTGCAAGAGGTCTGATGCCCTCTGTTTCCATGGCAAGGGCTCAAATGTGAAAACATGCACTTTTTTAATAGAATGTATTTTAGATGCCTTTAGAGCTGTTCCATTTAGACCTCTTGAGCCAGAGGCAGGCAAAGAGAAAATATTTCTGTTATTTTTCAGTAACTCCTACTTGTCTAACCTAATGCGAAGCATTAGAAAAAGCCTATTTCTCTTTTGCTTTGGTTTCAGGACATGCAGTTTTCCATTAAGTAACATTTTTATTTGTTACAGTGATGTTCGAGGCTAAACACTATACCAGTGCTCTCACAAGGTGCACCTCCTGGATAGCCCAGTGCTTTGATGAAACTCACGTTAAAATAATTCTCTGGAGAGTTGTTTTTCAAGGCTTGAGCCAGACAGAGCTGTTGCGGTGAAATGCATTATGGAGTTCTTCCTTCCACTTCCATCAGGCTTTGGATAACAATGCCTTTTGTTGCTAAAGTTCCTCTTCCCTATCTGTCACCACTATGAAAACATTTCAAGTAATAGCTCATTGAAATGTATTGGGCTAAAATACGAGGTTGTGGACCAAATAGTGTAAACCGTCAGCATTTTCTCTGGATGAATACAGGTGATACACTGGCCTCGTCAGAGAGACTATTCGCACATTAGAAAGCAGTGTAATTCCAAAAATCTTCATTTTATTACATTTATTCTAAAATTAAGCTATTTCTCATTTGCTGCTCTGGTGATGCATATTTTCCATTGTTATAGCGTTTCTTTTTTCTTCTGTGTTGTGATTCCTGTTCCCTGAATCAAATCTGTATGGCTTTTTGAAGCTAAACTTTTACAGGACCAGTAATAATCTTGTTGCCATAATATTACTGTTTTATTTAGGCTTGAAGGCCAGTTTATGACTGAAGGGGAATATCTGCAACTAGTATGTCCCTGAATCTAATTTGCATGTAAATTAAACATTTAAGAATACGATTGATTTCTGAATACACACAAAGTATGCTGTTTTGATTCCTCGAAAATAAAAATGCATAACATTAATAAGAAGAATATGATTTATATGGTGGCCTTTTATATCATACCAATTTCTGTTCATTTGAGGCTTTTTTTTTTTTTTAAAGTTTCTGTGGCAATGGATGATTTTTTCTGCTGTAATGCAGAGAAGGATGTGACAAAACCTTACTTATTTCCATTCGCATTAATAGAGGACTCAGATTAAATGCTGTAGGAATTGTTAGTACCCGGTGT